>VZRZ01001923.1:87349-108766 GCA_013398175.1 Climacteris rufus | reverse complement strand
TGCTTCCCCCCCCCCCCCCCCCCCACCTTTTATTAGCTTTATATTCCTTTTGTTAACTATTCAGTATCTGCAAAGCAAATCTGCACCAGCTGAGTTTTCATACAGTTAGATCCAAAAGCAACCAGACTGCAGAGATTTGAGACTTGTCCAGCATGCAGAAACTATAAACTGCAGATCTACATCTCAGTCAGGCTTGACAGCAGCATGTAGTATTGTTTCCCACACTCCTACCTTGTGTTCCTTTCCCCTTTTTTAATTCTGAACCCCCCAAAAAAGCCTTTGGAACAGACATATCCCCTCTAAAAAACATCTGTTTCATTGCACAGAAATCTTCTAACAGGTTTCCTTGAACAGTACCCACCAGACACAGCCACACATGCTCCCACTGTCAGAAAGAGCCAGGCTATCCCTTTCACATGGCTTGCAAAACCTCTGCTTACTCTCAACATCTCAATCCTGAAAACAGACCTAAATTCTCCCTTGAAACTCACCAATCAAAGCCAGCTCATGACATATCACAGCTGCCCTTCGAGCTGTTTGAAAATTCACCCTCTTCACCACTAGCCCACGGAGAAAACATCTCTCCTTGACTGTGGAACACTAAATCACCCACAGTGATGCACCCAGGCTCTGCAGGCTGGATTTGCTCTCTGCTTTCAGGATGAGTGTCTCCTGCTGGCTGACATTGCTGAGCACCATGCATGGCTGCAGTGGCGCTGTTCACCTTTACCCTCTGCACTGACATCTCCATAGAAATACACATGCAAAATGTGTTCACACAGCCACAAAAAGATTGAAGTGAAAGGGACATTCAAGATTATCCAATTCCAACCCCCCCACCATGGGCAGGGACACCTTTCACTAGACCAGGTTGCTCACAGCCCCATCCAACCTGGCCTTGAGCACTTCCAGAAATGGGGCATCTTTCAGCTCTTTTGGGTAACAGTGCTGACAAACCAGCACTCCTGGCCCATGAGTGGTTCCCCTCCAGCAGCTCCCTAGAGTTTAGAAGTTGGAATGAGTATGGACAGTGTTGACCACTTAATCAAAACCCAACCACCTTTAGTCATCCCCCCCTCATAACACTCTTGCTGTTCTCCCCTCACAGGAGGACTACAACCAGCTGAGACCCCTGTCCTACCCCAACACAGATGTGTTCCTGATCTGCTTCTCAGTGGTGAATCCTGCCTCCTACCACAACGTCCAGGAGGAGTGGGTGCCCGAGCTAAAGGTCTGCATGCCCAACGTGCCTTACGTCCTCATAGGAACACAGGTAATGCTTCTCCTGAGCATCTGGGACAGTTTCCTATTTAACTCTTGGGAAATGCAGACAGATTTTCCTCTCAGAGACTGGGAATGGAAAACAACCTGCAGATGTCCAGACTGGCAAAGCTCATCCCTTCTTTTTATTCAAACATGTATTAATGTGGTAAAAAGGCATAAATACCTATAGGGAGAAAAGTTTTCTCACAGGCCTCTAGTGAGGAGAAAACAACCCGTCAAAGTTTGTGGTTAGAAGCTAAACTTCAAACTAAAGTATAAGAATGGGAATAATAAACTGAATTACATGGGAAGGAAGTAGCCTCCCTTCATGCTTTCACATCAGCATTTCAACTGGTGACTCACCATCCTGCCTGTGTTACAGTAATTATTACACTAAATGATCAAACCACTTTATTTTGGCCTTAAAATCTATCCATCTATTGATCAAATAAAAATGCCTTAAATATTGGTTTGCTTCCAAGGCAAAGAGTGGCTGCTGTGAGAGTAGCATGACCATCTGGAAAATGTCAGAACACTGGACAGTAACCCAAGTGGAGTTAGAGAAAGAGATCAAATTCTGGTCAAAACCAAAATCTTCCTGCCATAGGAAAGGCAAATCATTCAAACACTGGTTTTGTTTTCTATAATGGAATAATCTAAAACACCCATTTAAAAATAAAAGTGTTGTCCTTTGGATCATACAGCCTGGAAATGGATGGTTTTGAAATGCCAGAATACTTCACTTTGATGTTTTCTGTGAAAATAAAGGATTTTGTTTCAAGCCAGTCAGACTGAGCTGTGTCTGTCTGGCCTGTTTTGGGTGATGGATGATGCAGTGCAGGGTTGCAACAGCCAATGGGGCTCTTTACTGTACCACAGCTATCTGAGCTGTGGCCCAATAACCTGCAAAGGAGAATTAATTCATGTTAAACTGATTTTTTAAAAAAAAGGTCACTATATGTGCAATTCATTTTTGAAGTATCACCGAGTTGAGGAGAACAGATGCCCTTATGTGGGTCTGTAAAGCCATGAACATCTGCCTCAAGAGTTACAGCACAGATTTTGTGTATTTTCTACTAGATTGATCTCCGGGATGATCCCAAAACTTTGGCGCGGCTGCTTTACATGAAGGAGAAACCACTCACCTACGAGCACGGAGTGAAGCTGGCAAAGGAGGTAACAGCTTCTTCTGAGGTCCCATTAAGTCAATTGGTCACAGCTTTCCACTGGGTTTCTTGTATTCAAGGTGGGCCCCTCCAGGGCACATTGCTCCCAGACAGAGATGAAAGCCTCTGTTCAAACAGGCTGGGCCCAGGCACACATTGTGACCCCTGACCCTGCACTTCTGCTGCAATACCCTGTTGAATCATAGAAACATAGAATATCCTGAGTCACAAGGGACCCAAAAGGCTCAAAGAGTCCAACTTCTGGTAATGCACAAGACAACCCCAAAAATCACACCATGTGTCAGAGAGAATTGTCCAAATGCTTCTTGGTCTCTGGCAGGTGCCATGACCAAGCTCTGAGCAAAGTGTCGAGGAACACAGGGCAGCAGGTGGCAAATGAGCATCCAAACAGATTCTACTGCCTATTTTACCTAAGTCATGTGTTTCTTGCTCAGGGTTCTGCCAGGAGGTGCATGTGGCAAACTCTTCTCTGCAGTCAAGCCGCCTGTCAAACCCATCCCTATGCCTTACAAAAGCACAGACAGCTTGATTCTCACTTATCCTTTGCAGTTCAAGCAGCAGAGAAGGTGCTTCCAAGGGTTCTGTGGTACTGCACTTTTCTCCTGGGAATGTGGGAGGATAGAAGTGCTCCCCGAGCCCTGGGATGCAGGATTCTGGACCCTGGCCTTGTCCACCTTATATGCTGCTGGGGCTGGTTTTGTTCCTGGCCCTCACAGTGGGAGTATCCATTAGCAGAACAAGCTGAATAAGCCACAAGGTTGCTGAGTAAGCTGAGGCTGCTTTCCCAGGCCACTGTGTGTTTGTGCCATGCCAGCACACCCAGGAGTCTCCCATCTCAAAATGATGCTTCCCTGTTGCCAGAACCCAGCTGGAAGCCTTCCCTAGGTAGAAGCCTCCTGGCATTGGAGGAGGCAGGACCCTGGAGAGACAGTTCAGGGGAGAAGACCAAGTGTATGAAGGGTTCAGCTACAACCCAGCATTTCCTTGAAACTGTCCTCAGCTGCTCAGGCGGGAGGCCAAGCTCCTGATCCAGCACTCAGGCAAGAGGCAGCCCCCCTCTCCCTGGAGGGTTGTGCAGGGAATTCCTGTTCCCCAGTCACCCCCATGTGGTGAGATACTCGTGTTGATGCTGATTCCTTCCTTCTCCCTTGCTCAGGATGACCTACCTGAGCTTGTCCCTTCATCCGCTAGGCAGCCAGATACAAAACAGAGCAATCACCTGACCCCCTTTCATAGGAAAGGTGTTGGAATAGGATCACCCTGTCTCTCCCAACAGTGGGTACTCACAATTTCTCTCCTCTCTTCCAGATTGGAGCCCAGTGCTACCTGGAGTGCTCAGCACTCACGCAGAAAGGCCTTAAGACTGTCTTTGACGAGGCAATCATGACCATTTTCCACCCCAAGAAGAAGAAGAAGCGCTGTGCAAAGTGCCACAGATGCTGCACCCTTGTGTGACATCACCCGGGAAGCAGAGCGAGCTGAGTTCAATGAAACCAAGCAGGTTAGAAAGGCAATGAAGGTCACATGCAACTGAAATGGGGAACATGACCAGAAAAGGGTCCTTCTTATCCAAATATAGGAGCCCTCTGTTCTGTGAAACCTCCAAGCTGTATCACCCTAGGCCAACTCCTGTCTCTGTGCTTTCCTAACCCTCCAGGGCTGTATGGCAGCCTGTTCCCACTGCTGCAGACTGCACCGAGCCAACAGAAACCAGGATGCCTGCTCCTCCTCGGCTCCTCACCTTAGGAATAAGGTGAAGGTGGCATGTGACAAAACAAAGAACTAAAGATGGCAAAAGAAACAGGAGAAACTCCGTTTGTGGCCTCAAGCAAGAATTGATCAAAATTAGGAATTTGCGGTCCTTAGGAATTGAATCCAAATTGACTGAAACCACATGGAGATCTGTAGAAATCTAATATGTAAGATATACACTATAGGTAGGATGTACTTTCAAATTACTTTTCTTTTATAAGACTTGCTAGTTCAGGAGATACTTTGTTCAAATCACATGGAAGCAAAGGTGGAGTGATTCCAGTCTGATTTCACTTAATGGTGAAAGTTCACAGCATCAGGATGTTGCTGCACCCAAGCTATCAAAAAGGATCAACATTTACCTCCAGACTTCAGGAATGTTCTTACAACAAAGGAAATGCAAATAACTTTATTTTTACAGAGGAATGTTCAGGCTGAGCCATGTTTCCATAAGATGGGAAAGGAAGTACAGGGTTGTAGCATTGATGTACTAAAACAAAGAAATTCTGCCACCAAAGAATACTGCCCTAGACATGAAATAGCAGCATGGAACAATCTTTCTTCCAACTGGGAACAAGAACAAGACACATTGCCATGGCAACTGAGAATTTACCTTATAGATCAGCTGGATTTCTACATGTCACCCAACCGCCAAAAATAGCAAAAACCAAAAAGCTAAAGGTCACACTGACTTTAAGTGCTTTGAGGTGATCCAAATGCCTTAAAATTATCCTTTTTTAATGAAGTATTTCTGATAAAAACCTCATCATAGTGGAGTTGTGAACTTGTTGACTTACTGTAGCCTCCTTCCTCCCATTCATTTCTTCTCTCTTTGCTCACATTTTCCCATCTTCACAGAGAGTGCTGCTTCAGTCGCAACGCGGCTGTGGTCCTCAGGAGTGGGCTTTTCCATGAGTGGCAGGTCATGAGCTGCAGCCAACAGCATGGGGATGGGAAGTCCAGCCCATAAGGGAAGGAAAGCTGCCTGTGATCTCCCTTTTCTGCTGGAGAAAACGTGCCTTTTCACTGAAGCCTTGCCCAGGATCCTGCAGGTTTGCACTTCACAGCAACACTCAGAGGTGAACTCAAAGGGCGTCTTGCAGCTGTCTTCAGGTACCCTGGCAGAGCCATGAGACTGCCTTGTTATGGATTTCATTCCCCAAGCAGGAAACCACCACAGGGCCAGCACATACAGATTGGAAAATAGCCATATCTGTAGCCAGCATGTCCAGAAGTGCCGGGGGGAGCAAGGAACAACCGTGCACCCTCCCAGCCCAGGGGCATGTGTCTTGCTCCCCCATATATCCCATTCCATGAGGCTGGCAGCCCTCTCCTCTTGGGAAGCACAAGTGGCCTGACTGAGAACACACCTGTCACTGGAGAAACCAGGGAACTACAGAGCTGGAGCTGCTCAGAGCAATGAGTGACTGCAGCAGGACCACGGGAACAGCAGCCAGGGCACATGGAAGGGACCAGCCTTGGTGCAGTGCCCAGTCCTGCATCAGGACCAGGCTTATGGATCTGAGCTCCTCCTTCAGCACAAATCCAATTTCATGGAATCATGAAACAGTTTGTTTTGGAAGGGGCCTTAGAGATCATCCAGTTCCAACCCTCAGTTTACCATGGACACCTACAGAAACCAGCTCTGAGAACCCAAAACTTTTCCAGGTAGAAATCAACAGTTCTCTTCGATAAAAGCCATCAGACTTGAGGCAAATACCTTGTTCCTGTTACCCAGAGGCTTCCACTCACCATCCCTTTCCCTCTGCACACAAACATGGATGAAAACACAGTTGTGCAAAACCAAAGGCAGCAAAAGAAAGTTCTCCTCACTGCTGGCAGTTTTTTTGTGCATATTTATTGTTTGATTTTATTACGTCCCAGACATTTACCTCAGATGGCCTGGCTGCTAAAGCCTAGCTCAGAGTGAGGTGCAGGGGTCCATGCCATGCCATGCCATGCCATGCCATGCCATGCCACAGCGTTTGTGCCCATGCCCAGGCAGAGCAGTGAGTGTTCACTCTGCAGGTTCACTGCCAGTCAGCTGAACTACAATGTGTAAACAGACATTAGAGGAGTACGAGGAGAACTAAAGGTGGGTTAAATAAATTAATAATTAGGCTTGCAATATGACTAGAAGTCCGCTGAAACAACAACAACAATAAAAAAAAAGCCTTCATAAGATTTCAGAGAAAATTATATCTGCACTGTGCTGCCTTTTAGTTCATTGGAAATTAATTAGGATGATTGTTTTAGCTCATGTAGGTGGCTGGAGAGTTGAGGTACAGGTCAGTGGTCAAAGTAAGTGGAATCTGGTGTAGCTGAAGCACAGTGCAAACACTCAGGTTGGAGCTGACAGCGATTCTTAGAGCTTCAGAAAACAGGGAAATAGAGGAAATAGAAAATCCAGAGTGACAGCTGAGCTCATCCTAACATAATGAGCATGCTGGAAAAGTGCAATATAGCACCCTGGCATGCATCAGGGAAGCCACAAATAATCAAATTGCATTTTTGTGTGCCACTGAGTACCAGGGGTGGTTATTAATATTAATGGAATGGCATAGGATCAGCAATAAAATCAAAAATCTAGTGGGAAGTTGTAGCATTAATGTAATTGCAGGGGTTTGAGGAAAATTAACTACAAGACATATGGTGATGGAGAAGCTAAAATGCTACTGTCCTAATGTGTTAAACTGCAGCACCCTGAACAAGAAAGCAGATAGAAAATTGTTAATATGCATACAAATAATGTCAAGACTAACCAGGAGTTTCTTTGCACTTACAAAATGGAGCACATCAAGGTTGTGAGGCAGTAAAATTTCAAGTTTTTCAAGCTGATTTTGACCAAAATTTGAATTCTGGGAGATGCAACTGAGGGAGGGTGGTCACAATCCATTGAGAAATGGCCTCTGCACTCCATTTATTTTAATTTTTCTTCCAACAAAAACAACTGGTTTTTAAAAAGCCATGTTTAATGCAGGTCCCATAAATATTATTCCTGTGTTAGATTATGTACACACACCTGTCCAAGAAATGTGGCACCTACTCAAGGGTCTGCCCTGTTACACTATTATTTTGAAGATGAAGGTAAGTAGGCTTTAGAAAGGGATTGTAGGCAGATGTAATGAGAGTCACTGACTATCTGGCAAGTCATACCTAATGCCTTTTTTAAAGGCAACAGATGGTGTGTGAACAGGCACAAAGATTATTTTCAGAAAAACCACAACACCAGGCATAGTGCAAGCACAGGCATAAGGCCACAGATATAAACTTGGAGTTATTTTCAAGCACCATTAGTAATAAGGAAAGAAAATCAATAAAGTATCACCAAGTGAAAGGAGATGGGTTTTCTCACTGTAAGATGAGCTAGGAATCAGATCCCAGTTTCACCTTAAAAGGAACCCTGTTAAGGAGAGTCATAAGGGTTAGAAACCATCCCTGCAACTTATTTGACAATGTTCCTTTATTGCAGCTGATGTCAAAACCTTTCCTGACAGACTTGCCTTTGCTAATAGTCTGCTGTCATTTCAAAAGCACTCACAATTTATAGGAAACTTTGCTAGATCCTGCAAAACCCATCTTCTTTGGCCTCTTCTGAAACCTAAATATTCTACCACGAGTTCTTAACCTGAAGTTGCAGTTTCAAACAGAGTTCGCAAAGCAGTTTCATGCAAACTCCTGCAAGGAGATATTAGAAGTATTTGATGGAGATCTCAAGTCATTGGGGAATTGTTTTCACATTAAAACAACCTACAGGTGGCTCTGCCCTTCAGAGCCCCGTGAAAACACCAGGCTGGTGGAACTGGGACTATCCTACCACTTCCAGCATGACTTGAAGGAGGTCCCACAAAGACTCCCAGTTTGTTCTGTACCTCCCAGAGCTCCAAAAAGTCAGGGAGAAGGTAGAAACAAAGCTCTTACCCCATTTATTTCTATCCCCACTTGTTTGACTGCATATATGTCCCATGCACTTACACCATCCAGAGGTGGTGGTGAGCAGTTCTCAAGATAACCTCACCCTGACTGTCCTATGTGCCAGATGGTCCCAGACCTTCTCTCTCTGCCCTGTAAATACCTATTGTTATAGTAGCACATAGCTTATGGAGAACAACCAACTACAATGCCTTGCATTGCCTTGAATTAGGCATGGTGTGAGTCTTCCCCTTGACTTCACGTGTGCTGGTCCTGATAGAAATCTTCTTGCTTTTTCTTGATGGTGGGAACTGCAGAATTCACTCCAAGTTCAGCATGACAATCAAAACACTCATTTCAGCAGCTGACATTGATATTTCTCATCTTTTTTCTCTTTCGAAGCACTGCGTTCATTCAAAATAAACACAGGATTAAATGTAGCACTGCATCTCAAAATAAAATAATGTTATTCCAAATACTTTTATTAAAGGGACAGATTTTGGCAGTGTTCCTCATACTGAAGAGGATCATACTTTACAAGGAACTGTCTCCAACTTGCTCATGTCTCATTCAACCCCACTGACACTGCTCAGCTCATGAGGGAGGCTGAATATGGCCATTGGTGGCCTGCCCTTTTAGTTTACTTATAACAAAACCTCTCCCTGCTGCTCCAGTGTTGGTGGCCTGTGTTCTGTTGAATACCTTCAGGAATGTCGACTCAACCACTTGCCTGGGCAGTCTATCTCTCCCTTTAATTAATATATCTGCTTTTATCTTGCTTACAGCCCATGACCTTCTCTTTTTTCCCCAAGTGGCACCGCAAATACCTTTTGACTCACCATACTGAAATTTCATCTGGATTAAAAATGATGTACCATGGCACCAATCTGTCTCAAGCCAGGATTGTTTAAAAGCACATTTGTCTTCTCCAACAAAGCAATCAACAGATGCTCATGTTGGCCCAGGGACCATTTGTTAAACAAGCAGGTAGAATGTAGGAGCCTGGCTGCACATAGCCTTTCCCCATGTATTTTTCTTTTCCCTGAGAAGGGTTTGTAGCATGTCCTATCCTACATGGGGAAAAAAAAAAAAAAAAAAAAAAAAGAAAGAGAAAATCTGGAAATAACAGAACATTTTGTTGGTTCACAACTCTATAGGAGTGGAGGAGCATCTGCTGTGACAGGAGGTAAGCATGGAGTGACCTACGTCAGATAACTTCTAGACACGTTTGAACTCTTTGCAAAAATGAAGACAAATTTCCACTATAAATGTTTGTTTTCCTCTTTGTGAATAAAGACCATCTGAAAGCAGGAAAAAGCCTCCCACTGATTTCAGTAGTGGCTTGTGATCTCAGCTGTTTTCACCTACCAAAACAAAACAGAAACAGAAATATTTTTGCATCAAAAAGTCAGGACAAAATCACCCATTAGAAGTCATGAATGTAACAGAATCACTTCTTCTTTAAGGGAGAGCTGCAAAATCAGGGCCCAGAGCCACAATTAGCCAGTTTGATCCTAAAATTTAAATTTTGTTTTAAGATATTAAAGGGATGCCCACAACTAGAATGGAAAAAAAAATCTTCAAATTCTCTTTTCTTTGTTTCAGTTAAAGCTTTCACAAACATGGGAACAAGAATCTCGGCAGTTCCAGGAACCCCACCAGAACAGCAAAAAGAGTCAGAAGCTCATTGTAGGAGGAAAATGAGTTCAGAAACCCATATAACACAGAGCAACAAGCTAAAATCATGTGAATTGATGTCAGTGGTGAAAAAAATCTCTTTAATTTTGAAAATATGGATCCCCATCCCTCTCCAGATTGTACAGACGATAATGCAGTGTTTGGCTGCTTCCAACTATAATGTTAGGGTGGGATTTTCAAAGACGCTCTGTGTTGGCTTCATTTCAATTCTCATGAAGGCAATGGAAAGGTTCAATGGGTCCACACATGACTAATGTGGAAAACGTTTCAGAGTCTTTATATTTCTTCCTTTTTTGACCTTTTTTTTTGGCTGACCAATCTTTGAGCACACAGATACACTGAGCCAGGTCCAAGAATCTTTTATTACTTTCTGGCTGCTGGTTGAGGACTCTTGAAAGGAGCTGGGGCATCCAGAGTCTTTGCTGATCTCACCTTTGGAGGCTGGATCTTAAATTCATCATTTCAACAACTAGTGAGGCTGAAGATGAAAATGGTTATATTAACAGTGCAATATTCAAGACATATGATTGTCTTTGTTGAGTTTGACCCTAAACTCATTGCTGTCATCTAATTTAATCTCATCCCATTCAGAACTCCAGTATTATGTGGTTTTGGTGAAGATCAGTTTGAGCTCCCACAGATACCAGCTCTGGTAAATCTCAACTCTGATTGGAAGTTAATTCATTCAGAGTAAACAGTTGTCACCAGTCTACAGCTTCCAGATCTCCCAACACAACAGCTATTTGTATTGATAACATTTAGAAAAATTTGTCTAATGTCTGTCAAAGTAGTTTGAGTGTAAATCATATCCATAGTGTGACTATCATGTCATCTCTCTCAGTACTTTTCCCCAAAATAGGCAGCTGCTCTAACTGCATTACAGACCTGGCAGGCACTGAACTGCCCTGTCAGCATGGAGTGAATGAGCCCAAGCTCTCCCCTGAGTTGTAAATATTAATTCATTAGTAAGCAATAACAAAAAGTTCTGTGAGAGAGGAAAGACTTTGGCAAAGTCTTCTTTGCTCAGGAGCAGAAGTGATCCAAGGTGGTGAGCTTGGGTTGCCAGGTGGGAGATACCACAGAGCAAGGCATGGCATGGTGACCCTGCTGCCCCAAGAATCTTGAATTGAGCCTGATGGAAGGGTTTGGAGGTGTCTCTGTGCGGTCACACCTGGAAACCTGGAGCTCAGCAGCACCTCAAGACTGGGAGGACTTGGCTGTAGAGAGGAGCAGGGAGATGGAAGGCAAAGACAAGGAAATTTCATTCCTTTCCTTTTGTGCTTACTTAACAGCAATACTTAAAATTGTTCCTTAAGAAACGCTTAAAACTAGCAGTTTCAACAAGTTATTCTAATTGAGTTTGTGAAGCAGATGTAATGACCTCAACACAAACCAGGACCTAATTCATCATCAGTCAGGTCTTAGCCAGTTAGGAAAGAGTCACTTACTTGATGTGAGCAACTGAATTTTTCTCTCTTAAACGTTGCTGTGTGCAATATTGCTGGAATATGGGGCTGGTGAAACCAAAGGATGGGCACTAAAAGAGTATGTCTGACTTTTGAGTGGTATGTCTTTTTTTCAAAGATTAACCAAATCTTCAGCATTCAAAGCAATACAATTTCAAACCAAGGAAATTCAGTTTTGAAGCAAATACGTTCTGCATAGTTTAAAATCATGTAAACAGTATTACTTTCCTATTTACAGCACATAATTCTGTACTCTTTTGTTTATCATCTTTTAAACATGTAATTACTGTATATTGTAATGCACATTAATATCGTCTATTGTACATAGTTTATTTTAACAAAATAAATGTATTACTAAATATTTTGACTGCATCCTTTTGGGAAGGTGTGCTGTTGTGTTTGTTTTCCCAGATGCAAATCACATGCGCCTTGCAGGATGTTTCAGGTAGGAAAAGCATGAATCAACTTTGGGGCTGCTGTTGGATGGTCCTGGACCCACCTGCACCTTCCAGTGTCCTCTGCAGGAAGTCAAACAGGAGGTGACATCACAGGTTTGCCCATCTTGGGCGTATTCTCCTTGGGAAATTGTTGCTTAACCAAATCCTCTGCAGTCTGGGAACATGGGAAGGTGGGGATGTGGGAAGTGCAGGTCTGGCTCCCTGCTGGCACTCAGCCTTTGGCTCATTCTGGTCCCAGGGAAACCCTCAGTGATTGTCCTGGAGATACTCAGTTCACCATCTTCTACCAATATTAAGGTGGTTGGTTGGTTGCTCTTTCAGTTTAAAATCCTGCTTTATTTTAATAAGGAGTTCTTGGCATTGCTATCTGTGGTCTCCACTGTGTTACCACAGCATCATCAGTGAATTTTTTCTTCATTTGAGTCAATATTTGAAGTGTTTTGGAGAGAAGGCAGCATGTGTCAGCCTATCAGGAGTGCCCTTGGTGAAGCATCTGGAAAAGTGTTAGCCCAAGAACCAGGACTTCTGAGGGGGGTTTGTTACTCCCAGACAAACCTAACATGTGGAAAACAAACCCTCCAAGAAACCTTTACTGTTGGCAAGGAAGATAATGAACTGTGCAACCTCTGGTCCAGCAGGCAGGGCAGAGAGAGTCAGGAGGGAAAGTGAAAGGCTTACAGTGATGAAGAAGTTACGTGAGGAAAGACAGCCCTACTGGACTGGCATCAAGAATATGACTGGCTCCAATTTTCCAAGGATTCAGTGCAGAGATGTGGATCTTCTTAAAAAAAAATAACAAAATGGTTTTTTACATTAAAAAAAAATTTTAAAGGTATTGCCTTTGTTACCCAGCTGTTCATTACAATTGGTTTCAAGACCAGAAAAAATCTCATTGATCAGCTGATCTGGTCTTCAAGTTTAAACCTAGAAATCCCACTGTTTCTGAACAGCATCCCTCCTATTGACTGGGCCAGGACAAGTTTCACCAGAGAAAGTCTCTTTTCATGTTCCTGCAGCTGGTGAACCTCAGCAGCTTTAACCAGCCTCTGCCTGGGGCACTCACTTGCAGAGCAAAGACAAAGTATATCAAAGTTTATCCCTAATAAAAAGGCATTGCAGCCCAAATCCCTGTCTGCTATAAATTGATACATCCTCAGGACCCAGGGAAATCCAAAAGAGCATAGCATGTAGCCTGGAATATATTTTATTTACCTTCCCCCAGAGAAAGCTGGTATTGCTCACCAGACTTTCCATGGCCTGACTTTATCTGGGAAGTAGTGGCATGGAGGACCCACAGGTCTGGGGTTAACAGCAAGGTGCCAAAGGTATCTTCCAGAGCAGAAACTCCCTAAATTGCTGCCAGACAAGGCTGGGTGGATACAGGCAGGGAAGGATCCCTCCACGCAGCCCTGATGCTTTCACATTTCCCTGAATACCTGCGGCTGGCTACTGTCCCTGGCAGGATGTTGGGCAGCCAGCCTCTGCTTTGACCCAGTGGTCAGAGCTCTGGTGTTTTCAAGTGAGTACAATGAGAGCAGGAGGGAGCTGCCTGTCCTGTCTCCCAAAGAGAAATCCAGTCAGTTCAGGAAACACCCACCCAGGGAGGCATCTGCTCCCCCTCTCACGGCCACTCCAGTCTGAAAGGGGGTAAAATATACTGATTTCTGCCATGGTCATTAGGGCTGGGCACACCAACTGCAGGGTACCTGAGCTTCAAGGGCCAGTGGACTTTCGTAGCTGTCACAGAACAGGAAAGTATTTTGACAAATCAAAGCACTGCATGACAGTGACTATTGCTGTTAAATGAGCAACAATAAATCTGAGGCACTGAGTGCTGTGCAGGATACAATTGTGACTGATCTCAAGGGGCCTTAGAGCCTGTACACTTCAAAACACGTTGTAGAGAGGAAAATATAATCTGTAACATCATTCCCAGTGTCCAAAAGGGAAACTGAGGCACAGAGAAATACACCGGTTTTCATGGGAGAGAAAATACCTGGGATGTCACAGCCTTTGTGATAAACACTCCTTGCAAACATGCACCAAAGACAGACTGTTTAGCTGTTTTGGACAGGCTGGGTGGTGAGATCTAAATCCATGGCTTTAAAGAGCATTAAAATGCTGCCACGGAGATGAAGTTTGCCTGAGAATGGGATTCTCAAGCTCTGAAATATGTGAGCTGTGTCAACTCCCTGCAAATTCTGAGCAGGACAAACTGTACCAGCTGCAGCATAAGGGATGTGAAAGCTAAAAGATCTGGTCACAAGTTTTGACAGGACAAGGAGTAAAGATTTTTAACTAAAAGAATTTGATTTGGACAAGAAGTTTTTTACAATGAGGGTTGTGAGACACTGGCACAGGTTGCCCAGACAGGTGGGGAATGCCCCATCCCTGGAAACATTCTAGGTGAGTTTGGACAGGGCTCTGAACAACCTGGTCTACTGCAAGATGTCCCTGCTCATTGCAGGTGGGCTGGACTAGAAACAACTCAAACTATTCTGTGATTTTAAGTATCAAAATTCATGGGAATTTAGCAGAATGAAGACCTAGTAGTGTAGTAACTTCTGGGTAAAAAGTTGCAGATTTGCAGTTACCAGCACCAGCAATGAAATTGGCTCCTTGTAAGTCAGTGTTGTGTGCCCACTTGTGGGAACCCAGCAAAGCTGGACAAAGATGGATGTACACAGTCAAATCATAGGGTCATGGAATAATTTATCTTGGAAAAGACCTTTAAGATCATTGAGCCCAACCATTAACCCAGTGCTGCCAAATCCACCATGTCCCCAAGTGCCACATCTGCTCATCTTTTAAATACCTCCAGGGATGGGGATTCCTCCAGTTCCCTGGCAAATGGGTTGGTGGGGTCTGGTGTTGGATGGACTTCTGTTACTCAGGGCAAATCCACAGCATCTCTTTTGCTCTCCTCCTTAAAAGATCATCTCAAGGTTGACTTGGTTTCAGTCAGTACATCCTTCCCACCTTCCCCTTCTGCTCCCCAGCCTGGCATCAGTCAAAGCTCTTTTCCCACCCTGCAGTGTTTTCTTCTGATCACTTGCTGAGGTTTCTCCTGTCTCACCGTGTCCGGGTACAGCCTGATTTCCTGCTGGCTGCAGAGGAAGGAAGTTTGCCTCTTTCTAACCCTGCCTCTAATCCCAAGACTGCAGCACAGCCAGACTCCATCAGAGAAATTCAGCACAGGAAATGACTTCACCTTGAGGAGAGGCTTTGCAGGTGTTCACAGCTCTGGCAAAGAGTTCGTATGAGCTTACACATGCTCTGTGTGAGAAATCTCTACATGTAGACAAAGAGGGACACATTGCTTTAAATTGCTTTCATACTACAGTTTTGAGGTTTATTAAGGACACAAAATAATTTTCAGGTTTCCCATAGTAACTGTAATGTCAGTTACCAATATCAGAGAGATTGTGAGATGCAATTTGAAACAAAACACGAGGACTTTTTAAAGGGCAATTAAACTGTCCATCAGCAAAAAAAACCTGCTCCTGCTGCTGTTGGACACAGCAGTCTCTATTCAGAATTACAGAAGGCAGAACGATAAAATCACCTTCTTCCTACTCAGTCACAGTGCAGCTTTTACAGATTAAAAAGAAATTATAACAACTAATAAATTACAGGTTAAATTAAATCTGTCTCAGTGAGGACAGGATACCTGGGGAAGTTTCAAGCATGCATCCCTGGAAATGAAGGTGACTGCATCCAGAAGACAAGGCACTGAGTGGGGGGAAGGCAGGTGCTGGTATTACTCTCAGCAGCAATTCCCTCCTAATGGCTATCTGAGAAGGTGTCTTTGTTTTGTGAGCTCCTGTGAGCCTCTCCCACTTGGCAAATCTTCCTGCTTTCACTTAATTTCCCATTTTGCTCAGGGGAGAAATGAGGCATGAATGTGAATCTGTCCTCCTGCAGGTGGGAACCAGGGAACAAAGGCACTTGTGTGGCTGTGGTCACAGGGGGCTCTGGTGGCAGCTCCCAGGTGTTCCCATAGTTTGTAAATAGGGGTTCTGAGGAGGTGTGAACTGTCCTTTGGTACGTCTGCTCTCTTTCCTGTCCTGGACTGTCACCCACCATTTCTGTATACTCCACAGCTTTCCTGCAAGCACATCTGGCTGTCCCCCAGCCCTGTGTGCATCCTCAGAAGAGCAGGTCTCCATGGAGCTTAGCAGCTCAGGGAACTGTGGGAACACCCTTCCTGGCCCCCTCCTTCCCACCACCTCAGCCAGGGGCTCGCTGAAATTAAACCACGATCGTTGTATTTTGGCTTGGTCCCTCTGACTCTGGAAATTGTCAGGAGAGATGCCTTGGGCTCTGCAGAGTCTTGCTGATTCTATGTGAAGCCATTTCCCCTCCCATCCCCAGACAAAAGCAGATGGTTCTACACACTTAATGTAGTTCTCTCTTTTTTTTTTTTCCCCCCGAGGAATTGTCCCTTGTGAGGCAAGATTTTTATTTTTCAACAAAATAGCTCCAATTAAGCAAAGCACTGAAATACATGCTTAACTATAAAAGCCCACTGATGCTAAGCAAAACACTTAATCATGAGCTTAAGTCCTTGGCTGAGTCAGGGCTGAGTATGCATTCACCCTAATTTCAAGGTAGTGATTTGAATACTTATTTCCATTTCTTTGGCCTTGAGACCTTTTTCTTTGACTGTTATTCCTGAATGACCACGGGGTAAGAGTAACTAATGGTGGCAGGGGGGAGGTAGTGGAAATGTTGGTAACTGTATTTATGTCACTGGGAAGAAGCTAAACCCCAGATGAATAAGGCTGTTATGCAGGAGGCAATGCCTTTGTGGGGTGCTTCCACACCCCAGTGACTGTTCAGTCCACGTGCACATAGAAAGGTCACACAGTGTGAGAAGCTCATGAGGAAGGCAAACTGCATCATTTCTTTTTTACCACAGGATTTGCTATTGTAATGCTGTGCACTGGGGTTTCTACAGCAATAATGCTTTGAACAGCATGAGGAGAGGGGATTAAGCCTCATCTGCTCAGAAAAGTGAGTGATTAGGAGCATTACAGACCAGGCTCTGGGCTGATTTACACCCTCCAGAAGGCTGGAGGCACCCGGGGCATGAAGCTGGGGGAGAATTCAGCCTGTGCTTGCCCGAGCTGGGAAGGGAGGTCAGTAGGTCTCACACTCGGTGGTGGCCGTGGAGCAGAGGTCACAGTCACAGCGGATGGCCACCGGGTAGGTGTAGAAGGGGTCCACGCCAGGGGCACACTTGGGCAGCTTCACCGTCACCATCCTGGTCTCGTTGTAGGTGCAGATGCGGTGGTGGGACTCGATGTAGGGCGGCTCCAGGATCGGTTTCTGTGGGGGAGAGATGCTGGGCTCAGGCAGGCAGCAAGGCAAATGCCTGGAGCCCCAGTTTGCTCAAGGCGGTTTAGTGTAAATAGGGGAGCTACTGGATCACGTGGAAGGGGCCATGGAAAATATTTTAAGGCTACATCCTTCAACACTTCCCTGTTGGAGCCCTGCCATGGAGGGGAGTGGGTGCATGTATGTGTTTCAGTTTGTTTAAAGCATAAAGCTCCAATTAAAACCTTCTTGAAGGAAGACAAAAGATTATCCAAAAAGGTGGGTTTCAGCAGAATATGAGCGTTTTGAGCAGCTGCTGCCAAAAGCAGCTGCTTTCTTCCAAAAGCATTGATTTTACATTAAACACATTCTGCAGGAAACCCTTCCATGTGCACACGCTGCCTAAGAGCAGGGGTGCATCCAGGTGCCAGAGGCTGGGGTTTTTTTGCCAGACCAGTCTTCCCAGTCAGGTTGAACATGCCACAAATTCCACTACCTGTACACTCTGGAAAAAGCTCTCCGCATAGCAGCCAGTATAGAAATCTGCAGTTCCTTCTGGAAAAAACAGCTTGGCCAGAGACCTCAGCCATTAGAAGGTGATGGGAGCCTGAAGGCCTTGAAACCCACACTGCCGTGTGGCATTGCTTTTGCTGAAAAAGGAGTTTTTCCTCAACAGGGACACCCACTTTCCAAAGACTCCAAGAAGGGGCAGCACACACAGGAATGGGAGTCCACTGTCATCCTCTCGCTTGCACAGATGGGAAACTGCTTAAGGTAACACAGCCAGGAGACATTTTAATCTCTTTCTTTCCCTCTGTGCTGTCAAAGAGCCCTCCCTGGGAACCAAGGATGACAATTCCCAGTCTGGGAGAGAACAGATGCAACAGTTCAGCAAGAAGATGTGCAGACAGCCTCCCTCTCAGAAAGTCCCCATCCAAACACCTCGTGGTGCCTTCTAGAAGCCTTGAGCCCACAGCCAGATGCATTCAGCTGAACTACACCCCAGGGCTATTGCAATATAGCAAGAGAGGCTGCAGGGTCTGAGCTGTCAGAAGAGCTTGGGAGTAGGGGGAACCAGGTGCCAAGAGGTCTCTAAATAGAATGTTATCCCACCATGGAATCTGGCTGCTGGCGGCCTTTCCCCTCATCCCAGCAAGCCATGAGGAAGGGCAGTCAGAGCTGGCACTGACAGACCCTGTGTCCTCCTCTGGTCACTTATACGGAGTCCCTGTCAAACAAAACCCCTCTGAGACACTCAAGGCTTCCCTGAATAAATTAAATTGGGATTGGCCCCTTGAGCCTTCCAGTGGCAGAAAGGCAAAGACAGAAACTTGTTCTGTGATGTGTGTGTAGAGGTACTTATGCTCTTTCTTTCTTCCTCTATACACCCCAAAAACTTAAGTACTTCATATTTATACAGGGCTGTGACTTTAAGTGGGACCAAATTAGAAACACATTATCTTTGGGATTTGTTTTTTGGAACAAAATATATTACCCATCAATCGGGAGCTCCATCTTAATCTCAAAGGAATTTTTTTTTTTCTAGCAAACTAATAAAGTCCCCCTCTCCTTAAGTGTTCAAGCTGTAAGAAGCTTTCAGATTGCGTAGTAAGAGTGTTACATAAGTGCTTCATTAATATCATCACAGGGTGTGCATTCCCCTTTGGGGCAGCGGGAGCAGGGAGGGGACAGCCAACAACAGCCTGGCAGTGGCAGGGAGGGGTTCATGGAGCAGGACACTGTGGGTGGGTTTGTTTCAGGGGGGTCAAGCATCATCCAGGGGTGTCCCCAAGTGCCAGCCTCACCTCCCAGGTCTCGCAGCGTCCCCAGCAGGCATCCGTGGTCACCCGCAGCCCACGGCAGCCGGGTTTCCTGGCCAGGAAGGTGAACTCCCTCACGGCACAGCCCACGAACGTCCGCAGGTCGATGGCCGAGGCCTGGGCCGCGGCGCCGCAGCCGGACAGCAGCAGGACAGCGAGAGCACCCAGGACCATGCAGGGGAGCTTCATGCTGAAGGCAGGAGAGAAAGGAGGAGAGGGTTGGTGAACCAGCACTGGCCAGGAGTGCAAGAGGACGGGCTCAGCTGAAGCTGGGATAGCCCTTCCTCCCTTCAGCCACACCGTTCCCCACGCTCACTCTGCCTGAGCAGAGGAGCAGATGGAGGAATGAGTGGTGACCTACTCCCAGAAGTGGAAAATCTCAGTAAAAAGGCCTGTCACGGAATGCAGCAGCACGAAGACTTTCCCTGCAGAGCCGTGGGGATTTGTCTGGAAGAAAGAAAGTCAGTGCCTCAGCCCCACTGCCATCTCCACATTGCAGATCTGCTTTGCAGCATATACCTTTCTATCACTCCTTTTGGGTCACCCTGAGCTCCCACATGGCCAAGAGCTGCATAGTTAGGAGCCAAGCATCCCTGAATTTGTGCTATGATCTCAGCATCTCCCAAAAGTATTACTGGAGTTGCCATTACCAACATCCTGTGCACTGGACTTGTGCTGTTCCTCTGCCAGGGCTGTAGCCAGAGGGGCTGCTCATCCCTTCAGCACATGCTGCTGTACAGCCAGCTCAGACCCAACCAAGGCTGCCAAAACAATGGTCAGAGCTGGTCAGACAAGGGGGAACATGGCCAAGGTGGTCAGAGGAAGGTTGAACTCCTCACATCTGAGCAGCCCAGCATCCACCAAGACCCTCAGGTACCTGTTGACTTTCTGTCTCAATAAAGAAAGCCATCAGCTTCTCTGGAACACCTCCTCTGTCAAAAAAAAAGAGAGCTGGAAAGTAGCTCTAAGCCACAAGATCCATTTTATACTTCACATACTTATATTGCATTCAAATACATCCACGTAGAAACCCCAGACTTGATATTTAATTTTGACAAAGTTAGCTACTGCACAGGGCACAAACTGGAGTGCTCTGGCCTGCGTCCTCAGCTGGGCAGACCAAAATTAAGTGAGCTGGCCCTGCCATTTGCCTGGCTGATGCTTGAGTCTCTAAGCTCCTGTTAAACAAAATGCTTTAAATTTGCTGAATCAAAGCTTTAGATCAGCACATGATCCTTGCTTCATATACATCACCATGTATACACCAGAGTCCTACATGTGGTTAAAGACAGTATGTTTATATATAAGCTTCAACAGGGTATAAAAAATTGCTAAAATTCCTTATTGCTAAAAGAAGATATATGACAGCAAAATAGATAAACTTCAGAACAAATCAAACATTTATTCTTTGCCACTTTAGCAAATCCTGCTGCTTTATTCACAAGCCAGAGCCATGACAGGGAGCAAATATAGACGTGCACTCACCTAACTTGTTGGAGTCAGAATTCCTTTTGGAGTTTTAAATTGCAGGTGGTGTTTCAGGACGTCAGAGTGAGCAGGAGACCTGCACTGCAATCTTTGTCAGCTTTGTGATCAGTAGTTGCTACTGGGATGTCTAACTGCTCAAATTTATAGAAAGCATCTTGTCAATCAAGGCAGATCCTTACTTGAACTACCCAAGACATCAAAGTAATTGACTGTAAAGCAAGGCTCCCCTTTCCAACAGTGATTACCTTCAAGGGAATCATTGTTTTTGTGGGTTATTGTTTCATAACATCAGCCCTGAATCAAAAAGGGAGTATCTCAGTGAGTGAAATTATGAGCATGCACTGGGGCTAAATGGATCTTCTTTTCCATAATGGAATATCAACACCTTTGTGAAGGAACTGGAATTTGGCTCTGCAATTATAGTTGCCCCCCTAATTAATAAGCCCTAAGTAAACATCCTCAAGGGAGACTTTCGGATATTTGTGCGAACAAACACCTGGAATTTTGTCAACTGCATAAAACCTTTTTTACTTGATTGCTCTGTGCAAGCAAGGGCAAGGGATGGGGGGAGGAGGTGTGAGTTTGCAAGGAAAGAAAGTGTCCTCTTGATGTGCCTGGCAGCCATACACAGGTAAGCATCACTCTGAAAGGAAACTTAGAAACCTTGTCCTCTGCCTTCACCATTCAAACACAATTTTCAAATATTCATAGGACAGAGAACAGCCGAGGAACTTGGTTCTGTGAAAAACTTGCTGGTCAGTGAGTTTAAAAAAGATGAGTGGGAGAGAGAAGTGCAGCCATAAGCTCATGCAGTGACCTAGGGAAAGTCACCTCCCTTCCTTCCCACCATGGATGGACAATGACTCTCCAGCTCCAGAGCCCAAGCAAATCCAGAAAAAGCAGGGCAAGAGTCAGGGATTATGGACCTCTTGGGATGATGCTGTC
The DNA here is from genome assembly GCA_013398175.1 of Climacteris rufus. NCBI lineage: Eukaryota > Metazoa > Chordata > Aves > Passeriformes > Climacteridae > Climacteris > Climacteris rufus. Next base: position 87,458 of record VZRZ01001923.1, on the reverse strand, counting down.
AAAGGTGGCCACAGCAACACAACCCAGCCCTGAGACTAGAAAACACAGAGGAAACACTGATTCAAATAAAATTCATCCTACAATGTTTTAGAGGGGAAAAAAATAAGGG
>VZRZ01001923.1:0-87238 GCA_013398175.1 Climacteris rufus | reverse complement strand
GGCGGGGAAAGAGCACCTGCTGTATTTCATTACTCAGCTTGAAGCAGCCACACAAGCTGGACTGTAAAAGGCTGATTATTTACTCTCAAGTTCTGCCTTTTCTGTCTAAATTAGCAAACAGGGACTGGAAGAACTGAAAGAGGGAAGGAATTGTCTGAAGCACAGAAAAGCAGCAGGCATTCATCACTGGTGCCATATTGCCATCATGACATGGGAAACAACTGCTTCAAGTAATTAATTCACTTGACAGAAAACCAACCAACCAAATAAATAAATGAAAAACAACAACAACAATCAGAATTTTTAATTTAAATTGGAAAACTGTCCTGAAGTTGGGAGGGAGGGGATGTTTAAAATCTTTCCCAGCATTCTCACTCATTATTATTCACAGTCTCACTGGCAGTAAAAGGACTCCAGGTTCAGGTGGAGTATGATCATGTGAGACATTGGAGAAAGAATATTGAATGGAGGTGTTGTGAATGTCTCCATAGACCTGATGACCAGATGTGTCCTAGACACCATTTTCTCCCTTTGAAAACAATAGGGAAAAGCAGGAAACTCAAAGACAGATCATGGGGAGATCAAGTAGAATAGCCAAAGCCTTGTCACTGATCTAAAACTATCAGCATCTGTCCACCAAAAAAACCCTAAAACTAATTTTCTGTAATTTTCACTGACTAAAAATAAAGCTAGAAAATAAACTTTTAAAGTTTGTTTGTTTGTTTGTTTGTTTGTTAATATACAGTATAAAAGTTCCTGACTTACAGGGAAAGCATGTAAAAGTGAAAATACTGAGATTACATCCCCTTTATTTGATCCTGGAAATGTGCCAACAATAATCAGCCCAAGATTAGAGTCAGGTACAGGAAATACACGCCAGATGGCAGATGAACCAGCTTTGACACATCCCTCTTCTTCCATGGATTAGAAAACCAGGTGCTGGAGTTTTTGTTTAATTCAGCTTGGTTTCAGTGACTTCAGCTAACTAAGATTCTGTTCTCTTGTCTCCATTTGTCCTGAACAGCCTCTTAAAGTAAAACAAATGAGAAATTGCAGGCTCTCACTTATTTTGTCTTTAGAAAATCATGTTTGTGGGACAGATACCAATTCCTGAAGGGTTTGTATTGTGCTATGTGAAAAGCCTGAGTGTTGCCTTTTTCCCACACAGGATTTTGTTGTCTTACTGTACTGTGAGTTTATCTTATTTAAGTTAATCAATAGATATACGACTAGGAATTCAGATTGGATTGGCCATGAGAAAGGAGCTGAGGAGTGCTATTTAATGAAGGAGACCAAGGGAAATAGCAATGCTGAGTAGCTGCACACGGTCAGTACTGCAGAGAACCATGGAGGCAGTGGCAGGCCAAAAGAACCTGGTAACCATCCAGGCAACCAAATACAGTAACTGGACAGAAAATATTTAATGCACTGCACACAGGAGAGGCTTGGAAGGGTGTGTGTTTGTTCAAAAGTAAGACAGAAGGAGAAATGAGTGAGGAAAAAAGTGGTGTGGGTTGGCTGGCTGAGTTCAGAGGAGTTGGCATCCAAGAGAGGTTGAGATTCAGTTTAGAACAGTGAGTCATTAAACTATCAAATAGGATACATATCTATGTATATTAGATGTAATTGGATGAACTCATTGAAAAAAACTAGCACCAGAATCACTTTCCCTATACAAACTCACACTGGACTTTGCCTCAATAAGTTGTTTACCCTTTGTTGGTAGTTTTGAAAAAAAAAAAAAATGATAACCCTTATGTCCTGAAACCATAATTTCCAGTAAGTACATTAAGATTATTTAATCCATCCCCACAGCTGCTGTGTATCTGTCTTGGAGTGTGACNACTGGACTTTGTCTCAATAAGTTGTTTACCCCTTTGCTGGTAGTTTTGGGGAAAAAAAAAAAAAAAAGGTAACCTTTATGTCCTGAAACCATCATTTCCAATAAGTACATTAAGATTATTTAATCCATCCCCACAGCTGCTGTGTATCTGTCTTGGAGTGTGACTTTCTGTCATTTTCTACATTTCAAAAGAATGCAAAGAATTGGTTTGTAAGGAGACAGACAAAGCAGGTTTAACCTTGAGAGGGCACGGCTGATCTGTAAATGAAAATCAAAGGCAGCAAGTAAAGCTCCTCGAAAGGCTCTGAGGGAAACTCTGCCAAGTGCAAGGCCGGGGAGCACAATGCAGCCGTCAGGAAATGCATTCCTGGGCGGGAATTAGATAATTGTGGGCTCTCCCTGCTGACAGTGGAACACCAGTCCCGGCTGAAGGTCTCGGGCACACAAAGCCACTTCTGCTTTAAAGGACTTTCTGCTCATTTTGCTCCCTGGGCTTAACACAACATGAGCTGGCACCGGCTGAATGAGCATTAGGGGGAGAAAGATGTCAGGAAAGAGGATTTTTTGAGGCTGCTGTGGCAGTGAATCACACCACACTCAGTACTCAGGGGAATGAGTACTGAGGAGATATCAGTACTCATATCTGGATATCAGATATCCATCTTACAGAGGAGATAAACACTTCTTGCAGCCTGTGGGGGTAGCTGTGTTACAAATGGCCAAAGAGCCCAGTGAGCACACCCGTACAACCCAGCCCAGCAGACCTGAACGGCTGTGGAAAAGCTCTGTGCTGACTGCAGCAACACCACAGCTGTTTCAGCACAGACATTGCCTTCCTGGCATGGCTGTTATAAGGAAACTGTCAGACACTATTCTTCTCCTCCTTTTCCATCAGACCTGGAAAATGAAGTCCAAGGGTGAGGCTTAACAGTAACAAAAAACACTAATCCACAGTTTGCTTGAGGCACATCTATCCCGGTGAGATAACACTATTCTGCTCAAAAAGGCCTGTAGCTATGATGGATTCAATCCAGAAAAGAACTAATGAAGGTTCTACAGCCACTGGAATAGCTGAACCTTCTAAAATTTGTCAGTGAGCATCTCTAACATACAGGTATTGCACCCAAAACAAAGTAATTCCAATAGAGATAAACCCATAGCAGAACTGTAGGGTCAGTCCAGAACCTGATCCTAACCTGATTTGATACTACATGGATAAAGACTCTCTATTATACTTTGAACTCATTTACTAAAATTCCTTTTTACATGTTTATATATAGAGTGCCTCATAAAATCTAGTTTCTCAAACCTTAAACTCTGAGCAAAATGCTTTCTAAGTAAAAATCAGAAGGAAAAATATAAAGGTAAACACAAAATAAAAACTCTCCATGTTCAAGAAAAGGACAGCTTTCAACAACATGTTGTTGTAAAGATTGTTAATTTAAGACTAAAGACAAAAAGGCACAATCAGGGTCTGAAAACAAAGACCACCACACAAACTTGCAATTGACCATGGTTGACTAACATGCCCTGAAATAGTATAAAATGGGTCTAATTAAGGCAAAAGCCATCCTCAATACAGAGATGTACAAACTTGCAAAACAGAGACTTTTGGTTGGCATGAAGTCCTTGAGTTACTCCCTGGTTCCTGTTTTGAGCCCTTCTGACATCTACAAGGCAAGGCAATACGTGATTGAGTGTGAAAACAAATGGCATAAATGACAGTTTCCAAGGTTAGCACTCCTCTGTGTTTAACACTTCACCCAGTCTCAGGAGCAACCCAGCCAGGAAAACTTCCTGAGCAGCAGGAAGATGCACAAATGGGCAAAGCAAGCACTGTTATAAACAGTCATTGATAGGTGGTTACAGTGTGGGGGGAATTAATTGGTCTTACACTGTTTGTAACAAGCATCCAGCTCTGGGGTTCCCAGCACGAGGAGGACATGGACATGCTGGAGCAGCTCCAAAGGGGCCACAAAGGGGATCAGAGGGCTGGAGCAGCTCTGCTGATTGAGTTAGGCTGAGAGAGCTGGGTAGTTCAGCCTGGAAAAGACTCCAGGGAGACCAGCACCTGAAGGAGCTTCAAGAAAGCTGAAGAGGGACTTTTGACAAGGGCATGGAGCGACAGGACAAGGAGGGGAACAGCTTTAAATGGAAAGAAGTCAGGTTTACATTAGATATTAGGAAGAAATTCTTCCCTGTGAGGGTGGGGAGGCCCTGGCACAGGTTGCCCAGAGAAGCTGTGGCTGCCCCACCCCTGGCAGTGTTCAGGGCCAGGTTGGATGGGGCTTGGAGCACCCTGGTCTGGGGGAAGCTGTGCCTGCCCATGGCAGGGGGGGGGAACGAGAGGGGCTTTAAGGTCCCTCCCAACCCAAACCATTCTGTGATTCTGTGATCACAGAGACATGACAGCTCCACTCCTGTGGCTGTATCAAAACTCCCAGGGGTTCCCTGATGTCTGGTAGGGTTTGCAGCTGTACAGCAGCTTTTGCTCAATAGGACAGCAACACGAACATGTATCCACAATTCTCATAATACCAGAAAAATGCTAAGCACAATCATTTTCTCAAATTTGTTATGAACAGACAAGGGGTTTGACAGAAATAAAAATAATTAAGGTTAACAGACTGAGGGAGTGATGTGCAATATGCTTTGTTTTAGACAATCTGGACAGAAATGCTGTAAGAGACAGAACATTAGAAATCTGGGATGGTTGCACTCTGTTCCACTTTGTATTTTAAGGATCTGGAATACAAGCTTTAAACACTGCAGCACTTTCCTCTTACACTTTGTTTTTGCCTTTATCAGACTGTGCTAATTAACTGAGTGTGGATTTGCACACTCTTGGTAATGGGCTTCTCAGTTTTCACAGACACTATGGAAGGATAGGTACCCTTACACTGTCCTCAGCTGTAGTCAGAGTTTCTTGCCTATTAAACCTTTCCTTTATGGTGATGATGATGATCACATTCAGCCCAGAATTTGAATTCAATAATTCAAATCCAGCAGAACTGGCTAAATATTGATGTGAGAGAGAACTGGGCTCTCTAATTGTACACCAGGGAATTGCCTGGAGATCTGAGTCCATCACAATGTGGAAAAGATTTTCCAATAAATAGAGATGCTAATGAAATTTTATATGGCTGACAGTAACTACTTTAACTCCAGTCACTTCTGCATTCCATAGCTTTCCTCCAACAGTCTTTTTTTGAAAAGACATTTTAGATTTTTAGGACAGACCAGTGGGCAATGACACCGCTCCTCTGGGCTTAGACTTTGAAGATGAAGCTTCTTAATCAAAATTAGAGAAGTTCAAAGATACATTATCTTAATTCAATAATTTCCCTACTGTTCATGTCCAGTGCACTGTAAGAAAGACACCTTGTCTTGATTCACATCACCCCCAGTGCTAATGCTCTGTTTTTAACATTGCTCTTGTGATGAGTGAAGTTTACAAATTAGACAAAGCTGGAAAGGAGGTCTCCTGAAACAAAGCTACTGTTTCTTCCTGTGAATCCTGTTAGAATAAGCTCACAGAACTATTCAACTGATCCAAATCCAGCCAGGAAGACAAATATGATGAGAGTCCCAAACCCCAGAGAGGCACTTGGCCAAATCAAACCTCGGCACAGCAGAGACCCAGACAGTAACAGGCAAGAAGTTTCAGCAGCAGAGAGAACCAAATCTTCCAGCCTGAACTCTCTTTGCCCTCTGGGGAAATGTGGATCTCAGTCAACACTTTGAGTCCTCAGACTATTTCCAGTTTAAGTTCTTCACCCTGTTCCCACTGATTTTAACAAGTTCCTCGTGGGTGCAGAGTCGTCCCATATCATGGGACCAGAAGGGCTCTCAGAGGTCATAAAGAAAAATAGGTTCCTGCAGGCCCCTGAGAAATAAACCCCACAACCATACAGAGAGGGCTGAGGCACCAGAGGTTGGCCAGGTTTCTGTTGCCTCTCTTGGGTCACCAACTTGTCAGCAACTGCAGAAGCACCAGGGGAGGAAGACAAAAGGAGCAAGAGATAACAAAGATCCATCTTTCACCTCTGAGCATCACTGCCACAGACACATCACACTGTAACTGTCTCACAACCCTCTCAGGGAAGAATTTCTACCTAATTAACATCACTCATTATAATTAACATCTTATTTACAAATTCTGATATCACAGGAGTAACGATTTCATACCTGACCTGAAAGCTCAGGTCAGAGCCTCTATTCTCCTGCACATGGATTAATCAATAGAGATTAACTGAAAGAGTACCACAAATTCAATTTTATGGTGCTAATGCTGCACACCTCTGCTTTCTTCAAGCATGCTTTCTGTTCTGCAGTCTTTGTAAGCTATGTCTACTTTAATTCGATTAGACAGATAAATCCTGATAAAAACAGAATGCTTTTGTCATTTAAAGACACTTTTGAACCAGACATTAATTTATGAAGATCGGACAGTCTAACAAGACAAGTCTCATGTTTCACAGAGCTTCATACTGTATTTGATTCTGATAATGGCAGCTATATCCTCTTGATGTTCAAAGGTCAAATATGTAAATCATGGCTGAGTACAGTAATTTCTTGCTTTGCTTGCAGCTGGCATGTGGTAAATGGATGTTGAAATCCAGCTGCTTAAATCCTTGATCATCCATTTAAGTTTTAACTCAGTGAAATGACTAAAAGGTATGTTTGCAGAGGTGTGTGCCAAACTGTACCCCAGGGATTTCCACTCAAAGTACTAAAAGACTCTGAACCTCTTGGACATGTAAAGAATACAACATACAGATGCTACTTTATAAGGAAAATACATTACAAATGACTCACAGATTAAGCTGGAAAGATAATAAATGTTGGATTTGTCTTGAAACATAAGGCTAGAAAATGAAATTTAAGGTTTGCCTCTTTAATTAGCATCAGGGATCAGTTGCCCTGCAGGCTCCAGTTTCTGAACCCTTTAGCATCACCCAAGAGCAAGGCACACTGTAGGTTAAATTTACAGGGGTTAGCAATGGCCAAACCCCCACTGACACTGAAAGGGGGAAACTGCTGGTCTGTACTCCCTATAGAAAACCTTCCCCACAGAGATTGGCCACAGGGTGCCAAAAAGCCACAGAACAAACTCCAGGGCCACAGCCCAACATTTACTGATTTTCCTGGATGGGATGATGTTCGCTGCGCAGTGTGGAGAGCACTGGTGGAACTGTCAATGTCTCTCTGAAGAGATCAGCACCAGTGACAGCTTCTGGACATCACAATGGCACAGGCTTTTTCAGCTGAGAAATCACCTCATGTTTGTTCATCCAAGGAGCCACAGTGTTGACAGATAGATTAAAATTTGCTAATCTGTGCTTTGCCCCCATTTCAGTTTTTTCATTGTATGCACAGGACTGTGTCCAGGCAAAGGTTTTCCAAACCTCCTTCTAACACATCAGAAACAGACAGAGACTGCAGGCCGAGCAACACAGGTTTTGCCTGTCCCAAGGAGAAATCTGGAATGAGAAGGATTCTCTATGTCACAGGAAAGTCAGAACTTCATACCCTGGTTCAAGGAACCCCTCTGTAAGGTCTGGTCTTCTTGTCATCATTGTCGAGGGGTTTTTATCACCAAAGCCATTGGACACTGAATTTTCCTACATACTTAAAAAAGGCTCAGGGATCTTAATCCAGGTATGCAGTTGTTCAGAATCTCTCCTTTGCCAAATCTTTTTGGCACATGCAAACAGGAAATGGCTGGAGGCACTAAATACAGCTCCCTACTCCTTCTGTTACCCTCTCCTCAGCACTGAAGAAAAGGATAAAAACTTTGCTAAACCCCACAGAGAGGTCAGCCTAAAATAGTCACATACAAGGACAGGCAAAACCATGGAAACATTAATGCTGGAAAATACTTTCAAGATCACTGACTCCAACTGTTAACCCAGCACTGCCAAGCCCACCACTAAACCATGTTCCCAGGTGCCACATCCACACCTCTTTTAAATACCTCCAGGGGTGCTGATTTCACTTCCCTGGGCAGCCTGGTCCAAGGCTTGATCACCATCTTGGTGAAGAAATTTTTCCTGATATCCAATCTAAACATCCTCTGGCACAACTTGAGAGAATTTCCTCTTGTCCTATTGCTTGTTACTTTGGAGGAGAGACTGCCCCTCACCGGGCTTCACCCTCCTGTCAGGGAATTGTAGAGTCATAAGGTTCCCCCTGAGCCTCCTTTTCTCCAGGCTGAGCCCCTCCAGCTCCCACAGCTGCTCCTCCCTGGACTTGTGCTCCTTTCCACAGCTCTGTTGCCTCCTCTGCACACACTCCAACCCCTCAATGTCTTTCTTGTCATGAGGGGCCCAGAACTGAACACAGGATTTGAGGTGCAGCCTCACCAGTGCCCAGTACAGAGGGACAATCCCTGCTCTGGTCCTGCTGCCACCCTATTCCTGGTACAAGCCAGGGGCCATTGGCTTTCTTGGCCACCTGGGCACACCTGGGTTCCTGTTCAGCTGCTGCTGACCAGCACTCCCAGGCAGTCAGAACAAGAGATCCAGAATGAGCCTTTGGCTGACATGGCTAAGACAACCCCGTCCTGACAGCCTGGGCAATAGGAGTGAAGTGTTTTCCTGGACACAGACACATTTGACATGTTCAAAAATTACTTGTTTCCCTAATGCCTTAAACATCTGAACATCTTTCAAGGAGGACAAGTGTTTGAACAGATTTTGACTGCTCTTTGTTTTCACCTCCCTGTAGCATGCCCAGCTATAAAACTTCATTCCAAGTCCATGTTTTTCCCCAGTGTCCTCTTTCCTCTCAGGTCTGGGTCAGAGCAGCACACTCCATGCAAGCTCCCTTTTTCCCTGGTCTGCAAAAGTGCTGGTCCACTTCCATTTCAGGGTGCCAAAACAGATGGTACACACCTTGCTTCTCAGCATCAGAGTGGCATTTACTGCAGCCCATACAAAATACCTCTCCTGGATGCATTTGGTGTTCTCCAGACAAAGCAAGTGAAGTTACTTTGCTTAATTTCCTTTCTTTTTTCCTCAGGTCATAGAATAGGTAAGCAGTTTTTTTTCTCAAGACAGGATGTTTTATGTAACTAATAATAATGGAGACTCTCAGAGGAGAAAAGTTTTAGTAACAGTGGTCATGAAATGACAACTGCACCAGGAAAGGGCAGTTCCCTCCTTGCTACTGAAAGCAAAAAAAAAAATCCTTTCCATTTCCCCAGTAGCAGAATAACATCTTTTGAACAATGCTGCCCTGTTCATAACCAAACTCTTTTGTGGGTAGACATTGTGTCTAATTTGCCTCAGAAAAACTGCCTCTACTTCACATCCCAGGGGCTGGGGTTCACTGTGTGTGCTGAAGGGTTTACCTGTATGCTCAGGTACTGACCACAAATAATGCAGCACAGATTTATTCTGTTTTTTTCTTTTCTGGAGCTGATGGGTGTCATTGTAAAACAGGCAGGAAGCAGACTGGGATCACACATTCCCTCTGAAGCTCATCTCCATAAGATCTTTCTAGAGGTCACCCAGATAACACACACACAATAGTAGACGATATTAATAGGATCAATTTACTGCAGGAAGAGGAAATGAGTCCACATCACCCCTGCTAGTACTGAGCAGTTTCCCATATAGACACAACAGATTTGTCCAATCTCCTCACAGATCTTTATTTTACTTTTGGTGACAGCAACAGGACTTCCATCATTGACTCTGGCAGGAAGAGAATTAAGTCCTGCAGTTTACAGAAAAGCTTCATTTAATCTGTCTCATCGTGTTTCTGTACTTGGAAAAGGCAAGATCTCCATCATTCAAGCACATATGAGTGTAGTCATGGTAAAAACAATAAAATATTCTTTAAACCCCCTGAAACCTTAGCCATGGATAGAAAAACGTCTGATTTATCTTTGAGATTAAAACAGAATCCCCTTCTGCAGAGAGACAAACTCTATTCTAGACTAACACACAACTTTTTTCTACATATCCACCCCTCCAAGCATCTGATTCTTTGGGAAGTGAAGAACTCAGGGAAGTGTGTTGTGGGATGGAAAACCCAAAGATTGGGGATCCAAAGGAGAGTGGGTGAGGGTTACCCCACAGCCCTCTCTCCCCAGGGAAGGGAGGAACCTCCCTGCATCACTCACACTCCCATCCCACTGGCACAAATACTCCTCCTCCTCCTCCTCTCACCTTCTCTGTCCTTTTTTTAAGGGCAAAAATATAACAGCCCCCAACTCTGGAGAGAGACATTTCCAGAAAGTGAGATGTTGCTTGGAAAATGTATTAACAGGAACAAACTGATGAGGATAATGGATGGGAATGACACAATTGGAACACATGGAAAACAATTCAAGGTCACAGAAAACGAAAATACATTTTAAAGATGCATTTTAAGGAGTTCCACTGCTGCCAAGTCAGGCAGCACAGAAGGAGAGAAGGCAGTGTGGAAGTAAGGTCACAGAAGTTTAACCAACTCCCAGTATCTCCACAGCAAACTGGGAACCACTGCTCCTAAGCCTTACCTGCATTTTGCACATCCTGGCTACTCAGAAGTGTTGTTGTAATGGAAATGCTTCGCTTTCATCTGATTTTTCAGTTTCTGGGCAATACAACATAGGGATGTAATACTGAGCCCATTTTTGCCTTGAGCTATTCTGCCATAATGAATGAAGTTTGGCCCAAGAGCAATCCCATGAAAGCAAGGTTATGCCGAAGGAACAGCTTAAGCATTAGAAATTGAGTTTTATTTGTTACTGCAAGATCTGGATTCCATGCCCACACTCCCTGCTGCAATGATGATACAACCAAAACAGGATATTCCACATCAGTGACTAATTGACACCCAAATAATAAAAAAAAAATTAGCAGTATGACATCAAATGGCTTATTTATAGGTTCTGTTTTTCCTAGCCAATTAATTCAAGCATTTAAATTTAATTATTAGATTTAAAATCCCAATAATAGATTGGATATTGTTCCATCAAGTTATATACAGCATACATTTCATTGCCAGTGACTTGAGAGGGGTTTGGTGATTTAGAATAGGAAATGAGAAGCAGTTTAATGATGGTGGATTTAGCAGCAACATAAATTACACTTGATTAAAAGGGGAGAGGACAAATTTTGTGTGTGTGTGTCTGTATCTTAACAGTCTGATTTAGTTACTCTCTTTTCCTAGGCATTGAAATCATAAGCAAATGAATGCCAGGGTTCCTTCTTGGTTTGGTCACGTCTGAAGCACTTGATGTAAACCAGGGGGATCTTTGTTACTAAAGTGCATTGGAACTGCAGAGGAATTCACCAACACACACCCATTGCAACAAAAACAAATGATCAGTTCAGGGAAAGAAGAAGCTGAAAAAGCCGAAAGTTGAGGGACCAGAATTCCATGGGACCAGCAGGCACCTCTGCTCTCCCAAATTCTGGCCTGTCTAAACTGTCTTAGCAGAAGAATCCAAAAGGCATATGCAGCATGTAAGGATCAGATCTTTGCAGAAATTGATGAGAGGGACTTTTTACAGGAGCATGTAGTGACAGGACAAGGGGGCATGGCTTCAAACTGATGAAGGGCAGGGTTAGATTAGACATTAGGAAGAAATTCTTCCCTGTGAGGGTGCTGAGGCCCTGGCAGAGGTTGCTCAGAGAAGCTGTGGCTGCCTCATCCCTGAGAGTGTTCAAGGCCAGGTTGGATGGGGCTTGGAGCAGCCTGGTCTGGTGGAAGGACCTCTAAAAAAATCCCAGCCCTTTAACTGACCACATGGAAAGGCATTTGCTTGGATAAGGCTGAAATGCCCTCTAGTCCATTGTTATTATGTTCCCCTTATGACAATCTTATGACTAGAACGGCACATTTTGCTTAAATCCAGCCCATTGCAAATCCTCACACTTGTGTTTGCAGAGCCCCAGGGCAGGAGGTGCAGCACAGGAGAAAGGAGGGCTGGGGGCACCACACTGCAGTAGGAAATATTCTTTCCTTTATACTCCTGAGTCACTTTTCCCTGGCCAGGAAAAGTATGTGCATTACCACTAACCATGACAATCATTGTCTGATGAGTGTCATGGAGAGCCCATAGCAATAATATCCCCTTGTGTTTGTGAAACTGTCTGTGGACTAACTAATTAGCACTGTCTGAATTCCGCATTTCCTTGCTCCAAAAATCAAAAGTCTCTTTTGCCAAGCTGCAGTTTACTCTGAGATCTGTCACATGCAGGCTTAAGCCTGGTGCCTCCAAGGTGCCTGAAATGGAAGATTGTGTAATGCAGACACCCAGGCTGGTTTGAGATAGTTAAATATACAGCAATTTTCCACTTATGCACATTATATACATCACCAAATATCCACAAAAGGAGGGGAGTCACTGCACAGTCTTAGGGATGACAGATGAGCATAAGCTGTAATCCTACTCAGCTACACTTTGCAGAATTAATGTTAAAACCCAAAACTGAGCTGGACCATTTGTCCAGTTTGCTCACACAGCCAAACCACGTGTGCTGAAGATTCAAAACCGACCTGGGGCTGCTCCATTCACAAAAGGTTTGCAGGCAACCTCTGCCTTTTGCTGCTGGAAGGCTGCACAAATCCTGGTGCAAACACCAGGTGTTCCCTTCCTGGCTGGCAGGGCTGTTCTGCCCCAGCGTGCTCCTGCTGCAGCTCCACTGGCCCAGGGCTCCAGGAACACGCACTGCTGGGTCACTGCTTCCTCTGTCAGGGAAGCACAGAAGCTTCATACCTCAAAAAAAACACCCTGCAAAGTGAGAATTTGGCAAACAAGATTCAGAAGGTGTATAGGATATTCCTTTTCTCATGCTCTTTTTGGAAGCCCTTCCCAGATCCAGGGATAACGCGGAGTTCCCAGACACTTTCAAGTGTGTATCAAAGGTATGAACCACAGTATAAAAATAAAATTAAATTTAAATGCATCACATGCTTTCCATCCTTTCTGAGTGACCCCAAGCTTCTCACACCTTCAGTGATTTCAAGGGGGAATAATACTGAATAGAAAAAATTAACAGGGGGGGAAAATAAAAATCAAACATAAAACTAGAGCAAGATCAAGTTTCTGTATGATCATTTTTCATGTGATGGAAACTTCCAGAAAAGCCTGTGGTCACTGCTCACAGTGGGTTAGTACATTTGTTTTCAAGGTATTTACTAACAAATTCAGGGTATCTGCTTCAGCTTCAGTGTTTCATGTTTAAAAACATAGATACTCCAAACTCACAGTGTGAGACCTTGTAGCAGTTTCCAGTTCAACTCCCGAGCTATTCCTTCTCTGTACCTTGAAGCACCAATAAACACAGCCTTGGAACAGCCTTTGCCTGCACACAAAACTACTTTTGTAGGCTAAAGCCTTGTGATCTGGGGTCCACACTTAATGTAGGACAAACCAGACACTCTGCCAGTATAGGAGAAACAAAAACACGCCTGAGAAGGAAAGACCAAGATGAAAAATTAGCAAAGTAATATTCATTACTAAAAGTAGGAAACTAATTTAAGTTTTTAATTCCAATCCTGTAAAGGTTGATTTCCAACTTGCAAGTAAGAAGACAAATCCTACCCTGGAGGCAAACTTACTGCATGTTCTCTTGTTTGTTTTCTTTTTTTTTAAACTTCGTTAGAAAATACTTGCTTTGCAATAAGAAAGTAAAGAGACATGAAGTTGTTAAGTGATTTGAATATTGTCTTACAAGTACTTAAAGAGATTTGTGATAATGAACTCTTCTAAAAAAGACAGGCAAGATCCAACTGCTGAAAATTTATGTTGGAAAAAAAAAAACAAAATGGAAAGAATTAAGGATTTGACTATTGGAATAACTCGTGTAAGAAAGTGGCATTTAAAAATGAGTAGATGTTTAATAAATATTTTCTTCAGTTTTATTGAAGCAATCAGATCTCCTACACTTCTGCTAAAGCCTTTCACCTGCAGTGCCCCTTACCAGGCTCTATCCATGGTTCTCTCCAGAGGGTTTCCCCATGTACATGACCCATCTCCAGCCTTTTCCTTCACCTCCAAACTGCAAGGCAGAATTGCATGACGACTCAAACTGTACAATGCTGCCATAAAAGAACAAATGCCTTCACCAGCTGCAAAGTGTAAGGCTCAAAGTGTTCCTAAAGAACATCATGTGGCTTTAATGCCTCTTTTCTCCATCCATTCCTCTTGACCTCCCTCAGTGGGGGGTTGTGGGAGGTACAAGGATACTCACCACCATCAGCGGACCTTTTAAAAAAAATAACTTAATGAAAACAGTGTTTAATATGGTAATTCTGACTGAAACTTCAATTACCACCTCATTGCTTGGTTTTCAGGTTGTTTTTTTTCTCCAGTCAAGTGTCCTTACATTTAATAGATGTGGATGGGTATCTGATCACTGGAAGTTCTCTTGAAAAGGCACATGAAGTTGAGATGGGAGGAGGTGGAAAAAAAAGCCAAGCACCTGGAAAACACTTCATTGCTTCTTTATTTAGATGCACCCACAGTACAGAGCCTCTTGAGCATGTGCAAAAGAGGAAGATTACACATTTATAGCTGGGAGCACCATTGAGTTTGAGTTTCTTTGATACCATTTTTAAGAAAGTAAACTGTTTCCAAAGAATGACATTTGAATCCAAGAGCTTAAGACCTGTACTTTATCCAGAGGTGGAAGATATTTTTATTATTACTTGGATGTAGAGTAGAAGACATTTTCACAGTCTGGCTGGACCAGCCCATATATTTTCATATGCACCTTTTAATATATATAAAAAATGTTCCATTTTCCCCCCTTGCCCACAGATAGTTAGATGCATTTAAGTTTAAAAACAGTAATGGGATCAGAGCATTCCTATGGGGAAAAATGAACTTTTGCTGCCCTCTCCTGCTTAAACAATGAAATGCTAAAATATTAAGATCTATGAATCTAATGCTAACCTTGAAACAAAAAGCATGACAGGTCATTCGCTATACTACAATCAAAAATAGGACAACAACAAGAAATGTATCAGTACTATTTATATTTGAAAACTCCTCATGGCTCCATGAGGTTATGAATACAACATATTTACAGCAGGTGATCCAAGTCACAAAAACTCTTTCTCAGAGAGGTCGTGATAAAAAGCACACGCTTCTGTGGATGGGAAGCAACACTTGGATAAAAGTTTTCAATCAAAATTAGTTCCATTCTGTTTCAAGATGCTGTTTCATAGGCTTCAAAATGGAAAACTGGGCTACATAAAATCTGCTGCACATAGCAACTAGGAAAAACTAATTCATGGCTCGCTCCAGCGCTGCTAAGAGAAGCACTTGAGCCAAAAACCCACATGCAAATAAAAACATTCTTCCATCTTGAGCGCTGTCACCTAAGTCTTCTTTGAGGGCAACAGCTTTGGGATAGTGGTGCCATCAGACAATTAAGAGAAAAGGGCATCTTTGTTTTCAACGACAGAATTAAAGCAAATTATTTCCATTTTACTTGGAGGGAGAAGAATCTCATCTTTCCTGCTCCTCACAAAACAATAAAGAGCTTTTTAGAGCTCCTAATATATTTTCTTTTCCATTGAGTGAGAGCCTGAGGCTGTACTTACACACGTAGAAATATAAGTACAGCTGCTGCATTTCTTACTCAAGCAATTCTTGGCTCCAACACCCTCCATTTTTCCATATATGAGCACAGATAAAAAAATAAATTAAACCTTTTTATTTACGCTAACAAAACCAAGATTAAATTAACTGTAACCCTGCTAGCCCACACTCCAATGGCATTAGAACACTTTCATTTAAAGCATCCCAACCTTTGGAAGAGAGACAAAAAACACTCGAAAGCAATGAAAGGAAAATAATAAGGGAGACTTGCAAGATGAAGAAAGCAACGTGTGCTCAGTTTAGAGTGTATGAGAGGAACTTTACTGGTACAGTTGTTACATCCCCATGACCCAAAGCCCTCGCAGCTCTTCCCTGTGAGCAGACAGCACTCACCCCTTCCTCCTGAGGCCAATGTGGCCCAGGGCACCAGGACCACCCCACGGCTGCCGGACGAGCAGTCAAGAACAACACTGACACAAAGAAAGGTGGTGGTGGAACTCAAGAAGCAAACAAAAGTGGAATTGGTGATGCTCTGATCACACTGGGCCCACAGGCTGCCTTCCTCTTCCTTCTGCTGCAGCTCCAGGGGGAGCAGCGGGAGCCCTGCGGGGCCGGACATCGCGCTCGGGGGCCTCCTGGCAGCAAGTGCTTCTTCAGGTGCAGCACCCAGCCTTTAGAGTCAAGTGACTTCATCACAGCACATCGTCTCCTCCTCCTCAGAGGAACATTCCTTCTTGGAAGTGGTAATTCTAGCAACTTTAGACACTCCCCACTGTCCCCGCGCCAGAGGTACGGAAATATCGCGACCCATCAGGTTCTCGTCGGCGTCGTGTGATCAACAGCAGGATGACATGGCAAAACCAAAAACAGGTATGAACAAACAACACTCACCTAAGCTCTAAGTACAGGACAAGGTGCTTTTTCTAATTTCACATTGTTGTGTTTTACTCCCAGGTGAAAAACATGAAGTTTTATTCCTCCATTCCTTCTCAGTTTTTCACAATGGAACATAAGTCTTTGAGCATGAGTTTGAGTCCACCCTCTTGTTCTGTGAAATGATCATTTCACACAGAAATCACACTAGCAAGTAATTATTTTTGGTAACAGAAATAAAAGACTGTCAAAATCAATGGGCTAAGGGACATGATTTGTTATAAATTTATTTAATCTTCAGTATTTCAGCTTGCACCTTCGCTTCAGCACTTTAAAATAAAATGTTTCAACTATGACAGTAACTGCCTAATTTACATTGCGTCCCAGTCAATGTTCTTAAAAGAAGCTCATATTAATCCCATAAAATCATGTTGTGTTTGGTGTTGCATATGACTAGTTCCACTTTTTTTTTTTCCAGAATTAACAGTGTCAAGTTCTTACAAATCCTTGAGTTTACAACATTTGTGTGTGCAGACCCAGGAGTACAAACTGTGACCTGATAATCCTGAAACAGTCAGTAGTCTAGGAGGGAATTTTTTTACCTCTTTTCCGTGCCTGAAAACAAGAAAACTTCAAATTCTACTGTATATTTAAATGGTAGGAAGAAAAATATACAAGCTTGTATTTATACTGTATTTCTATCAATGGCAACAGGTCATAAATTCATGTTTGCAACTATCACAAAGACTCATGAACACCAATTCATTTTTATACTGTAAATACTGCTGGATTGATGGTTTAGGATTATCAATTCACTGTTGTCATATGTCTATAACAGTTCAAAAGCATCCTGGAGAAAAATCCTGAAACACATACCTTCTGGTATAGAATAATGCAACTGCATTAGCTAAATATATACTGTACATAAGTCTTATCAGCATTTTACCTACCAAAGATGTAATATTCCACTTTCAAATACAAAGCAGATAGCCAATAATGTATACTTATAATACAGCCCTCTTCTTTGTTTTTGTAATTTTTTTTTCTCTTTTGTTTTAAACAATTTGGTCACAATGCACCTTTGATATAAAAGCATTTTAAACTTTATTATTAATACTCAGAACATTAGGATTTCCAGAATCTTTTTTTTTTTTTCAGTAGCATTTGTAGAACCACTTTTGGTAACAAATACAGTAGTTAGGAATGAGCATCCAGATGAGAATGCAGAAGTGTATTATCCAGAATCCTTTCCAGCTAAGACCATAGGGCTGGTACTGTGATGAGTAATAGTACTAGAACCACAAAAACACTAGAGTATGTTTTTTAGAGGCTACATCCTCTTTTGCTGGAACACTTTATAAATACATATTAAAAAGTAAGGCAACAACTCCAAACTGTCCAAACTGCTACCTCAGCTCGATTTCCAATTAAATCCACGACCACTGGAGATCAATTTCATGCTTGTGTTGTTTAACATGTGTCTTTATTCTTTCTAAATGGTCCAATAAGAACATACTGCAATAATTTAGCAATTAGTGTTTCTAAACCAACTCTGGTACGTGTGTCCAGTGCTGCAATCACTAATACTGGATAGGTACTGAAGTCCAGGGTGTCACCACCGCCCATTTTTTTCAAGGATTGTGGACACTAATTTGGATTTGCAATAAATAGGTGCATGAATCCAAAGCTCTCTTTCCTACTATGTTTATCATCTACTTGTTTTTTAACTCCTAATGTTCAAATTAAGGAAGCACCAGAGACAGCCTGGTACTAAAAAAATGCTCACACCAGTAAACAAAACTTTTATTCAGGACCAATGTTTTTCATGGCCCTGATCTGAATGGACATTCAACTTATGAAGATGTGCAAAAGGAAAAGAAAGTCAAATTACAGTAAAGTTATCCAGAGAAGGAGGATGTTACACAAACTCATAAGGAAATGACAGTCTTTTTTCTCTTTTACTATAAATACACGTAACAGTTTAGCAGAAAGACAAGCTAAATTTTAAGATTGTTCACATTTGAAAGGTGTATTATACTCTCTGCTAACGATAAATAAGGAACAGGTCCTGACAATGGAATCTGACATTGCAATTTTCATCAACAGATCTTTGAAGACTGGTTTTAAAGAAGGGTTAAAACAATGATTATGTTTGCAAAGTTCTGAGAAGTCCATCTGTTGTCCAAACTTTGGATTAAAGTCCTTATTTTTTTCCTTTACTTAGAGACAGGTATATACAGTGCTGTTGTAATAATGAAACAAATGTGAAATCTACTGTAAAGTTGCACAATACAGAAAACTGTTGCTCCATCTTCTACTACATAAATGTGTGACTCCACAGGTTAATAATGCTGTTTTGTTTTTTTGTTAAGTTGGAATTATTCCATCACGTCTAAGACCTCTCTTTAATTCCAAATCCTCCAGTTTTTTCCACAGTTCTTCACGCTCTTTCTCTTTCTTCTTCTCACTGACAGATGAAATAAAACAAAGAGTTAGCAGGAGAGAAAATTGTATAATATTTATGTTAAAAAATATATAGTTGATATTAACTAGCTGCACTAATTTCCTTGAACACAACTGCAATTTTCCTGACATATATTTAATTTTTTTAAGTATTTTTTTTTCTTTTTGTTACCTACATAAATATAACTAAGAAGAGCAGTATGACAAGAACATAAAATATAGGCTGAGCAATGTGATAGTGTTCATAGACACTAATTTGTAATGAGGAATTAACAAGTGCAGTGGAATTTTATTATGGAACAAACTGTCAAGATTATAAAAATTAACATTATGGACTAAATTATTTTTTATGTTTGTTTATTTATTTAAGCATATAAATAATATCTTATAAACCACAGCAACTTTCTAGAATGCATTCCTTGATTCTTTCAGAATCACCACTTTCACTTACATTGACTGGTGGCTTCCCTATGGCTTAGGCACCAGCCAAGGCCAAGTTCAAGCTGTGCACAAAGCACAAAGCTGTGCCTTTTGTTCAGTGAGTTACACTTCTTCCATACCAAATTCCTACAAGAACTATGTAGCATTTGCTTTAACAACAGATTTTAGTGGTTGATTTGACAAAATTAAACAGCAAGCCTAACATTTACTTTACCTGCATTATTTGCTTTCTAAATTTCCTGTCTCTACTGTAGCTTACTGTGAATAAATCTCCCTGATACTGCAAGGTACAAAATGCTTTCAAGTTCTATTACATCACCTTGTAGGTTTAGATGAAATGGAAATCTAACAATGACAGATACACAGATTCTCTGCCAGTCACATTAGAGAAGTATTGAGAAATATTTCAGTGGATTAGAAACATTCTTACACATTTTGACTCAGTCAAAATACCAACATCTGCCTCATGTGTTTGGAATTGATTTCCCAAGAGTATTTTACACATACAAAAAAATACAAACGACTTTCAGATAAATCCCTGAAGAACAATAAAATTACAAAAAAGAGTCTATTTTACTAGAAAGTATTTAAAATTAAATACAACAATAACTGAAATAGCCTTACATTTTCAAGCTACTTACCAATATTTATGTTGTAAACATTAGGAAATACATGCCTGCTTACCTAAAGGTCTCTTAGAGGATGATCACCTCATCCAATTTTCTTATTTGACCTATCCTAATCATTAATATTGAATGCATTTCTCCTCAAGCTTTAAGTGGTATCAAAGCTGCTCTTTCAAAATGTGGTTTTATTAAGATGCTAAAGATTTTCTGGAAACATTAAGAAAAATACCCCAGCTTATACATTCAGGTATTTACATGTTTTAAAATTATAAGAAGTAAAAATGGTGAAATGATTAGCAGCAGCCTTGGTAGGAGATACAATGTCAGCAGGTGCAAGAAAAATTCTTTGTGCAGTTCAGCCCCTAAACCTCCCTCATGACACACCAGTGCAGTGTCTGGTTCTGTTCACAGCAGAATTTGTCATATTAAGGGGTGAAGTGCAACCACAAATTGATTTAAGTCACTGAGCTGCCTCAGTGAATTGCTGGATTAGATGACCTGTCCTAAAATGTTCTGCCTTTTTGCTAGGAAACCACACAGTGTTGTCTCAGCTGCACTAGCAGACTGGGAGTTATTTATTAATACATATTGAGAATTGATCTGGCTTCTTAGTTTAAATATATTTCTAAACAAGTCTCTAAAAGCAAAATACCTGTTAGGTGCAGTATTTTTGGGGTATAAAATGGAACAAAAGGCCAGTGTGACTCCAGTCACACAAGTCAAAAAATTAGAACAGCCAAGAGACTTTCAAAGCTGGACTACCCTAAAACCTCTGCTGACATGCAGTGCCCTTTGCATTGCTTGGGAGAACTCTGAGTCACAGCCAAGGTATGGCTTAAATGAAGTTGAAAACTGTTCCTGAAGTTGAAAGAGTTCCTGAAATTTCCTCATTTTTTTCACCTGATGCTTCACATAAGGTGAAACTTTTGAGAAAAGATACTGCTCTGTAATTGGGAAATGAAGATTATGGAAAAAAACAGAGGAAAGACAAAAAGCCGCTAGAGTTGAACTGATGCCTGTATTAGTCATGTATTTAATGGATCCTGAAAGACATAGATACAGCAGGACCTCTGAATAAGAAATGAAAGGGCTGTGAGATGTTTCTTTGCTCTAAGACCACATCCAGCCTACAAACAGCAGTTTGGAAAATCAAATCTTAGGGGTATCCCCCACGTTTCTTTGCAAACTTCAGTGTAACTTCTTTTTCTAAAGTTTTTAAGCAAAGCATTATCTTTAAACCCTTGTTTTTCTTTTATTATTGAAGATCTTGGTACACTTAAGTCTTTTGGAATGTGGAGTCAAAAGGAATTACATGAGGAATGTGGATTCCCAAGCAATGCAGTGGACACTGTATTTAATAAAGGATAAAGAACAACCTGCACACATAATGTGACATCCTGCAGTGAGAAGGTTAACGAGCAGGCAAGGGCAAAAATGGGGCAGTGTCTATTATGTGTGTGACATTATGCAATTGCACCTGGGTGTGAGGGGAAAACTAAAGAGCAGGCCTTATGCACAGCTGACAAAAAAAAGCTTTAAAAAGTTACCGCTGACGATCTGACTTGTAAGTGGCTGTCAGCTCGTCAAACATGGTGCTGTTCATTTCCATAAATGCCTTCAACACATTGTAGACTAAAGCCACAATAGCCCTGTGAAACATTGGAAAAGAGGAAAGAAAGGAATCCATTAGTTTCAGGTGAAATCAAACGTGAAATAAAAAGTGTCTTCTCTTCCCAGCCTTTCTGTGACCAATTCTGTTCCTGCAAGTCTGATTATGTAAATTCTTCGATTTCAGTGAAACTACTTTTGATTAACATTCTTAAAGGTGAGAATCAGCTTTCATGTCCCTACTGACTACTGAAATGGAGCAGCCCAAAACTCTAGGGTAAAAGGCAACAACAGAAAGCCATTACATATAACTACAGCCTGTTCCCTCATGCTGTGGAGCAATTCTGAATGCAACTTCAGGGATTCAAATCATCAATGCTGGCAGAAGGAATAGAATTCAAACACAAAATGAGAGTGATTCATATTTCCTTACGACTCTTCTATGAAGCTGAATATTCAGTGTATCTATGCAAAATACAAGGCTGTATTTCAAGAGTGATTTCCTTGTGCTCATACAGCTCATATTCATTTTCCCTTTCACAGTTCCTGATCCACTACTATGGCTGTCAGATTCAGACCCAGGGCTGCTTAAGAAACAGCTCTTCAGCCAGGAGGCAGTGAATCAACAGTGCAAGTGCCAGGAACCTTTGGAACTAATCCTTGCAGCACACAAACTCTGTGCCATTTCCCACGCACCCCTGTCTCACTCATCTCTTTAAATAAACTTTCATTTTTGTTGCCTACATGAAAATTTTTCTTATAAATACAAAAATTCTTTAAATATCTCCTTTATTTTACATGTATCTTTAGCTGGCTCGTGTAACAAAATTTTTATGGATATGAAAACTCTGTGAGCTGGGATACTGGAATATGCTCATTACCAGAAGTATCCCAGTGCATGGTATAAAAGATTGGAGACTGGTACTGCAGTACTGTGGCTGGAAAGTGTCTTTTTGTGACCAGGGTTAAGTTACAGAAGCTTTCCAGCAGCATTAGATTTTTCATGGAAGCACACAAACTTGAGAGTTTGACTAGGTACAGAACAAAAAGACCAATGTTCAAAAAGATGAAATATTTTACAGTAAGGTCTCAAAGCAACTGGGACCTGGACATAGCACAGCTCATTAAAAATACTGGATTTGCTTAATGGTAACCACCTTGACTTAGAAAAACTTTCCAACTAAAATATAGGATATATGTCATCTAACTGTAATAGGATTTTTCATGAAAACACTTTTTACTAGGTCATTCAGTTTAAAATAAAAATGCCTAATCATCAGGGTATCAATATAAAGTAAATGCTCAAGTATTGTAATAGAGAACAGATGTATCTGAATAAATTTTGAAAAAACAACCCAACCTAAGAATATAGTAATGTCTGTATGCTTCATAAATGTCTAGAAAAATGCCAGTCCCAGAAGTCTCCCAAAGGTATCAGTCCATGACACAGCCACAAAGCTGTACTAATGCCAACTGATATTCTTCTAGACAATTCACAATCAGGCTTAAGAGCCAACCCGTTTATAAAAAAAATTGTGTAGGAGAAACACTTGATGAGCAACATTTTCCCTTCAATAACAATGTAACATCTGATTTCTCTTTTTTCCAGCTTGTGAGGTCTATTTTTATCCCATAAGGTAGTGATTTTTGTACACGTACCAGTTAATTAAGAACACTGAGACAAGCTCAAGTACAGACTAATACACATTGGCATTAGCAGAGCTGCACTTGCTCAGAGCAGCTTTGAGTCTGCATCTCTCCCATTCAGATGTTCTTCAGCAGACATTCCCTAAGTTTCTCAGTGATATGTCAAATAGTAAAGAGTAAAAGCAAAAACTTACGGATTCCAGTGTTCTTTAGAAATCCTGTAAAGGCTGGAAAACATGATGGGAAGGATAACATTTGAGTTCTCCTCTATCAAACTCATGATGTATTCGTTATTCCAATAATACAGTGCTCTTTCAGCCACCTTTGAGGCAAAGGAAGAAAATATTAGCAGGGATTCAGATACTTATCATTTTATCATTTTCTGCAGGAAAAACAAATCACAGAGAAACTTCATACAGATGAACTAACAGGAGTCATTAGCTTTGGAATTAAATAACTTCAAGCAGTAGCATAACATGAATTAATGGAATTAAGTTTTTATGCTGTAGTTCTGATCCCACAGCACCCAACCTCTCTTTCCCCTTGAGCAATAAAGTTGTTCACTGAAGAGCAGGTGCAGACACTGTATCAATGCTGCAGTTGAGGAGGGGAGGGGAGAGCAGACAGATTTCCCATTGCCCCTTTCCCTCAAAGTGAGGAAGAGTGCACTTGGAAGGAAAACAGCAGTGCTGGGATACCAGAGGAAGGAGACAGGGAAAGGCCCAGTAGCTGAGCTGAATAACAGAACAGAAATCTTAAATGTGGGGAAGGTCCCAATGACAGGAATTGCCCTGAGGAGGAGCTGGGGGTAGGAAGGAGGATGCTGATCTCAATTAGGATTAAAATAGAAGATGTAGTCCAAGGAAGAGCTGAAAAGTCACATCTGTCTTTGTGCCAGGACAGATCACCAGGCTTAATATGGAGACTCTACAGGCCATGAATTCTATATCCTCTTTACATAACCATCTACATCCTACTTATTCCCCTTCTTCCCATTATACAATGTGATGAGAGCAGCCTATGGGTTCTGCCATCTCTAACCAGACACGTGGTTACAGAAGGAAGCAAGCCAGAAAACAAGAAATGCACAATATTGCACCAAAAGAGGGAGCAAGTACACCCTACATGGTCTATAGGGCCAGGACCTGTCACCCACAGTGAGAAGGGCTCAAAGTCTGCTTGGATACAGTTTAAGGGTTTGTGAAGGGTTCAGAACAACAAGTTCTGTGCTGTAACCCCAGACACCTCTAACAAGTTATTCTCAGAGCTCAAAACTAACCTTCCACCCCAACATCTCCTCCTCCACAGAAGACAAGTATTTAAAACCACATAACATAAAATAATATTTACATTTGGGGGGCTGTTATGTTTGAAACTGAGACTACACATTCCTATACAAACAATAACCTTTACCACTGACCTGAAAATGAGGGCTAGAGACACACTTGGCAATTTGTTTAAACAAGGGTTCCTGGATTTTGACAAATTGTGATGGTTCAATTACATCCAAGATTTCCTCCAGCTCTCCTAGGAACATGACCTAAACATAAAGAAGAAAGCATTGAATAGAAAACCTTCAAATCATCTTGTTCTGCAAAATGCTGGTAACCTTCATATTCTGCTGCTTCAGGAAGAAATGGAAGCCTCATTAGCTCAGCAAGACCCTCTCTCAAAAATGTGATCAGTTCTACCTTTAGCAGCTTCTGGACTCAGTGTCTTAAAATAAGGACAAGTTTCTTCTTCAAGAGCTGCATTTAAAGTAGTCTTTTACAATGAAATTCAGAATTCCATCAGTAAACATATATATATATACATACATATATATATACATACATATATATATACATAAATACATGCTGAAAACCTCGTCTCATACAAAGAATCTGACCAAAGCTTAAAGTTTTCTGCCTAAGGAGATTCTCCTAATTTTACCACAATTTTGAGAGTAACACTTAAAACAGTTGCTTTGCTGTTTCACAAAACCTCTTTCAAAAAACCTCTTTATGATTTGCATCAAGAATTTGAAACAAAATGCACATGTTTAACTGCATCTTTTACATGTTTAATAGGTAAACACCAGATAAAGTATCTTTCATCCTCACTGTTAAAGTACTACCCTCATGTAATAACCAATTCCAAATCTAACAAGTTTTCCAACCTATCCTCAACTATGTTTATTTTCTCCTTTCTAAAAAATTCTCTGCAGAAGTACCAGTGCTTATTTCATGAACAGAAACCAGAAAAGTTATCAAATTTTTCTCTTCATAGTCAAAATTGTCCAAAAAAACAGAATTAAAGAAAAATCATCTACAAGAAATAATACCAAGATTCACCACAGTAGGTGCTATCTACCAGGAAATAGTTAAAGATTCCCTGCTTTTTATGCTTTAGAGCAAAAATAACTCTCTTGGTTTTGGTTTTTTTTTTTTAGTGCTAGCATATCACTCACCTCTTTCTGACTGCAGGTTTTTGGCCAGAATTTCATTAAACCTCTAATGACCTAAATTAGAAGGAAAAATAAGTTAGATTTTTTACTTTTCTCTCAACAGAGTAAACTATTTATAGTGAAAAAAGAAATATGAAAGAAATATTTACTGGTTCTGTGAGTGAGGGGTCTTTCTCCAGAAACTGTACTATGCAATATGCCAGCTGTGAAGAGGGAAGAATTTAAGAAAACAAAATTAGAACATTTCTATAAAGAAGCCACAAACCCCCCAATTTTTTAAAAAAGAGACATTTCAGCTTTCTCAAACTGCACCCAATTTTAAACTGAGATGTACAGTTTGCACTGTGCAAATCCACTCAAAGTTCAGTTCCTAAGAAGGAACAGGACACTTGGCAAAAACAATTTGAGTGATAACAAATACAATAAAAATCACAGCAACTTGGAATTCTAAATACAGTCATACAACCAATGTTTTGAAGCCTCTGCTACTCTCTGAACCTGCATCTCTTTACACATTTTATACATCAGCTAAGTCATGAGAACTCCTGCAAGATGAGTTGACACAGCTAAAACCTGGAGTTACACATTTAGAAAGCAGAGCTTTATCACCATAAGAAATACTGCACTATCTGAAAATCAGAGAGAAAGGCAATAGGTAGCAGTTATCAGAGGAAAAATTACATCATGGAAGGTGAAGGTATAAAAAGATGTATGAGAGCATAAATGCAGTATTAAGAAACCTGTGAGGGAGAATATTAAATGCAAAAATGTGGGTATTAGTATTCATAAGGTTGCCAAGGTGAGGAAGAGCCTTGACAGCACAAGACTAAGGAAACCCAAACACCCTCTTGGGAGAGAGAATGGGAAAGGCAAACTTGTGAGAATGGGAAAATAGCAGGCAGGAAAACCTAGAGTTTAACTACTAAATAAAATCTCCAAAATATTACAGATGTATGTTACACTTTTAATTATCTAATCAGAACAGAAGCTAGACATTTATCATACAAAGGACACAGAATTAAATTCTTAAAAATATGTTTCTTTTTTCCACATTTCAGAACTTTGCCCCCACTTTTTACGTGCTATGTAATTAAATTTCCACAGCAACTTCAAAAAGAAAACATATCATTCTTACTGAGCAAAAAATATTTTTATAATTTATACCTGTGCATGGAAGAGTGATAAACTCCTGACAGTGTGTAAAGGGATCAGCACCTTCACCAGAAACTGTTTATGCTCTGCCTTGAGAGGTAAAGCAAAACCATTGATAATACTGGAAATTAGAAAAGAAATATCTGTTAATATCATCACAGAAAGCAATACTGAGGTCTGAACAAGCACTTTCTAGATTAAAATATATTTAGCAGTCAGCACCTGTTTACAAATAGCATCTGTAAACAGGTGCTGCCTATGGTCCTGCCTTATATTAGCAGGGCACTAGAGATGTAGGTAGCAATGCAGCTCCCATGAGGAATAATCACAGAAACAGCTGCACAAACCTGCTGCCAAACAGATAAGACCTTGTCTATGTGGTCTGTAAATTCATGTAAGTAAGGTGGTCTCGAGTAATTAACCTACCAAAATTAGATTTACTCAAAACATTCACTCTGCCAGTGCGCTCAGAAGAAAATAACCCTACAGCATGTAAGGATGAAGTGTGCAGTATTTAATGCACTCACAGACACAAAATCAGTCCAACACTTTGGCTGAAACCTGCATGCAGTTATACATTCTTGGCAAAGATGTGACAGAGATTTGCACATGGGCTTAAAGAGGAGCATGTGCACACATCTGTTTTCAGAATCATAATATCATAATACTTTTTCCAAATCCGACACTATCCTGACACGTCCAGAAGGGAAGTCTGAGATAGATAATAAATAAAGACTCATTTACCTTCCTAAAATTTCCAACAGTTCAGCTACGCCATTGAAGTGTTCAGTTTCATAAACAAATCTAAAAAAAGAAAAGTTAAATATAAGTGATAGATCAGTTTCCCAAAGCGTTCATAAGTGAAAAGCACCTTCTTCCACAACTTACCGTAGAAAAATATTATTAATCTGTTTTCGGATAAATGCTCTAAGACCCAGGAACTTGCCATAAATTCTGTGCAAGACTGTTTTTAGGTAGTCTCGTTCTCGGGGGTCTTCGCTGTCAAACAGCTCCAACAGCTGTGTTGAAAGGAAAAAGAGAACTGAAACAGGAGACATTTCACAAGGACACACAGACTTCTCTAGAAAACTAAATTCATGGAAACATGTGAATGGAAGAGTGTGACATGCATGGTATCCAAGGAGTACATATGCAGTATTAAAAAAATCTGCTGGAACCGCAGTACAACATCACAAAACTCAGAATGATCCATTTTTGATTAATTGCCTCCAAAATGCTGCCTTCCTTCTCCCCAAAAATAAACACAATAGGACAGTTTGCCTTTTAGCATCCACCATTCCCTCACTCTGCAGAACTAAAAGATCCTCATTTGCTCTCACAACATTGTGTCAAGGTAACATTTTTCTAATTGCTTGTAATTTACATGATGAGTTCTAAAGCCTTCCTATGATTGCATGGCCTTCACACTGTGGAAAGACTCATCAGGAAGTCCATGACAGCACTGGATCTCCACCAATTGACACAAATCAAAGCATCAGAGGGAATTAATCCCTTATGGGATTAATAAAATGGTTCATTATCAATTTCAATTAAAAAACCAAACCAAAACAATGAACAAAGAAGAAAACCCTGACAACAGAAAACCCACATTCACTAAGTAGCTCTTAAATAAACAGCAAAGTGGTTATGTGAGACTCAGTAAAGAGGGGTGTTCCAGTGCCTTGAATTGTACAAAATATACCCAAACCACTGACACCTGAAACTGCATGAACTGAGCAGCAGGAACACCACCTGCAGATCTTTGTTTCATTCCCCTTGAATCCTCTGCCACAAAACCATGAGCTTTCCCTTAGCCACCTTCTTTATTTTTTGTGACACCACACCATTGGATGTTCTGGTGGATGTTTGGAATAAATTCAGAGGTAAGCTTCACTTAAAAATCAAAAGCCCTACCAACCACCACAAATGTGCTGAAAACAGGGAATTTCAGGTCATTTTTTGTTATCATAAGGAACCAGTATCTTCCTGGCATGAAAAAGAAAGTAATTGTCAACCAGTACCTGTCTTGCAAGAGAAACATAGTTTGTCAAAGAAGTCTTACAAATGTGCAAGATGCTGCCAGAAAATCATTACAGGAGTGGCAGAAAACAAAATCATCTTAGACTCACAAACAGATAAATTATAAGTACCTATTACAAGTAGATATGTCAGTGTATGCATGCTACACCTGATCTCTTAAATCGCTACACAACTTTGAGGAGGTGAAAAAAAAGACAGAAAAAATATGATTAAAAGTTGTTAGGCTGTCTGGGATTTTGCTTTCTAACATCCTGGTCTAGAACTGATGCACATATTCTTCCTCATGGTTTTGGAATGTTTCTGTAGCTTGCAAAGAGATGTCACTGTATTCTCCTTGCAGTAAGAATCTGTGGTGGGAATTTCATGAGCAAAGTATGAGGTTTGTCAGCTGCCCTCCAGAGGTTATGAACACATTGCTTTGTTCAATTAGTTCTAGAGTTAAATAAATAAATAGTCACCTCATCCTTCCCCAAATAGCACATTTCACCCTAAGACAGCAAACAGCTGGAAGCACTTATGTTTTTTGTTTTCTTACTGGATTGAAAAGTATTTACATTTCCAATTCTCTTATACAGATCCTCTCTGGAAATATTGCTAAACTAAGACTCAGTCTCTCATTAAAAAAAAAAAAAGACAATTATTTTGCTATGTCCAATTTGTTATCAGGTTTCAACAATGAAGTCTTATTTTTATGGGTAAGCTGCAAGACTTCCATAATTTATGTTGACTATTCTAAACAGATATAGAAAAGGGAAATTAATTTTCCAAAATAGCAACCTACATAACACAGA
This sequence comes from Climacteris rufus, assembly GCA_013398175.1. Taxonomy (NCBI): domain Eukaryota; kingdom Metazoa; phylum Chordata; class Aves; order Passeriformes; family Climacteridae; genus Climacteris; species Climacteris rufus. The sequence continues at coordinate 57,759 of VZRZ01001923.1, read as the reverse complement.
GACTTGTGGATATATTTGAATAGTATGTCTCTTAGCAACCACTGCCAACCATTTCAAACTGTACATAAGCAGGCTTTGGAAATTAACAGCTACACTGATAAATACAGTATTTTATTAAAACATACAGCTGACAGTCAGAAACACAGCTATACTTAAAAAATCCAAGCAAAAAGAAAGTAAGCAAGCAAAAAGTTTGAAAAAAGTCCATTAGAAACTGTATCAATTTTTCAATCAGGCATCCTTACTGCCAAAAAACACTTCATTAAAATTCAAAAAAATTTTTTAAAAAAATTTAGAGAAAAAGGTGATTTCAAATACTGTCCCACTTGAGTTTTCAGTGTCATGAGACACCAAAATGCTTAATGTTCTTAAGTCTCAAACTGGTTTCCTGTGTAAGTGATCCGTAGTTGCAGATACTCAGGAGTTACTCCTGACACACAACAAATACAACAGGAAGTGGAAGGACACCCCAGTTCTTACAGAGTAACCACAAAATATTTACACACATGGAAATATATAAATGTGCATCACCAAACCATGAGGCAAGAACATAGGAATTCTTAGAATTATTTTGACCACTTAATTGTCCTATCATACATTTTCTGATACATAGGTTTTAAAATCTCATATTCCCCTCTTTCATAGATACTATTCTTTCATTTAGTAGATGTAATGAAACATAGCAGGATTAAAAAAAAAAAAAAGTAAAATCCTTGGTTTAGACCCGTTCTCCTGTGCCAAACTGACAGTGTTAAATATCTTAAAAGGGTGTGAGTGGGATGTTGCCAGTCATGACCAAGTTCAGCAGCACATAACAGGAGCATCAAAGAATTATTTTTACTAGATTTTGAAGTACAGCACATGCATTCATCCTAATGCAATCCTGCTCTATCTAATGAAACTAAAACCAGCCTGGAAAAACCTGTCAGGAGTGATTTATCATACATATTCTTACATCTCCACCAGGTTCTGCATAATCACTGTGGTGCACCTCTTTGTTCAAATCAGTACTGAGATGAACAAAGAAGAAACCACCTGATCCAGATGAAAAATGCTCTTGTTTTTGGAAGATGGATAAAAGAAAAACATAAGTACATCCCATTGTTTTTGTAGGATGAAGGAGGTCTTGTGGTACTAAGAAGGAAATTTAAGTCCCTTCTTTGAATCCTTAAATGTAAAGACAGAAGTTGCTCTTTTCACTACATTTGTCAGGTATTCTTCATACAAACAACATACATGAACAGTAAAAGCACAACTTCTATTGCCTGAGCATTGCAGGGAAAAATAAAAGTTCCATGAGTGATAACAGGTAAGAGAAAAGTCTTTAGAAATGCTGAGTATCTCCTGCCAACTCCAGTTTGGTTTTCATTCAAGTGTCAGCCCTCAAGGAGCTCCCTTTTCTAACGAAGAAGAAATTTTTCTAAATTCCCCTGATTTCAAAAGCAAGCTACAGACAGCATCAAACACTAAGTTCTTTCTGACTTCAAGGTTATACAAAAATTCATTATGGGAAAAGAAAGCCCAAGACAGGCCTGTTCTCAAAAGCTGCAGACAAAAGATGTATCTGAGGAGTGTTCTGGCTTATGCTAGAAAGCAACCTCCTTCAACCATCACTGTATATACAAGTGATATTAAAAAACATTAAAACTGGAGTTTAAGTAGTCTCTCTAGATGGAGAGAGCAGCATTTTGGGCCTACTAGATAGCAAACCTTTCATTTTTCAACAGCTACTGCTTCAGCTCCCTCTCATAACCAGTAAGTCAAATATTTTGATTGAGGTATCAAAACTGGATCCAAACCATCTATTTTATGTATCTATAGCAACAGAGACTGACATATAAACACACACATATGGATTTCCACTACTCCCATAGACTGAAAACTTTTATTGTGTATGCTGGTTTAGACATGGTATGTTGCAAATAAAGTTACACTTTCAAATGCTAAACAAAATCTTTTTAAAGGAATTTTTTTTCAAAAGCAACATGAAGTCTTGAAGAAAACATGTCAGCTTACCTGCAATACAAATTTCTGATCTATGTACTTTTTGGCAATGCTGGGCTGAAATTCTTGGCTTTCCAAAAATCGTATGAAAAACTCATATACAAGCTGCAAAAGAAAAAAAAAACATGGTTTAGTTTCTGACTTGATTACTCCATATTTTTTGTATTCCCTTAGTTATTTTGTTAGATTAAATACTTATTTTTCCAAAGAACAAAGGGTTAAAAATGTGGAGAAGGTTCTTCTCCTTTATCAAATTACCACCTTTTAGTTAGAATTAATTACATGAGTTTTTTAAGCTGCCTTTGCTTATTTAAGTCCAGTCAAAGACATCTCATCACCAAGAACAGGCACTGCCATCTTGTAATGCTTGTTATCATCTTGTAAAGCTTCCTAGAGTAATTGGAAAGCACATTTAAACTGCCCTCTGAACTGCTAAAGTCACATCAAATACAGATATTACAATTCTGAAAGGGTTGGTGAAACAGTTGGAAATAATTAAATTAAATTAGAAACTGCTTAGAGTAGTGTTCTAGTACAACTTGAAACGCAGAAGAAGAATACAAACCAGAATTTATTCAGAAGTTCCTAACTTACTGTAAAGATTAGCCTCAGGGCTGGAGAAAATCTGCTTATTTTCATGCAATTCCATCTCTACCTAAACTATTCTGTGGGACAGCAAGACTTTTCATTTAGTGGAGAAAAAGAGGAGTATAAAAACCAGGGAACAAGGAAGTGAAGTGAAACAGAGACTGCTGTGGCCTCCTAAGACAGCAACTCTGATCTGTCACTGATAATGAGCTACCAGCCAGGCATACTCTTTGCTGAACCTTTTCATAAAGAGCAGCCATTGAAAACTTTCTCCTTTTTGTCTTTACTGAATATTAATATTGATACTGAAAGGAGAAAGAAAGCTTAAAAATTACATTTTAAAAGAATTTTAAACTTTTCCATGACAGCAATATGCTGCAAAACTGCTGCTACTACTTTATGTCAGTGTTCTCTGACTTCTCAAAGGAAGCAACAGGAAATCAAAAAGCAGGGGAGAGGTTTAGAAGTAAGTCATAGAAAAAGTGACAGCTTACATAACACTAATATTAAATCATCAGGAAATCAATTCCATTGACTTCTCCCAAATACTTTGGTGAATTTCTTCTTGACAATGGTAAATCATCCACTGGATAAGAAATTCCATCATTTCCATGCAAGTAATGACTTTTTGAACTACAGCACCAGTGTCATTGTGCTGTTTCCAGGCAGGCAGAGCTCCTCAGAGCTGCCTTCAAGTTTTTAGATTCTTATTTTTTGTGAAATTTAAATATAAATGAGGGATGAACCTACATTTCAACAGATTCTAAATTAGAGAGCACAAAAGAGTGAAACAAACCGTTCACAGGACTGTGCATGCAACTGTAAAATAAAATCCTCTTTTCAGGCTGAGATAATTGTGCTCCTTTCTCACAGAAACTCCCAGACTCCACAAGCTGTGCAGCAAACTCAGGCAAACTTATTGTAAATTTACTGGTGATGTAAGTCATTGTCCTGACTAACACACACAGGACCTTCATCTATATTTTCTATAAAGGAATTTACTGCATTAGTATCAATGCTGCTTTCTCCAATATTAGTTTATGTTCTTGGTTCAAAACCACAGAATGATGGAATGGTTTGGATTGGAAGGGACCTTAAAGATCACTTTGTTTCAACTCCCTGCCAGGGGCAGGGACACCTTTCACTAGACCAGGTTGTTCATTCAACCAGGGCCCCATCCAAACTGGCCTTGAACACGTCTGGGGATGGGGCACCCAAAGCTTCTCTGGGCAACTTGTTCCAGTACCTCACTACTCTCACAAAAAATGGTTCTTAATAAAATTTAACCTGAATCTATCCTCTTTTAGTATAAAACTTATTGCCCCTTGTCCTATCACTGTCTGCCTGGGTGAAAAGTCCCTCTCCCTCTTTTCATAAGGTCTCTTCAAGTACTAAAAGGCCACAGTGAGGCTTCCTTGGAACCTTCTCTTCTCCAGGCTGAGCAACCCTTGCTCTCTTAGCCTGTCCTTGCAGCAGAGGTGCTCCAGCCCTCTGATCACCTTTGTACCCTCCTCTGGGCCTGCTGGAACAGATCCACAACTTGCTTGTGCTAAGAAGCCCAGACCTGGATGCATTGCTCCACATGGGGGTGTCAAAATCCCTTGTTTTGACAACTGAAATACAGAGGAAGGGATGCTACTCAGCAGTGAGGATGCATCCTGCTACAAACACCTGGAAGCAAACCTTGACTCGAGGAGAGGAAGGAGGACTTAGATAGGGATGCAGCTTCTCATTCATTTTTCTGATCAGCTGCCAACACCTGTGCACTTTCATATGAATATTAACCACCCTCAGTAAAGCAAAACTGCCAGCAGTATCATCCTCACAAAGCTCTTGCTGAAGTTGTTAAAAACCACTTGTGCATCAAAGCAGTTTGGAAAGCAAAATAATTTTTAAATCAGTGAAGAAAAACAGGAATATGAGGGACACCGTCAATATAATTTTGAAAGAGAGCTTTAACATTTTGCAACTATCACTAAGTTCTCTCCTGTCTCTGAAGGTACTATACTAGAGTCATAAACAGTATTAATAAATGTTAGTGTCTCACAGACCAGTTCTGATTCACAGGTTAAAAAAAGCTGAGAAAATTATTAGATACACTAAGCAATGACAAGCATTTCTTCTGAGGTAAATAATCAAAAACCTGTAAATGCGGCCACGATGCCTCCAAGGTGGGCTCATCTTCTTCTGGATCAAATTCATTGCTGTCACTAGGTGGGAGAGTTCTGAAGATATTGCAAGATACCTGAAAAGTGAAAGAAAGGAGGGTGAGATCCATTCTTCAAACAGACAATAGGTTTCAGGACTCTGTATGTCTGTACCTACTCTATTCTCCATCACTTCAACACTATTTCTTTTTCCTGCAATCTGACAAAGATCTTTAGCATCAGAACAGGGCTAAGAAACCTGTCACTTTACAAACCTGCCACCAGCCTTGGCTTTTCTTCTTTCCTCTGATATCCCAGCATTATCCAGTCTGCCACCACGTTCCAGGAGCCCACCAACATGTAATTCCCAATCCTGATGGGCATCAATGGGAGCCAGGACTGTTTAGGAGTTGTAGGAAACCCCATCCACATGCATTTAGAAGTGTTTTCATACAACACTTGGTTATTTTTGTTTGTACAGAGAAACATTAATGATTAAGGTCTCATCTGTCAGCACTTGTTAGGAGCTGCCAGTGCTACTCACACATTAAATGCCTGGACACCTCATGCCAAGTACAGAACTTGGTACTAAATGAAAGCAAATAATAGTATTTGCTCCACACTTAGCCTACATTTTATTTCATGGCTGGCTCGCTTTTCTTAATCTTATTTAGAGGTACTTTGGTGAGACTGCCTGGCTTTGTGAGGTTCATGCTATCAGCAAAGGCTGAAGCAGAGAGCTTTCCTGGGTTAATTAGAGTGCTGAATGGAGCGTACAGCTTATTCTGCAGCAAATCTGATAAACTGCAAACATGCTATAGGGCCCTTTCTGCACTTGGAAGGTGATGATGTGCCTGCCTTGCGCTCTGCTCCTGCACATTTGACCCAACTCTAAGCTGGTTAATCAAACAGCTGGGAAAAGCAGCATGTTATCCCCTAATCTATACATGACCCCTTCATAGTAGTTCAGACAAACTAAGCTATTTAAGAAACAAAACTAGTGTGTTCTTCAGCATCCTTGTTTATTTTCCAGCTTTTTTGCTCCTGTAAATGTTTTAGTCTGTGAGGTATATTTTCAATACACTGGCAACTCAGTGAGAAAGGGCACTTTAAAGCCCAGAGTTTACATACAATCCAAATATTGATAAAACCAGAATGAAATAGAGAGAAGTTTTAGAATTTGCAAGACAAACAGAACAGATTCAACCGCTGCATAAAGAGAAAGATGAAAGAGAAAAGTGCAGGGAAGCACATGTGGCCCACACGAGTGAGGGAGGGATGGTCACTGAACACAGCACAAAAGAAGAGTAAGCAAGGCAAACCAGTGAGCACAGAAAACAAGAGGCCACACAGGTTTGTGCTGGGCCTTGTCCCTTCCTGCCACCAGAGGGTGTGTGCCACTGCAGTTCAGATCCCCCTCTGTAAAGCCCAGCACTGCTGCAGCCTGGACAGACACAGCACTCACACACTGTGCTGAGGGACACCGAACCCCTGCCCACACCTGCCAAGTGACTGCCAGCATTCATCAGGAGACGTTCTCTCCTTTCTCCATCCTCTTCCCCCACTCATTCACTTCTCTCAACAGCCCCTTCACAAAAAGACATTTCTAATCTCATGAGAGGTCAAATAACTATTCCAGGAATACACACATTAGTTTGTCTTTCCTCAAGGATTCCTGAGCTCCTCCTTCTACTCCCCCCGACACGAAAACGCAGGGAGAGTGACCACAAGTAGCAAGACAGAGTTGTTGCTGTGGTAGAACACAGGGTAAAAGAGGGTAGACAGCCCAAAGGATTCCCAGGTAAAAAGGGGGAAAAGATCCAAGCATCTGGGGTTCTAAAATACTTACTCAAGCATTTTTTGTTAATGCTTCACAGTCAAAAATACAGCTCTCTCAGGATTTGGATCAAAATAAGAAACTAAGAAAACCAGAGACAGCTGTTTTTTTTTTCTTTTCTGCTTTAAACTTCATTTGAAACTAGAAAGAATATTTTCTGCAAATTTAACTACGCATGTATTATTGAAACTTGTACCTATAGATCATTCGTCAGCTGTTTTGTTTAGAAACTGGAAGAAATACTGAATTATGGCACAAGAAAAACCTGCAAGGAAAAGTACAAACTTTCAGGATGAAAAGCTAAACAAAGACAAATTCCTGTAAGACTTAATTTAAGTCAAACCAAGCCTCAAGCAGTTAGTGCCAGGGCCTTACCAGTTTGACAGATGTATGAGGGGTTCAGCAACAATTAGTTAAGTGCCAGCACTGACACCTGGATCTTGAGCTTGGGACAAAATTAGTACAATTTCCGGAGAGTGCCTATTAAAAAATGCCAGTCTCAAGGCAACTCAAATGCAGAATTTTGCATTAGAAAATTAATATGCATAAGTAAATGCAATGCAAGCTAAAATATGGTCCGAGTATACAGATCACTCTCATTTATTTTTTTGCATTAGGAGTAAATATAAGCTATGTGGAGCCAAATTGCAGATATTCTGAGGAGAACAGACAGAACAGGTTATCTTTAAGTGATTTCCCCAGGTTACCATAACTTTAGAAGATAATGTGTGCCATTACAGTTACATTAATCACCACAACACAGCACGATAGCTCATTTACATGCAGTGTCAATTTATAGCATGCTTTTCTAAATCAGTAGCCTCTGGGTGGTGAATGTTTATAAGCCTCTAAGGGAGAACTGAAGGCAACAAGTTCTTCCATGCATGAACTGCCCAGCTGTACATTGGAGACCCTCACAGCCACCACACCAGGATGGGAATATGCTCCATCGGATCCGGAAAGACTTTTTCTCAGAGAGGCATAAGGTGCCTATTTAGTCTTTATCCCTGGGCCCAAGCAGCATGCCAAAATTCCTTCAGCTGGATAGCTGAATCATTTCTCTCCTGACCTCTCTTGGATCATCAAGCCAAAGGACATCCCTGCCAGCCTGCATGCACAGTCCCTGACGGTTCCTCTCCCAAAGCCAACACAAATGACTGCTGATCAATACCAACTTCCGTCTGCCACTGACTAGGAACGCCTCCAAGCCCAGATGACATTTTCCTAAGGCAAACCAGAACTTTAATATTCTAGAAAGCTGTATCATGGCAGATCTCCCCTCCCTGTCCTCAAAGACATCTGCACACTCTTCTCCATGGCTGTACCCTTCAGAAGCACACTCCAACCTGGGTGTACAGAAGTCCATCACAGCTCCTCCACAACATCTGAACACCCAGTGCCAGAAACCAATTTAACAAAGAAGCTGAATCTGCTCATTGGCACTGAATCAAAAATTTCCAAGATCAAACTGGAAATGCTGAAATGACAGATTTTTAGACTGGAGATGCCCAGAAACCTCTAAGCTCTGTGTCAGTGTGTCAGTCAGGCACAACTCACAGCACCACAGAATGGTTTGGGCTGGAAGGGACCTTAGATGTCACCTTGTTCCAACCCCTGCCATGGGCAGGGATGCCACCCACCAGAGCTTGCTCAGAGCCCCATCCAGCCTGGCCTTGAACACTTCCAAGGATGGGGTACTCACAGCTTCTCTGGGCAACCTATGCCAGTGCTTCACTGTCCTTAGTAAAGAATTTCCTCTTAAGATCTGATCTTAACCTCTAACTCCAACCAGAAGCAAGACAAAAACTCTCCCAGGCAATTACAAGTCAATGTCAATTCACTAAAAACAAACAAGACAGGGAAGGCTGCTGTGTACCCCCACAGAGAGTGAGGTGCAAGTTCTGAACAGATCTGATGACTGGTACCTGGCAATGCAGAACTACAAAATTATGAATATACAGCTAAAAGTATCAAGCTTCAAGAAAGTTTTATCACCACAGTTATATTTGAAATAACTTTTATAAAAGAAAATACCAAGAGGCTCAAGTCTGAAGTTAAAATACACCTTTTGAGAAGTCCTCTTTTTGTCCCTCACTGAGTGCTATAAAAATGACAACACTGTAACAGAAACACCTCACAGATTCAATTGCAGCTGATCACTCCTACTATGTGCTATTTGAAACAAAGATTTTTATCAGTAATAGTCTTCCTGAATGAAACCTGAAATGAAAACAAACACACATACTGCTAAGTTTAATATATTCTCTACATAAAACCAGGATAAGTGAATACCCATTTAGCTCACAGGGAACACCTGTTCTTCAATTAAAAATATGTGGAATCGTCCAATAAACCCCATGTACATACAAAATTGAAATCCAATCTCTCTGCACAGAGTGTTTAAACTGCTGTGCATAATAACCACACAGAGTAACAATAAAATGGAATTCAGTCCTAACATGAAGCCATGCTAACCTGGATACAACACTGACACCTGGAAAAGACACTGAACTTGTCCTTCTGAAATGTATCTGCATATGTGGGATTGTTTAATATTGTTTATGGATTTACATATTCTAGAGCCTGAATCAACTGTTGCAGTCACTCAGCTATAAAACCCACTGAATTGTTCCCAGAAGTTTGACTAAAGAACATTTTACAGAACGTAGTATCTAATTTTATCTTAAAATATTATAAACAATTCCACCAGCTCTCTTCTCCTGAAGTTTCACTACTAATTTAACTACAGCCCTACTTCTGATCTCAAGGTTGAATCTGTCTGATTCCCCTGTTGGTTCTCATGAAACCACCAGATTTCTTTTACATCTGTATATATATTTGCATATGCAGTATGTGTCTATCTATATATAGGTATTTTTATATAAGACATGACACTTCTCAACCTCTGTGCCGTTAAATAGAAAATCAGAGCTCCTTAACCCAGGCAGTTGTTGGTTTCTCTGTTTGTTTTTAATCCTGTGATTATTTTTGCTTCCTTCCTTTGACCTCCCACCTGTGCACAAGTGCACTGGGGTATATATATAAAAAGCCAGACTATCTCCCTCTTTTTTCCTGGATGTTGTCATATTAATTTATCGACATTCACTTCTTTGAACAGTGCAGTGTACCAGAAATTCATATTAAGATACTCATGATAGCAATCCACAATGCTCAGGTTCTTTTCTGCACCACTGCTTGCCTGAATACAGTCTTTCAGGGTTTAATATTCTGTGCCTTTTTTGCCCAGCAGCATTACTTTTGACTTGGCTGCATCAAAATGAACTACATTGAATTGTGAACACAGTCAACAAGCGAGATCACAGGCTGGGGGAGAACAGTTCTTCTCATTTTCCCTTGACCTTTAAGTCTTCTAAAAATTCAGTCAGTAACCTGCAAGAATTTAGCTCTGGATTGGGGCTCCTAAACTTGTTAGCCTACCATCACCCACTTCAGCAGTGGTAGCAGCTTCCATTGTTGCCTAAAGCAGGCTAAAAGCAGAACCTGGAGCCAGGTTACATCCATACAGAGGAGCAAGCAGCAAACCCAAGATCCTTGGGCAATGCTTCTCTTGGCAGGAACTGCAACAGGAGCGAGTTTCTAGGACAAAACAGTTGGTGCTCAGGTGCAATGTCCACACCTTGTGTGTTTCCAGGGAGGAGCTCCTTTCTAGTGATCTCTTGCACTGAAGAAAGCATTAGCTATGCTCCTGCAGTAGATGTGTTGCCCAAAAAAACCCCAATTTATAAACCCTGAGACTTCTCACAGAACCACAGAATGGTTTGGGTTGCAAGGGAACTTAAAGTTTATTTAATTCCAACCTGCTCTGCCATGGGCAGAGACACTTTCCACTAGACCAGGTTGCTCCAAGCCCCATCCCACCTGGCTTTTATAACACTTCCAGGGATGGGGCATCTACAGTTTCTCTGGGCAACCTGTGCCAGTGGCTCACCAACCTCACAGTCAAGAATTCCATCCTAATAGTTAATTTATCCCAGTCCTCTTCCAGTTTAAAGCCATTACCCGTTGTTCTAAGCTTGTTCTCTATCACAAGACTCAAACTGAATTATGATATTTGTGATCTGAATTAGAGGTGTTAGTCCAGACCCCAACCCAGGCAGCACCCCTGGGTACACCTTCTCACTGCTGGAAACTGGAGCTCTGAAATTCCACCCCAGGTCACCTAGACCTGAACTACATCTGGGTACCCTACTAGTAACCCCATTCATCACTATCTCCTTGTAACTGAGTTTTAAGATGATTCAATGGAGCAATTATTTATTTAACATGTGCTCAGCTAATTCTGTACAATACAATCTGAAAAATCATAGCAGTAGCTCACGTATCTTGGACAAAATAAAGCACAGTACCAGCAGAAAGGGCCCCTCACCTCTAGAGCAGGCACCAGATCAAGTGAAAGCCTGCCAATGCATGAACTTGAACTCTAGACAGCATTACAAAACTCATGCTGTCTTGGACTCCAAACTGAAGAACAAAACATACAATTCAAAACCCAGGAAAACAATCCCTCAGAAGATTAACATTGTGTTTGTCTGAAGACAAAATGCTTGAAAGGTACTTAAGAGGATGACACAGCCAAAATAGGGTGTGGGGATGTAAAGGTCCCTTTAAAAATGCCCCCCAAATAGCTGTGGTTTACACAAGTACTTCTTGGAACCAGCCACTGCTTCTCCAGTTTATTTCTTTGCTTTAGAGCTCCTCACTGTAGTATTATGCAGATGAAGCCTGACAGATGCAAGGCCTATGTAACCAACCAGAGGAATAATGGAGATGGGTAAATGTAATTACAGACTGCCCAGAAAAATTATTAGGGACAACTGCTGCAAAAGGAGCTGCCTCCAACTGATTCTTTGAGAGGAGCACAGAACATCAGAGCCTCTTCTTTTCACAAGCATTGTGCGTTTAGTACGAGCTACGTGTATGAAGAATGTGAATAACAAAAACATCTAACAAAAGTATTTGGAAATAATGCATAAAAGAAATCAAAGTTAAACTCTTTTCTTGCTTCTACAGAATTGATAACCCTCACATTAAAGAAAGAAGAACAGAATTTAAAATATTATGTGATTTTTACCTATTTTTTTTTAACAATAGCATGCTTGCTCCATTATGGCTGCATGTATGTGACAATTTTTAATCAAAAATTTGGAGGGGGGGGGTCAAAGGACACTGTATTTTCCTTTCAGCATTTCAGATGGCTTCAAAACAATCTCTTACACTTCTTCTGATTCGAGTTCAAGATTAATTCCTAATATTGTACAGAATTCCCGAACTTATATAAAATTCCTATTAGAAAGGGACATTATTTGTCAATTCTTGTGAGAGTACATGATTTCATTTATTTCCCTTAAACTCAAAATGACATTTAGTTTTATATTTTGAAATCTAAAAGAAGCAGCAACAGGAACATACGCACAGGGTTTTTGCTAAATCAAAAAAATAAGACTGAATATAGGTAGACCTGCAGAAAAACCTCTATCCAAGAACATTTTATAACAGAAACCCTAAAGATGTCATACTTAGTCATAAGATACAGCTAAAGCTATAGAAAATATAAAAACCATAATGCCTATGAAGTCTAACAGCCAGAACACTTCCTAAAAATAGGTTCCTCAACATGCTAAAAAAAATCATGGCTTAGAAATATATTCTTTATGTTTAACAGGTCTGTCACAAACAAACTCCTGAAGAGATTCTGCCCTCACATCTGCTGAGACAAACCTGCAGTAAAAGGAATGCAATCTCTCTAGATTTATGTCAGTAGAAAGAAGAGACAAAGGAAATTTTAAAAAAAGCATTTTTTGTGTTTATTTGGGTATTGATTTAACCAAGTTTCTTCCCCTCTGTTGCTCGACACAGCTTCCACGCCACATGACATCTACTATGATGTTTCACTTTGGCTATACAGAAATTACAGTCTTATTTTACTTGATTTGCCATTACAGAAAAGAGAAAGATGACAATGGGAAGCCAGAGGCATTTCAGCACTTAGAAAAGAGAACAAAGTATCACTATTCCATTCTCAAAGATGTGTGTGAAAGGAGTTTCATTAGCCATCTCCTGTGGGCTGGCAAACACACACTGATGTTGCATAAACGTCAGGGCTTGGGTTTACAATTTCTAAAGAAGCAGGTAGGAGAGCTCACCAACAAAGAGATTCATCCAGACTTCTCAGTTTAACAGCATGTCAATTTTTTCCGTTTTTTTTTTTAAGAAATGAATCAGTTTCCTCAATCTATGTCTTAACACCCAGAAAACACAAACAGCTCTACTACATACACCCTTCAGGAGACCACAGATAATAACAAACATTTATTTCATTCAACTACCACTGCTTAATCTACCAGCAAAATCAGTATCATTAGTTTAAGCCTCCACATCTTGCTCAGACAGGAATAAATTTTAGATTAAGTGTCCAATTATTGGCTCATAAAGTCCCATTACAGGCATTTCCTTCTTAGCAGAGTGTGGCTTAATTGGCAAGGGCCATTTTTCCTAAGACTTGCCTAATTCTAAAGAATGTCATCTGCCCTTCTGAGCAACACATCAAACTGCAGGGGAAGCATGCTGAGCAATACCCTCCTGAATAAATCTGTTCAGCTCATGGCCATTAACACAAATCCCAATCGCTCTCCCCATCAACTGATATTGACGGCAGTGATGAGGCCACTGCAACTTGCTTTGGTGGCCATTAGCAAATTCAATTTTATTTTATTTTTTTAAATAACAAAACCCATGCCAAACACTGCATCAAACTAAAGAGAGTGTTTTAAGGAAGCAGATTTGCCAAGTGATTTCACATTTAGCTATATACAACATCATATCACATGCTCAAGAGAAGATGAAAATTTGGCATGAATTTTAGATGGTCGGCATAAAAAAATATGCAGAAGTTATGCTGGCTACCACAAATGACTGTTTTTCAAATCCTTATAGTTCAGAAGCAATTAAAAATCCCAGCTCTTCTGAAGAGATTTACTGGCAACCTTTTTCTAGACTCCTTTTGGGTCACAAACAGAGATCATTAGCATACCCATGCATTATAAAATCTTTAAACAGAAAAAGTCTCTTCCACAGACACTACTTTTTTGAACATTTTAGATAATGAAGATGAGAAAACACTTCAGCTATTAATCCTTCTCTATAAATATTAGTAACTTTTAAAATACCAGTTTTAGCCTGCTGTGCCTATTCTTTTCCTGCTCCTAAATGATGCCAAAACTTGCAAAAAAAGCTGCTTTTTACCTCCTTCACCTCCAAATCACAGCAGCTCAAAGGGACAAGCAGGAAATATTAATTCCTAAATTCATAAACACCAAACATAACAGGGAAGGGACTTTTCAAAGGGACAAAGAACACCTGGGCTCTGTTTTGATCAGTTTTAAGATCCTGGTCTTTCAATCAAAACACTCCCTTGACAATTGTGGCAGGCTGTCCGTGGGGATGCTGATTTGCTCAGGACATAGATATTGCTGTTTTCTTCACTATCATGACAGGTCTGAGACTGTCAGTGTGACAGCTCCCTTGTGAACAGGGTTGGAGACCCTGGTGGAAGTCCCCAAAAGCAGATACAAGGGTGGGAGTTGCATTCAGGAATTCAACTGTGGACACTTAAGTCTGTCTCAGTCTGCAATTATGGGCACAAATCTGCTGCAAACAACATGCATTTGCTGCAAAGAACAAGTCACACCAAGCACAAAGTGACTAATGCCATCTCTTCACCAGGCAATATGTGCTGGAAACTTATTCTATACAATATTAGAAGAACTACCTTTCCCTCTAGGGCCTGTGCAACTGTGCTCAAAGTGGTGACAAAGCTTTGCTTTTAAGACCAGGAGGAAAAAACTGCATTTTTTTCAGATAGCCTACCTGCAAAATACAAAATACCTGCAAGCCTCCAAAGGCCTAGTGATGTGGTTTAGCAGAAACACTGCATTAGCATTTGTGGGGACGATCGACAGAAACCATTCATGCATTTACTGTGCATTCACTCACATCAATTCAATACCAGAGCACTGCATCCTGCTCCCATGGAATGCAACCACCAAAGTGCTTTTCCAGCAGCACATGCACCAAGAACACTGCTGGCTGTGACAGGCACAATTAGGGGTCTTCAGCTTTCCAACAGCTTGCACCTTCACCAAAGCTCAGGTGGCTGTTGCCAGCTAGAGTTTCAAACAAAATCTAAATATTATAATTTTCTCAGGAAATTCTTTAGGGGAAAGCATGTTCACTTCCCTAAAAACTTAGGTATCTTTTTATTTGTAAAAACAAATCCAGGTTTGGGCAGTTAGGGGCCACTGGGTAGCTGGTCACAGGACTGGAGGATATTCACAGTCCTCCACTGCTTCAGTACCCCAGCACTGAAGAGGAAACAGAGCCTGGGTTCAGCACTGGAGCTCAAATGCAGGGCAGAAGTAAGTAGAATGAAGAAGGGCACGATTCAATGAAAGGAAAAGATGAGAGAATGGTTTTCTATCAAAAATAAGCTAAGTTGAAACTGGAATTTCTTAAGCTCCATTAGTAAATATCTCTGAAATCCACTGGAAACATTCACAGGGTACCTTTTATTTCCAGTAACTGCTCCATATCATAAATACAAACTATATTTAAGAAATAGGCTCTTCAAACTCTTTGGGCAATCCATCATTTCCTTAAGATAAAAACTGTTGTGTGAATCAATACAAGTGACTGCAGGGACAGTAGAGCACAAGATACCAAAGGGGTTTTGCATGTCTACAACAGTTTGAGATCAGATTGTGTCATAGATTATGATTTATGATTCAAATTGAACTCTATAAGCAGTTACAGATCAAATTCTTCTTGCTTCTTGGGGCCTAAGCTAAGGCAATACTAACTTGCAGATTTTTTATTCAAGAGATGTTGCTGCAGTAAACAACTATAACCAAAGTCAATGCAATCTCAGTAACAGAAATGCTAAAAAAATTACCAGATCCTCTGAGGGGATGAGTTTGGAGGCATCTGCTACACACAGAAAAAGTCATCCCATTTTATTGAAGTTATCTGTGCATCAGTGTCCTTCCTATGCAAAGGATGTGACACATTTTGTTCATCACAAGGGGTACACACTAGATTAAACTAACATTTGCAAACCATTGAGATACTACAGTGCAGCACCAGCAGAAAAACTGAGCAGAGAACCAGTCATTCTGTATTCTGACTGGTATTGGAGTGGTGCATGAGACCACAAGCTGAACAAATGACACAGCAAGCAGTTCATTCAGAAGATTGGTCCAGTGCAGAAAGGGGAAAGGGAGGATGTGGGTGAAGGGGAAGAATCTGATCACATAATTACAGGCTTTTTGACAAAGCATACACACAAAGAAGCCATATTGAGATTTTTTCATACACCCTTAATACTGTTCTTTTTTCCTTCATGATTAACTGCTTGATGGTTCTGTCACAATTTACAGCTATTTTTAAGTATTACAGACAAGCAACACAGCATGCATCTGTGTGTCAGAAAAGAAATGAGGAGCATATACAATGCAATGCAAAAACTATTCATGATGCTCTTCTTACAGCACACAACCAGTGGATTCCATGATCACACAGAGCTGTTAGAAAACCGACATCATCAGATGTGTATTTAATTAATTGCTTTCTCATTTAGAGAACAGGTTATAAGGATTCTGTACAGTAGTACAGAACAAACATTTTAAAGCAGTGTTTGATTTTGCCAGTTTCAATTAACATTCTTCACCATGTAGCATCTGGTACTGATTCCATTTTTATATTAAAAACTCTATTATTTGACAATCTATATACACAAGGTATGGCTTTATTGTTGAGTAATCTTGCTATAACAGCACCTGCTACGAATCCACATAACCCAACCAGGAAATTTTCACAACAATCCTATACAACATTTTTAGCATTTATTATTTTAAAATTATTATCCATGCATACTTTAAGCTATCTCTGCTTAAAGAAGACATCCAAGAGCTTGGAGAAAGTTCAAAGAAAAATAAGAAATGTGCAAAAATTATTCCATTATTTTTACTAGGGAGGAGAAAGAGGGTAGAGGGGGGAAACAAGAGGGACTCTGATTTTATGGCTGCTGGCTTTCTCCATTAGGAAACAATCCAGGTTTCCTTTCATACATCTGTGATACTACAATAACCATCATCTACTTGACTTTAATTAAAAATACATAAAAATTAATATTTTTGTCTTTGGAGAATTATCCCCAAGCAATGTCTATTAACAAATACAAACCCAAGGCCTCATTTAATCCACCTACTCCAGAGTTCAATTTCGCCCACAACGTGTAACTGGAATTGCAAGTGGATTTAAGAAGAGACCATGAGAAAGAAGGAACTCACCATTCTAACTACTTCAGGGTAAGTCTGCTCTGTCAAACAGCCTCTGCTTATTGTAATGTAGTCCACCAGTTCATTAAGAGTGGAGCGCTTGTATTCTTTCATTTTAAGGTCTGAAAGCGTGTCCATGAAGTCAAAAATGACACAGCACTGTTGAAGTTTCTTTAGGAACAGTTCAGGCTGCTCTGAAGATGGAACGTCTATGAAACAAGAAAGGAAATCTTGGTGAGTCTGGCATCTTATTATACAAAACAGGATTGTTTTTTGAAGGTCAATTTCAAAGGAAAGCAGCATTCATACAATTCTTGTAAAACAGAGCTCAGATTAACAAATGAACCACTTATAGGAACTGCATTACTATTGTGTGTTTGAGATCTTGAACGTGTTGTAGAAGTAATTTAATCATCACCTGCTATAAGGAAAATAAAGTTCACCAAGAAAGTCCAGGCTGAAGTGGAGAATGCAAACACAACTGCATTAAAAACTTAATTTTACAATAAACCACTACTTTGACTGGAGGCTGGTATTCACCATTGTTAACTTACACTCCAAAGAAGGATGAAAGAACTGTCAAACACCTCAAGCTTGATTAATCTGTATTTCTAAAAACACTGGGTCATTTATAATCCTGCATGAATATACATGAATACATATATATGAATACACAGCAAGACTAATTCAACAAACAAGTTTCGGGATTCAATCATTACCCCCACATTGACACTTTCCATAGCAAAACCAATTTTAGTGAAATACAGAGAGGATTTCTTTTGCTGTACTATGAACACAAAACATGGATCAATAGGAATATTTTCACAAAAAATATGTGCTTGACCAATAAAGTAAGCAGAACTCACTGGTTTTGTTCTGTTTTCTTAATTCTCAGCAAGTGAAAATACTTAATACAATAATAAAAAGAATGTTAACTTCTTAATGGTTGGTTAGTTTACCAAATGCATCAAAAGAATACACAGACAGTTTCATTTACCCAATGTTCATGTACACAAGAGGATAACAACAGCAGAAAGTTGCAGAAATTAAATATACATTTTTACTCTGAAAGTTTGCCCTCAGACTAGGGAGCACTTTGAGGTACCTTTTTTATTTAAGTCACCAGTGTTTGCCTCAGCACCAAAATCCATTGATTGACCTTCCATGTCACAACACAATGAAAAATTTTGCTGATCTCACCTAGAAAAAATTTAATAGTAAAGAACTGATGTTTATTTCTTAAAACTTGGACATACTAGTAAAAGGCCAATCTAAGATGGAATTTATTGCTGACACAAGAACATGTCATGGTAAGGAATACTTGGAAAATGCTGGAAGCTGTTAGCAATTGTATGGCAGTTTTAAGTAGTTTTAAGGCTTAAGTACCACGAATCTGTTTTGCTTAAACACAGTGCTAAAATTTAATTAAAACCAGTGCTTAAACACTGAAAAGAATAAACATGGATTGCAGTACAAATAAAGATGCAACAGTTTATTCAACCTGTTTCTGTTTACAGCACTGAGGTGGTGACAGGATTCCATAGGGAATCTAAATGGGAGAAGAATCCTCCCCTCTGGAATAGTGATGGTCCCAAAACCAGGCACCCTAAAGCCATTCCACTGGCCAGTCCTCTCTCTCACACATTCAAATGCCTCAGAGCAGGCAGAGCTGAAACTTAAGATGAGCCAAGGAGACAGAGAAACTCATTAGCCTTTACCCATTACAAAGAAGATAATTTCTGTACACGACCTCTCTCAGGTTACAGCCCTACAAGACATAAAGGACCTGGGGAAGCAGAGTTCTGTGACTGCTTCTCTTGACTACCTGCCTACAAATAATACAGAGAAGAAGAACAGACTTCAGAATTCACTGCTATTAACAAGCAGGCAACAGTTAAATGATGAAAAATTTCTTCCAAAGACAGACTTATATACAAGCTGAAAAAGAAATGAGAAAAAAAATCAAAGTACAATAGGTTACTTTGCAAAAGTATTATTTTTAAAACCTCCACTCTTTCTTATACCACCTATAACCCACCAGAGACCCTGAAAATATTTAGAAGGTATCAATACAATCTGTGTTGTTACATGACCATAATGGGGTTTTGGTTGCACTGTTCTATGTGACTTGGACACGTCTGCTTTGACCAACAAGGACATTCCAGTCAAAGAAAAACAGGCTGGAATCAAACAGGAATCCATTAAGATACAACTCAGCACAAGTTAAAACCAGACTCATATATATGACTCAAGATTACTCTCATTTTAAGCAGGCCTGGTATTAAATAAAAATTTTAAAACTACTCAAGCATTAAAATAAGTCATAAATGTTTGTTGTCTTTTGTTTTTCTCCAGTCAAGTATCTGGAGGTGTGGGAACAAAACAAAAAATATAATTAAGTTCTTCTCAAGAAAAACCACTCTAAAACATTACATGAAATTCATGCCAGTCTGACTACATCAACAAGTCATATGAACCATAGGGGCAAGCTAAGAAAAAACAAACCACAGCCAAGCAAAAATCCTACAAACAAACAACAAAAAAACCTCAAAGCCCCACACAATGAAACCCCACAAACCAATTGTTCTGCTCATATCTACTTTTCTTTATTAAGCAAGTTGCCACTCACACTAGAGAATAAAACTCTCAGAAGTTTCACTCAATAGTTTTTCTCATTGTGCTCAGGAATTTGGGATGCTATGGGAACAGGGGAATACCTAATGCCTAAGGTTTTTTTGTGCTTGGAAATAGGAAAAATATGAGAGTAAATATACTTGAAAAATTAGGGGGTCCTAAGGCAAGAAACAGGCAGTATAAATAAATGAAATCAGTATTCCATGTTCCCAGCCTTCCCACAGAGACCATGCCCAAGCTGGTTGGGGATTTTGGGGTGGTTTGTTTTTTTTCTGGTACTTGGGGCACAGACCTACAGACTCCACAGTAGAACTCCTGAACTCCTTAACACAATGACTTGGAGTGAAACACACAGCTCCTCACAGAAGTTCACAGTTGGCTGATGAAAAACAGCAAATCCTTTTCTTCCCAGCAGATACTCAGAGCTTTCAATGAATTTTACACCTGTGCTAACACAGCCAAACATTTAGGTTCCAAAGTTTATTAACCTTCAATATTACCATTGTATCTACTTCCAGATAAAAGAACTGAAAATTGAGCAACTGCTCTAATAAATCTCTGTAAATACACATAATACTTTAATAACCTATAAAATAAAATGACACTGTTAAGTGGTATGTGTGATTTATGTCCAAAGCACAGACGAGTATACATTTATTAAAACCAAAATTTAAAGCAAGATAAATTTCTGTCTGGATGACTGTGAGAACTCTCCTCATTTTCAGGTCTTTGCTACAATTTAATTTTCAGGATTGTCAGTTTTCTCTTTAGCCATTAAAAACTGTACAGGGTTTTTGAAATACAGTGAGTACTCACAGATTCAAAGGAAACTGGCTTAGTGAAAGCAAGTACTAGTACATCTGAATGCTGATAATCAAGATAGAATCAGAGCCTTAAAGTCAAGTTTTTATAAAGTTACCAGAAAAACTGACAGAAAGTACTGTAATTTTTTTAGACATGGACCAACAATTGTTACTGCAAGGGCTGAAATACTAATTCTAAAATGGCTAAAGCAATTCCGTTTCTCTCTTAATAGCCTTTTCCCAAAATAATCCTAATCCAAGCCCATCCCTTCTCATCAGTCTCTGCCTTCTGCATCCTTTTATCAACTAAAGACATAAAATCTGATAGCACACTTTTATTGCAAGTCACTAACATCCATAAAAACATATTAATCTTTATACTGCACTCATGTTTTAATTAAAGTAATTTCCAAGTAACTCATTTTGCATTATAGGGAACAAACTATGCACCAGAGAAACTGCACCCAGGGAACTGAGCCGTGGCTCCCCTCTCCCTGGCAAGAAAACAGACAGGAAGGGGGAGCACCTGGAACAGTTCCCTGATCCCCTCCAGCCTGCAGTTTTCCAGTGAATGGTGTAATGCCAGGAAGGGAAGAAGTGAAGATAGGGAGAGGGATTGAGCTGCTCCAGGCAGCATGGCCACTGTGAGGAAAAGCCATGGGATTGCAGACACAGGGCAGTAAAGGGCCCAAAATCAGAATAAAACCAGACAAAAATGCAGATTACATATGAAGTATTAAGCAGAACTCGATTATGCTCACACATGCTACCCTGCACCCACATATGCACTATCAGAACATTTATGAATCATTAAAATCAAAATGCTCTCAGAATAACTACTGCTTCCAGTATACACATATACTGGTATTCATTAGCTTGAAGACGACATTTGCATAAGGAATTAGCATCATCATCTTGTATGATAGTAAAAGCAAACACCACATTACACACGAAAAATAAAAACACATACTAAAACCAAAATAAGTCTGAAATGGGGAAGAAAGACTAATAGTAACAATTTTACTCACATTAATTTTAAGAACTTCCTTATAATGCCCCAACATCTGAGAACTCTGCATTCACTCCACCTCTGAAATCGTTTCCTCTTTCTACTTAGTTGCAAGATTTCAACTTTCCCTTTTGACTTAATGGCAAAATAATTCCTCAGTTCTTCAGTTGTCAGATCTCCCAGTTACTATGTAAACCTAGGACAATTCTTTTTCTAATACAGGAAAATCTCCCTGTGACAAAAAAGCTCCAAAGCCCCAAACTGCTCCTGCTTTGCTGCCACTCACCAAATCACATTAAACATAACCAAGCACGCATCAAGGACCTACCTGCACAAAGCAGGCAGTGATGCAAAAATCTCTGTCTACAGCTATCCCTCACAAATCACTATGAAGATTTTATTTTGGAAGAACTTACCTTTCTAGTTTTCATTCAAATAAAACTTGCAAATTTGAATTTGAAAGCCTTTTGGTTTTCTTTGAGACATTCACTTCAAGAGAAGGTCTAGCAACACCCAGCTCAGAGCTTTCCCTAACTTATGGTCCTGAAATACAGAACATCCTCATTTCTAGAGGCCACTTTTCACAGGAGAATATTGGTCTTAACATGCCAACAAGTACCAATGTTTTCCCTCTTTTTCTTAAACACACCACTCCTTGAGAAAAATAATCACTATCCTGATTGCATTGATTTAATTTTCCTGACTGGCTGTCAATATTATGAATGCTCTGCCAAGTCAGTAATCATTCATTTATAAGAGGTGCTTTTTTCAAAGCTGTTTTCCCAACCCATTCTCCATACTTAATAATTATACAGGCAGGGTAGCAGTTAGGCACTGTGTTCCAAATATGTAAAATCTAACCAGCACAATTATTCACACAGCAATAAATACAGTGGGACAAACTCAAGCTGACTTTCTTGAGTGAGCATGCACAGAAAGAAAAGCACAACATGAACACACCATTTCCAGCACATTCAAAATGCATGATTAGAAGTGTGACACAGGTAATCCACCAATTTCCTGATAATCAGGGTCTCTTCAAATAATCTGACACAAAATTGACAATTACTTCCCTGACCATAAATTTCTCCCTGATCACACTGAGGAAGCTCTCACCAAGTGGGAGCCTCCTGGGTAGTTCCACAGGGATTCTGGATCTGCAAACCCTCCACTGCTTACCAACACTCCCTGATCATTCCACAGAGGTTTCAACAAACATCATTTACTGGGGTGAGTATTCTAAAGTCAATGTAGATTCAATGTATCTGGAGTGCCTTGAGTGCACACAGGGCAGCATTAAAACAACATGGAGTACTCCTTAATAGATGTATTCTTAGTCACATAAACTGCCAACATTTTGTAACATGGATATATTAATCAAAATTCTGCTTGTACTCATACATGTAATATCTTGAATTTCAGCCCCTGAATAGAACACATGGATGAAGGGCTACGGTTTCCTTTGTCACAATACCAAGAATTAAAACCAAATTGATAATAAAATAATAAAATAATTTAATAAAGCGCATTTTTAAAAGACGTATTTTTCTACTTTATGAAGATCCAATTGAACTTTCTGCCCACTTCCACAGCAGGCCTGGTGCAGACAATAGTTTATGCCTCTTCACCTTCAGCCATACAGCTCAATCCAGAGTCACAGCAGTCAAAAGTTGCACTGAAAAGACTCTTCAGGCTATGCCTTGTTAATCTGTGACCAACACTTGTTCATCTCAGCAGTGATGTCTGTGCTGTGAACATCTTTCAACTTGGAAGTGCACCAAGACCATGAGCTTGGTTGTCAAAGCTACTGATGAGCCATAACAAAACACTATTACATGAATACTTGTTGCAAAAGGGTTGTATTAATGCAAAAATTGGCATGCATGATGTGCACCCTCAAGTGAGCAGAGAGTTTCCAGTGGGTCCCATGTTTTACAAGTTTGGGTACTCTCACTTATCACTGATCTAACGTGAGGAATGCTATGAAACAGTTCCATCAAACACCTTGGATAATAATATGTAATCAAGGAAATACATGATGGATAGTGAGAATTCCTGAGCAATTAATGAAGACAAGCTTGCCAAGGTATTTTGGTACACCAATTGCTGTCCCACAAAAATAGAGACTCACATGATATTTGGCCTATAAAGTGTCCCTTATGCTTGGACTGATAATCTGTGTCTCTTCATGATCAAGCAGCAATGCCTTCTTCCTTAGATAAATTGTCAGCACTTTTCAACATTTCTCCATTAGTTCTTCAAGAATTGGGATGATTTTAATGAAAACCCCAAGACAGTCAAAATTGACCTATTCTACCCACCAGTACATGCAAGCCAAAAATGATCCAGGTTGAAGAAGGTAACAGAAAAGGTAAGGAGAAAGATTCAAATTACAAGATTTTAGAGAAAGATTGATGGAAAAAGAGCAAGTAGATGAGTGTACCAAAAAAACCAGTTGAAAATGGAAGAACCAGTAGCAGAATGGTAGTAGAAACAGAATCAGTAGAAATGGAAGAACATCAAAATAGCTGTGAATATTATGAGGTGGGAAGCAAAAGAACGCAGGGCAACAACGTAATTGTTAAAAAACCAAGAGACAGAGAGAGGATGAGGTAGAGCATGAGACTTGGAAGACAGAGGAAAAAAATGTACACAATACATATAAATATGAACACAATGCAAGTAGCAGAGTATTTTAAAAGGAAAAAAAACTAGTAGGTCAAAGTGTCTAAGAAAACAAGAACAAATGAATTGGAGGTTAGGGGCTAGATTTGATTAAGCAGTCACATATCTGGAGGTTCTTGACACTCTGACATCTTTAATATATCCAATTACATTATTTATGGTGAGTTTGCCTCGACATCAAATTAACACTTATATTTTAGCCCCAGGCTGATCACAGGTTTTGTAGGTTGCTTTCTCTCTGTCCCACCAGTCTCACTAATATATCAAAACCAATTATTAGTGGTTTATTTTTTTTTTTAGGGAAGAAAGAAGGCTGGCAAAAATGCACATAAATATTATTTCAACTTCCCAAACTGAATATGTGGCATAAAGTCCCAAAACAAAACAAAAATACTTTGAAGCACTGAGAGTTACTGTGGCAAATTTCTGGGATTGAGTCAAGTTTCTTTTATACTGGCTCAGAAAGCTCATGCCAGTTGTTTTAAGTAGGTTTTTACTGATTTGCACTTTCAAAGTACAAGATACCCTTCATTCAGAGAGCTGAAGTCACCACCTTTGTTGAATAATTACCAGTGAGATCTGCTGCCCATGGCTGTCCTGCCACCTGAAAATACCGACCTAGGGTAGGGAAGAAATTATTTTTCTGACACAAATCTGTTAATTTAGCTAGGTGTGGAAAAAAAAACCCTGGGAGACAACACTAAAACAGTACAACCAGCTCATGCTTTGCAGCTCCCAGAGCTGTGTTAGAACATCCTCAGCCTAAAAATCAAAATATCCACAAACATAAAAGATTTCCCGAATTTTAGAATCATGCTCTGTACAAACACAAGACTGACTCTACACAAAAAATCCTTGCAGTTGGGTTTCTTGAGACTCCAGGATTAGTCAGGAAGTGTTACTCCTTACACTTTTGCTCAGTTCTAGCTGGTAATGCCTCCAAGTGCAGCACCCTCCAGCAGCTCCTTTCAGCCCTTGCCAGGAGGAGCTGCACACCAGAACTAAAGTCAGGTTTTTCTGTAGATATTTGAGTAGCAAAAGCTACAGGTGGAGCAAATGCAAATGCAAAGTAAGCTGACCTTACCCACGTGCTCAGCTCCTCTACCCTAAAGCACACCCCGAAAACCAGAGACAGGAACACCATGTAAACAAAGACATCTCATTTCCCAAGGGATTTCTCAAATACCTGCTACAGAGCAAAGCTGCACAACAGTAGCTTAATGCTCCATGGAATCACCCTAGTGCTGTCTTCCTTTCCTTTAAAATCTCTTAACAGTCCTTCAGGCTGCTTTTCAGTGTATTTTTAATTGCCTAGCTGGTGCCATCCTCCACCCGTTCCCAAGTTCTTAGTGGAGCACTGGAACCCAAAACATCAATAGAGACACCAAGTCTCAGCTCATTATTTCAACTTGGTCATGCTATGCTCAAATCTCTTTTATCTTGTACTTGTTTTCTGTTAATTTTAGAGAGAATGATGGATTACACTGCAACTTCAGCTTTATCTTGCTACATCGTGTACAACTTAATTTGGCTTTTTTGCATTGTAAATTAATGGCAATATTATGGCAAGACCAACCATTTATAATGAACAGTACATTGTTTCCAGGTTACTTGGATGGCAAAAAAATCTAAAACACAGAAATATGTTTACAGTTTCCAGGACACCAAGAAACACCTTTGCAAAAAACCCATGATGGCCTCCTGACCTAAGACAGAAGAATCCTTAAGAGGATTATTGTCTTTCTTTTGATAAGATTCTTACCAGATCACTTTTTTTTTCTGCATAACATGAGAAGCCTGTGCTCTGTTATGATTATTAAATATAAGAACACAAACATGTCACAGCAGTCTTACAGTTACCTTCCACTCTAAATGCAGTCACAAGGCAGTCCAGGATTTGCATTGCAATTCATTTCTTCGGTGCATTAAGTACATAATGAAATAATGATAAAATTATATATCTGTACATGCTTCCTGTAAGAATGCAAAAATTGTATCTTGCTTAGTAAGTGCTCTGAAACTGCCATCTGTCCAAATAAAAATATGCAATATTCATTTTGCTCAAACTGCAGAATTGCTCTATGAAATTTATTCAGAAATGCTCAGACACTTGCAAAAAAGCTGTGCAAGAGCACAGGAAACCCAAATCGTAACTCTCATCCAAGCAGGCTCAGAGAAAGTGCCAGAGCTGCTACTTTGCTTGATACTGACCCACTAATTTATCTCAGAAGTCACAGGAGTACTTCATTCTCTAGTGAAAGAAATAATTACATGAGAGGTATTCTACACACATAACCCACTGTCTAAGAGCTCAGGCTTATATTTAAAAATATTCACATTTATTAGCTTAAATAATATGCATACATATAAAATATACATTTCTATAGCCCTATTTATACATTGAGAAGGGTTTAATTGAACCCTGAAAACATAACTTCAATTTCCTTCTCATCTGGTAGTATAAATTTAGTCAACAACATGTTCTACTTTATGCTAATTTACCACAATAGTCTCCCAACATTTTCCAGTAATGCTCTGCACAATCCAACTGTTTGCTCTCTCATTCCCTCCACAGAGGGGACAACGTGTGTAATGGGATAAGAATTTTATGGAACTGCACATGTTTAAGATACTATGTTTGTGTCAGAAAAAAGAACCAGTATTTAATAAACATATCCCAAAGTTACGACAGAAGACGTGGAAACAAGCTGGGAATTCACTTGGAAGTCCCCAAACGGACCCACTGAAAGCTCCGCTTCTCTTTCCTGCATAAGCTCCAGCATGACAAAACAACAAAATCGTGGGGTTTGGCCTTCATTATTCATTTAGTTCCTTAAATACTAGCATCAGCCCACTGAGATCTGCAAGATGAGAATCAGCACCTCAAGCTGGATTCAGTGTTATGCCAAAAGCAAGTGGGGTTGCAGGGGACGCTGCACCTGCAGCAGCAGCAGCTCCCTCAGGGACACCAGGGACTGTTTCCTGAGCACAAGAACAGCATCCCTGCTATGTCCCAGCCACGGGAAAACACAGGAAAACCTGAAGGTACATCCTGATCTGCACGCTGGGATAACATCTCCTCCCCAGCTGAGCAACTCCAAGCATTGCTCAGAAGATGCTACGTGAGGACTCTGCACCCACAAACAATCCATGTGGTTTCTTTGTCAGGGGAGGCTGTGACCACATCAGCCCCTCCTTCCAGATACACTCCTTGCAAGAGGAGTTCCCCTGCTCAGGCTCCACCAGCTGAGACACAGCCATTTACTCAGTTATTCAACACCTTGTGACAAGAACTCAAACCAGTCAAGCTGTTAGCTAAGGGAACACCCTTTCTCACACTGCCAAGCCCAGTACATACACCTAAATGACAGAAAATAAATATATATATCTACTTTGTTTTATTTTGCTTTTGCAATTACTGTAGAGCTCTCTCACATTCCCTGGTGCACAGAAACACATTGCCATTCTATACCACTTTTACAGCAACTTCTTGATCTTCAGATTGTTCAGAATCTGGAACAACTCAGCATTAGAAGGGAAAAACATGACATTTATATAATACTCATCTATAACCTGTCAAGTTAATGTGTGTTATGCTGGGTATTTTATGTTATTATGTATTATCATTACACATGTCTATGCAAAAATAACAGCTATTTCTTTAAAAATAGAATCTTGTCCATCACAGAATGGCTCAGCTCAGTTTTAAAGCAATGTAAATGAGAAACTCATTTAGTAGTAATTATCCACCTTTAGAGTCTATAGCTCTGTTATACCTAAACCAGGTATTTTTGCTAAAATGTGCAAAATTGACTGACACAGAATATTGGGCCATTTTTCTCTCTTTTTAATAGAAATTTTTCATTTTGCTGCTTGAACCCTAAATGGGATAAGCACTTTATCTCTCTAACATGGTTCTAGAGAGCAAAGACCTAATTTCAGCATATTTATAATTGTCTAAAGAACAACCTTTATCATAACCTTACACTAGCACAATGTACATGGACTTTTTTGCAGAAGATCTTTACCTCTGACCTCTTCAAAAACACTGAATAAAGTAATGCAGGGTTTTTCTGGCTGGTGTGCAAATCCATCACAGGGGATTTTGTCCCTCAGAAATGCTGTCTGCTCCTGGACAGACAAATGCATATGATGATCACTGGGCCTTGGCACCTGAAGTGAACTTCTCTAGGAATTATTTAGACCCTCTGCAATATCACTATCAGCCTACAACAGCATATTGCTTTTAAAAATAAATATTTGGCCCGTAGCAAATAAGAAGTTCTGTATTAAGTTCTCAAGAACAAGTCTGAGAAAATTAGAAACTATACAGACAAGGTTATGTCAAGCAACTAACATAACCAAAGGTGTCACTCTGCTGGGCATGAAGTCACTTTGCAAAGCTTTCTGTTTAGACTGTTACAAATATTAACCAGACATAACAGTTTAGGCATTAAATATAATTAAAACATTTCCTCTGTGGTTACCAAACAACACTCTTCATCACCAACTGCTACCCTCTCTACCTCTTCCAAGCTACTCATTAGTTAAGCCGCTTCTCTGTTGAAGATGATAAACTGAAATTAGATTTCCAGCAATAGTCATCCCCAGCTGTGCTGTGGTCACAAACTTCATCTTGAGGCAGCATCCCGGCCAAACTGAAGTCAATGGGAGTGTTACTCTGGTTCATTACAACTGTGATTACACCTTTGCTCTAACTGGCAGAAAGCTCATTGCTTACTAATGAAAAAAAAAAAAAAAAAGGAAGAGCAACCTAATCAGTTGTGTATTCCACAAAAAATTAATGGAGAAAAACTCAGCAGGAAAAGTGTGTACTCTGCAGGTTTATACAAATACAGGTAACTCTAAAACTGAGGTGATCTAAATACACTACTGGTGAATTAACATAACATTCTGAAAGCATTTTTATAGAGCCTTTGCTCTATAGATCATTGATCCAAAAGCAGCTACAGTTCAGCAAACACGCTTTGTGTCTGTCCATATGAAGGCAAAGATCCCACCTTCTCCAGCTTGTCTGTACCTTTCAGGAAGCAGCCAGCTCACTACTAGCTCAGTCATAAGAATTCTTTACCTTACACACATCCTCTGAGGTCAGGTGCATCCCTTATGCCTTCTCTTTTTTCCATGAAATATCAAATTCACTAATACATTGTTAAATGCCTAGTGGAGCATGCCATTTACAATAAAATGGAGTATTTTAAGTAATTACCTGCACTGGAGTGAGGTTTATCAAGAGAAGGCAGGCAGCACCCTACGTTCTCTTTACGCTCAGGCTGTACCAGCAGGCACATACACAGATGGCCCCTTCCCAATCCAATAGCTAATGTGCAGCCAAAGTAGGTCAGTGAGCAACAAAAGAGTTTGTAACTATACTAATCCAGTATCCTCAGTATCCTAGGGAAGTGGCAGAGAAGGACCATGGAAGCTGTTGTGGTCACAGGACAAAGTTATAACTGTAAAGGCTGGAAAGCAAAATCCCAGGCCATCCAGCCCTGTCCCTCACATGTTAGTTAATTATTTGGTCTCAGAGATGCCAGCAGTAGTCTGCTAATTGCCTTCAAGCAAATCTACCGAAGCACCACTCGTGTGTGACTTACTCCTTCCTCTGACAGAGGCATTAATGTATCAATCCTGAGCACAAGAGCTAACAACTAGCGAGCTGCACACCCACACCTCTGGTTCCTGTCATTTTCAGAGGATGCTACAGCTTGTTTCATTTTCATATCAATACCAGCCTTATCCCTCTTGTCAGATGGGACTGAGAGCCCAGCTCAGGAATCCCTCTGGCAGCAGAGGCTTGTTGGTTTGAGGGTCCAATTTGTTATTGCTTTTTGCCATTTCTCTGGGCTGCTCCTACCTCTGCCTGTTCATGGAATTTCTCACAATCCTGTACTACTCCTGTAACATTCCTTTCTGAAGGCTGCCTCTTGCTCTTGTTTCTCTCAGTCTCCAGCTGAAGACCTCCTCCAAGCCAGCCCCCAGCTTCTCCAAATGCCATCTATTTTTACCGAGGCGCTGCCGTCTCATTCCGGATGCTGCTAATTGGCCCCTTAGTCACAACTGGAAAAGTAACCTGGTTGAGTAACTCTTTCTGAGCTGCTGCATTGAGGAATCTCTGTGTCTCACACTTGCATTCATTCAGACAAGGAAGCTCCCAGGAAATTTGTTCCAGGGTTTTATACAAATTAACCAAAATTTAGCTTCTAGTATTCTACAGCAGTTTCACTCACGCACCATTTTTTTTTTAAGTAATGGCCTCCCTACACAAGAGTTTTATGCATTTGAAAGTTCTAAATCCTGTAAGAAAGCGCCATATAAAACAGGAGATAACTGAAGCACTAGAAATCAACTGTACCTACCTATTCAACAGCCCTTTTTTTCCCCCCACCTATTACCTACACCAGTCTGTAAATGACAGAAAACCCATGTACAGTTAGATTTCTAAAGACTGAAACAAGCAAAGACAATACACACATAAAAGCAGCCCATGGTGGAAAAGGTGCTTTTCCACATTGACTTCTTTGTAGTGTACATGACACAGCTCAGTTGGCTTCACAGCTACAAAATTATGTTTCAGGCAACTCAGAACCCTCCTTGTTTCTTAATCACTTTGCTAATGAAAAGCTGAAACATCTTGGAATTTCCTCCCAACTATTCAGCTTCTGTATAGTTATCAACCAAATTGATACAAACAGGAAAATCAGATCATGAGACAGACAGACTAGTTAGGCAGCTTTTACTAAGCAAACACTGGCAAAAGCAAATAACTAAATGATCTGAGTTCATCCTAAATTACTTTATAGCCTTTGTAATACTTTACTATTCCACTAAAGAAGCAAATTTAAATGCTGAGTATTTAAAAGCCATTACTTCAGAAATAAAGTATGTAATTAGAACATTACCATTTTATTAAGAAAACTTGACTCATTTTTACTAATAAAGACTGCAGTTGTTTAATATTAATATAACAAATTCCTTCTAGAAATTCTGAGGTTACCACAGACAAACACATCATGTGTTTTTGACAACATGAATGCAACTCTCAGATATCCTGAATATCATCTGTAATAACTAAAAGCAGAGTTGTGACAGATTAGTAATTCTGGATTCAGTTCAACACTGGCAGGATTAATATTTCCTAGGATGAAAGGAAGATCCTGTTCCACCTTATGAGACAGCTCAGGCTGCCAAGAGCAGAGGGAAGGACCTTCAGCTGTGGATCATTAAGAAATAGCCATTTAAAAAAGGGATGTTTTGGAGAACACAGCATCCGGTAAAATGATGGAGTACATTTTCCATGCTGGACCCAAGAGAACTTAAAATCATTTATTCTGCAAATGAGAAACTGAATGCTTCTATGATGGTTTGTTTTGCTGAGAAAGGGACTTCTTTTCACATGAAATGAAGGCTAAAAGGATCTGCTTCAAATGTGATTCTGCTAAAAAGAAAGAAGACCTATAGCAGACTGCAAAATCCTTGCCCAGCAAACCACCACCATTAGCCCTGCACATCCCTGCTTCCCACTCTCACATTAGTGTGGCTTGGCTGGGATTATTTTTGTTTTTAAAGAAACAGTTATGTGTGGCTGTGTACAACCTCGGTGCAGACTGAGGAGTAAAGCCACACAGCAAGAGTGCAGTTAATGACAGAATGGGTGTGCACATCTCTTGGATTCAAACACATGGTACCTCAAAACCACTGAGGAATTCCTGGTTCCCATGACAGCACTGTGAGGGACATTCAGTGCCTGGAGAGAGACAGGAGTGAGCAGAGGCAGAGCAAGCCCACATAAGACATCAGAGCCCATCACAGGAGCACCAGGCAGCCTGGGCCCTAGAAACCAGCTCAAGAGCATCCCTCTCATTTTTCCTCCAACTCCCAAACCTTAATGGTTGTTTATCCAAAATGCTAGAAAAATGTTTGGGAGTTTCTAGCTGTGGATACAACTGTGATGGGACAGACATGGTTACTCCCAGTTTCACACTCCAACTCTCCATGGGATGGTTCAGGCACAGCCAAGTAGCTTTGGCACAGGCAAAGGCCTGATGGGTTTTTGATCATTTTACAGGAGACTCCTCTCACCCGATCTCTGAGGCAGACATCCTCTCTCACTGCACACAGCCTTACCTGGGCACCCAGGTCACCCTGGACTAATGCAAGGTTTCCATCAGGACACAGCAAGGCAGAGGAAATTAAAAAGGCTGCTTGTGTCATGAAGAGGAAAATGGCAGGTTCTTCTGCTCTGGGCACTACACTTCCCAGTCTGAGATAATCCTTCCTTGAGGCATCAGCACCACCTTAGGGCACTCATGGTGCAAGTATTTACCCCAGCCCTCCCTTCAATAGCTCAGATCACCTGAGCAAAAATCAAATTACTCAAAAATTCAACCAATTTGTAGACAGATAAAAGCTTATGCATAAGTATTTTTTATAAAAGTAATTGTAAGGCAAACAAAATTGTATTATAGTACAATAGTGTACTTTACTTATTCAGGGATGAATTTTATTTCTTCACATCCTCACTATCTCCAAGTAACACCATACCAAATAAGCCTTGAATGTTCTTCTGTTTCCAATGTTACAAAGTGCTCAGAGTTTTAAAAGCTGTGGGGAAAGTGGTTGAGCTCTTAGAGCAAGCTCAGACACTGCAGGTTGCCAGCAGTAGCACTTTCCTCCCTCACTTGCAGAATAAATGGGCTCCCTCTGCTCCTCTGTGCTCGACCCAACTCGTCCCAGGATCAGGGAGCTGCAGTTCCCTGCCCTGCACCTGATACAGCTCCTCTTATACAACAGGTCTGTCCAGTTCCTCTCTGCTTCCTGATTCTGTGACTGAGCAACAACCTTCCCTCAGTCTTCCCCCTTCCCTGATCATCCCACCTTTCCTTGGCATGACCCCACAAGCTGCCATTAACCCTCTATTTTTGGGTATATCTAACATAACAATTGTTGGTCATTTTATGTTTCTGGCTTTCCTAAGCCTTTAAAACAAACAAAAACCAACCAACTAATTGCAACAACCAAAAAAAACCCAGGAAGCTTTTCTTCATATTATAAGTAATGAACTCATGGAAATCTGTAGGAAGAAGAAGTTTAGAACTATTTGAACATGTTTGGGGGGGGACAAAAGAAAAACAGAACAACCCTGTGTCCACAGTAAATGTCTGACCTACACTTGAAACTCCTGATGTTTTCTTAATGTCCATGGGGTAGAACACATAGGAGGTGTATGAAATTCCCACTGGACTGGTATTTTGAAACTAAGCTACTTTCCTAATAAGCAATGCTGATGTCCTTTATTAAACCAAACTGAAACACAGTATTTTATTCCTATAAAAATATTTAAGAACACATGTCTGGTAGTAAAGCTTCTGGATTTGTAACTTTCACATAATAACTTTGAAAACTGTAATTCTAGTTTGCTTTTAAAAGTAAATTTTACCTTTATTCTGCATATAATTCCCTACCTCCAGTTGGAGAAGAACCAACTCAGGCCCTGGCATGTTCAATAACAACTTCAAAACTTGCCTTAACTTCAGCAAAAAGAAGGGCAAAAAATAAAGTATACTGACAATCTCTGTTTTAAATTAGAATACAAATACAGCTCCTCCTAACATCCTTCAGCACAGAGATCAGCCCTTGCCTTATTAAAATGTTATCACAAAACAAACCAGTCAGAGTAACACAAACAGTAACACTCATCTCCCTTCACCTTTCAAATACTGAACTTGATTCAGCAATCCTTAATCAGGCAAAGTGCTAATATAATCAAATGAGACTTGTTCCTGAATAACACAAAATCTGGTCTTAATTCTGAAATGCAAGAAAAACTGTTTACAACATGAGGACTGATCCTACAGTTCTTCAGATTTGGGGCCCCCCAAGCCTAGGAGAACTCTGCGGATAGGATCGGGTTATATGCTGATCTGATTTCCACTCACTGACTCATAAAGCTCTAAAAACAAGAAACAAAAGTATCACTTAAAAAAATAAGGATCAGCTTTCTTCTGACTCCACTGCCTTGCTACGGCAAGGATAGACAGAATATTCTTAAATGATATCAGCTGCTAAAGCAGTTAAATTAAGTTACAAACCAAATCAAAAAGCACCCTACTCAAAATTTAGGGCCTAAAACATAAACTATTAGAAAAAGTGAAGACAAACAGCAACATTACACCAAAAAGGAAATCCTAACACCTTATCTTCTGTTTATGCACGAAAATCTCACAATTAGTCACCCAAAAGTGTATCTCAGAAAATACACCTTTTAACTATATAACAATTCCTTATTTTTTCAGAGTTTTCCAACATGAAGAATCTTACCTTCATCACATCCACAAAATGAATATTTCCACAAGATCGATATAGCTGCTTTCCATCAACACAGCACTCCAAATAACATCCCTCCCTTTAACCTGAGTGCTTACTGAAGGTATGCTTAGAAGTCCAGCAGTAGCCTATAGTCTAATTCACTTGTCTAACGAGTGAATTATATTCATAACTGGATGGTGATTAACACTAAACAACCCCACGCTCACACAAACAGCACAGCAAATCATTCTTTTCAAACTGCCAATCGCTGAGGTCAAAACATTCATGCTTTTAAGTCAAATTACAATCAACTTCCTCCCCACCCATTCTATTATTTGTTATTCATGCAGTGACAAGAGCATGGAAACCACTTCACAAAAAATCATGGGTCTCTTGGAAGAACCTACACTATGTATAGATCAAACTCCATTTAAAAACCAAGAGAGGGAAAGGACTTCTTCATTTTTAAAAACAAAACAAACAAAAACACCAACCAAACAAAACCCAATCAAATTTAATTTCCCCCTGGATTTGTGTTAGATACTTCCTTTTATTCTCTAATAATTTTATCCTTTACAGTGCTCCACAACTAAACCATCTTTAAGATCAAGGCAAACACTTGTTTTCTACTTCACCTTTTTTTTTTTTTTTAAGTTATCCAGGCTAATATAGCAACATTTTGAACTACAAGCAATTCACAGGGTTCGGTTCTAATCTGAGGAAATGTCAGATTTAGACTTTAGAAGGAAACAAAAAGAAATACTGCTTTTCCCCTCTATTGCAACTCCGATGCACGCCAGAGCCTCCCCTTTATCTTTCCAACCTATGTTAATGCAATCAAGTATTTTCCCACAAAGTATTCTCAGCCTCCTCGAAACACTTCTGACAGCGGCAGCAGCGGCAGCACACGGGAGACAACACCATCCAAGCCTGGCAGGAGCTGGGATTTTGGAGGCGGAGGCTCTCGGCGCTGCTGCCCCGGGGCTGGGAGCCCGGGGCGCTGCTGCTCCCTGCTCACCCCTCCTGGATGCTCAGGGCAGCCGGGACACGGGCCCACGGCCCGGCCCGGGGGCAGCGCTCGGCTCCTCCAGCTCCGCTCCGCTTTCCCGGGCGAGCCCCCGCCGGCCCGTCCCTGCCCACTCCGCACAATGCCAGCCCCCGGGACTGCCGGGCTGCAGCGCCACTGCCCCACGGAGTTCTCTCTCCTGAATTATGGCCACACGCAACGTGACCGCGGGTGTGCCAAACGAGATGATTAAGCGGCAAAATACGACAAGGCGTGAGTTATATTATTAATTATTGCTATCTACCGTAGCTGCAGAAACGAGGGGTTTGTGCAGCCAATAGCAACTGTGCACAAAGGCAGCTCCCCCACTCTCACTCGCTTTCAAAATAAGAGCGACTGTTTCTTCTGAGCGGTTTTATTCTTTGGTTGCTTCGGCACCGAACTGTATTTCGGCAGTTTACAAATAACTTCCTTTTTCAAACTCTACCTTGAGACAATGCTGGAGGAAACTCTTAAAAAGGCAGACTGGAATTAAAAGCCTTTCTTTTCAGAGAACAAGAACATAGCCATTTTTCAAAAAGATACATTGAGCAGCAATTCACTGATGTATGTTGATACAAACACTTCATATATTTAAGTGTGTTCACATATATATATACACACCCCTCAAATCTCCATACATTTCAGATTCATCAGCACACTGTTTCATTTTTCCCAAACTCCATTTAAAAAAAAAATCAAAAAACAAGTTTTAAGGAGTTTGTATAAAACAGCCAAGAAACCTTTTTTGCCTTCCCTTTTTTTTTCTTTTTTTTTTTTTTTTAAATCATATCATCAGTACCACAAAGGTTTCACTCATTTCTCTAAAGGCAGCCATTCTCTTTTACCTTCAGTGATCTGCTTGACTATTCTTGAGACATTTGTTTGGGATTGAGAAGGCAAATGCCTAAGAAGGGCAAAGTTGATGCATGAATATGTAACACACGGCAATAAATCACTGCATGCTACACTACCACATTAGTAGAATAAACTCTGGAAGTCCACACAGATGAACTTTTTGATGCCATAAAGATGACTTCACAGTAGAGTGAGGTGTTCAATATTCCCCAAGACAAGGCATTTGCTGCTGAACTCTCTTCAGCTGACAGTGAGGATCTCCAATGCATGAGGTATCAGCCTTGTGCTCAGCAGTAAACAAAAGAGGGAAGAAAGGGCAGGCAAAGATAGCTGTGCTCAGTCAGGAAGTGAGAAAATAGAAGAGCTTAAGCAGGATTGCAGTTTAAAATTATTTTAAATCTATGGCCTTTCTTTAACCTGGTGAGGCTTACTAAAATGTGCTAAGGAGAACAAAAAGATCTGGTGAAGCAACAAAATGAACCATGGATGTCAGTTAAAAAATTAAAGAACCCCACTCTTAGGAAGAAAAGTTAATTTTGCACAATGAAATCAAGAATTACTGTATTATATTAAAACGCAGAAACATTAATATTAAAATTTAATTGCTAAAAAAAATAGAATATGATTGAAAAGGAAAAGACTTCATGCTCAAGATGAACCAATGAAGCAACACTGCTCCAGTCTGGATAGTTGAATTTCACTAGGCACTTCATCACCTCTAAACAAGAGGTTTTTTAATGCTTGTGATAGTCTGTGATTGTTGAAAAGAAAAACAGAAATAATTCAATCGATTTATTTTTATTAAAATGAAATTACAGCAATCTCTGTTACTTAGCTGTAATAAAAACAGTGAATCCTAAAGAGTTTGCATAATGTCGTATCTAATTTTTATCTTGTTTTTCCTCAAACCTGACAATAATAATTTTTTTCTTTAAGACTGACATTTTTCTGCTGTATTACTCACAAGATAGCAATTTAAAAGAACACTGAGAAATAAAAAGAGTCAGATTAAAAGCATCCATTAATTCTCAGTGCCCAACTGGAGACATCCCGATTTTTCTGAATGTTTACTTAGCGCTGTGTGGTGTTTAGGACGAGTTCCCACTGAGTTCACTTGCACTTTGAGTCACCATCCATTCTGTCAATCACCACCCAGTGTCTCAGGCTGAGCAGCAGAAACAGCAAGTGAGCAATTCTCAACAAGCAGCAGAGATTCACCCAAGACATACAGAGCAGAGGAAACAACAAATTCCTCCAAGGACACATCCAACTGGTCTAACTCACGAAAGCCTCACTTTTCCTACAGCAATTCTTACTGCCTTTCCAACAACTTTCAAAGCTTCTGAAGTGGGGAGAGCTGGGGTCTTAGAGCTGCAGATTTAGAAAACTGAAAGCTGGGAGGGGCTACCAGAGCAGGTGGTTTAACCTAAATGAAAACAATCCCTAAGATTTCCTACAGAAGCAACCATCCACAAATTAATCTGG
Organism: Climacteris rufus; assembly: GCA_013398175.1. Classification (NCBI taxonomy): domain Eukaryota; kingdom Metazoa; phylum Chordata; class Aves; order Passeriformes; family Climacteridae; genus Climacteris; species Climacteris rufus. The sequence continues at coordinate 19,983 of VZRZ01001923.1, read as the reverse complement.
TAACCTGTATTCAACTACAGTGTAACTTTCCAAACCAAGAGTCACGACTCTGAGGAAACTCAGAGAATTTATCATCACTTTAAACAGTTCCTGACAGCACAGACTTTTCCTCACTGTTCAAACCACATGGTTTCTGCTTTAGCTGACAGCATTGGTTCTTCTTGTATTTCACCAGTATTTTTCCCCACATAAGACACTATGACCATATCTGCTCACAAGCTTTTTAATAAGCTATTCAAACAAAATTTTTTAATTTTATTGCATAAGGCATTTTTTCTGGGTCTTCAATCATTTAGTGGCTCTACATCTCTTACTGCCCTACAGCTGCTTCAAGTATGCCCATGATCATCCTCATCTTGATCTTAGCAGAGCCCCAGCCAGAACTGACACCGATGCCTCTGTCACACCTCAGAGGAAGCAAATCACCCTCATCTGCTCTGTGGGGGTGACACATGTACACTCTGGTTAATAACAGATGCTAAAATGCCTGATCATTCTTAATTATGATAACCATGTCCAGCTGTTGTGCACAAAGTAATCTTCTGCTGTCTCAGAACTCAGGACAAACTTGGGCTGGTGTTCACAGACAAAGCAAAAAGCTGATAGAGAGCACAAAAACCACCCCTACAAACAGCAAGGGACCACTAGGGGAGTTCTAAAGCTACCATTTCATGTGGGTAAATGTGCCCTCTTTCAAAAATAATTTATAAATTCTGAAAACAAAACCTTCTGAAAGTTATGAAACTGTCCATATACAGAAATTTTAGACATATTACTGTATAGTGTAATAACAAAAACAAAAATAGCAATCAAACAACAAAGAATGTATTTATGAAAATTGAAAATGACTTTATCTCAGAAGCAGAACTAACAGCCGAGACATCAACACAGACCCTCTGAAAAATCTGACATTTCTTTGCCTCATTTTAAAAGTGAATAGTATTATTTTTCTTGCATATAACTTTGCAGAAATCTCCTAGGTTTTAGTTAAATTTGCCTACAATTAAATGATCATTTCTAGAAGAAGTAGGCCAAGGAAAACTGCATTTTCCATTTAGATTCAAACAAGAGATTGTCGTTCATTTGAATATTATTTTGTGGCTCAATGTGAACTATGAGTGCGACATGCTGAAAAGATAATGTTTTTCCCCAGTTTCTATAGCACCTGCTAGAAGCTTCAAGCACACAAAATTAAACCTATTCCAAAGGTACAAAACATTAATCACCTCTTTTGACATTCTGCAGGTTAAGTCAAATGTGCTCTACTGGAAACACTTAAACCCACACGTGTGCAAACCTCTGCTTCTCAAGTAAAACTATCCCCCTTGATGTTAACTATTTAATAACCCAGGACAGAGATCCTCTCATCAGCTCTCCCCATGGAACAGCTCATAAAGGGAACCACACTTAGAAATGAGTTAGAAATTCAGATCCTGTTTAGACCAACTACCCTGGGCCTGAGCAATGGATTCCTCAGGCCTTTTCTGTTTACTCAGGCTGCACAACAGCTTCACACAACCTTCATCTCCCCTTCTCCACCTGCTAAAAGAGAGAAAAACCCAAAAATGCTGGGATAGCTCATTTCATGTGTCCCACACAGCATCTCTCAGGTCAGGAATGAAATGGCTAAAGAGCCTTTGAACTCTGGCTCAGCAACAAGGTGAGAAACCAGGGCAGCTCCCAGACTATCCAACCTGCAGACAAGGGTCATGCAGGGATGAAGAAAACTTCCCCCCCTGAATCATCCATGGAACTCTACACCACCCAGAAGAAATCCAGGCCCAGTCCTACAACCTCACTTATGGTGCCTGTGGTCTCCTTATGGTGCTCCCAAAGGCTGCAGCACAAAATAAACCCTTTAGGTAAATGTTCATGGTGTTACAGCTTAGCAAAATGTTAATAGCAACACTGAGCTTTCTGAAAACTTCAGAAGACAAGACTCCAAAGCTTTCAGCTTAACTTACATAATCATGATCAGGAACAGTGTTAGTCCCTTTGAAAATGAAGTTCCAAATGTTCCATAAACTGACATAATTTAAAAAAAAAATTGTAAGACAGGTGGGAAGAGAAGGTAGGGCTTGAGGTTGGATTTCTTGTGCCCTCACATCAAGATTAGCAAAATATTTGTAGCTGAACTCTGACTTTTTTTATTCAGAATAAACAGCAAATCACATCCAGACAGTAAGTACATTTTTAAACCGAGTCATCTGTCATATTTGTCCCAGTAATTCTTCCAGTCATTAAATGTTTTTTTATAGGCAAACCTACTAAACAGCTGCTTAATATTTTCAAGTAGTTTTGGTCCAGGTAGCATCTGCCAACCTCTGAGCTACATTTAGTATCCTCCCACAGTTGAAGGCTAACAGACTTCTCCATTGAGACTTAAATCAGCAGCCTCTTTGTCTCCATGCAACTGCTCTTTTACTGAAAATGGTATGGCACCACAGAGAGCACAATATGAATTTAAGCAGTGAAGCTGGGAGAGAACTTCTTGTTGTTTCAAAGGAAAAATGAAAAAAGTAAAACCCCACTTACTTCCTCACTGGAAAAAATAAAATGCAGGCCCTCCCTCCCTGCAGCCACATGGATGCCATCACAGTGGCACAGGCAGGTGGCACAACAACATTTCAGTGTTCAGATCACTCACTGCCCTGTCAGCCAGATCCCATCCCTTCCAGGGAATGGGTCAGTTTCAATCAGGCATGCAGCAGACAGGCCCATGCTGTTTTACATGGTACCTTTTTTTCTGTAAAGACATCTCTACTCATGCAAATAAGCTTCCTGCAATTTACATCTCCTTGCAGGATTCTCCTAAATTTTACAAATATAGAATAATGAAATTCCACACTAACATTTTTCTTCTGTTTAGTATTGTAAGAATGTGGTTTTTTCAGCATTATGTATGCTCCATTTGTAAAAACAAACATTAGGACTGATGAGCCAGATTTACTTAACATTGCTGATCATCTTACTTCTTCTAAAATATGAAACCAGGAATATTTGTGTTTAACACCAACTACTTAAAACCAAAAAAAAAAAAAGAAATACTGGTGGAGTTTGAACCCAGGGCTGCTAGCAGTGTGGCTTCCTTAACAAAAGACTGTGCTGTGCAAGTCTGCCATTTAACGTGATCATTATCTCCACTCCCCAAACACCTTATAAAATCAGATTATTTGTCACGAGGTGAAATGACAAATCCATCATCCCCTAACAAATGGTACCTAATACCTTGATTAGACAAACACAGACACCTGACCTTTGACACCTCGTTTTATTTAAGGATCTTCAAATGCTGTCAGTTACCAAAACATACAAAAGCAACACTTGCAGGGAGAAAAAAAACATCAGCTGCATTTGAATCTAACACTTCAATACCTAATACTCTAACTAAAATCTGCACACAATCCGTTTGAGGCTAAATAAATAAATATAACAAAAACAACAGCAACAAAGTACCCACACAAAAACCAAAGAACTCCTGAAGCTTTAATAGCTGATTGTTGATGACCGGTCTTCCCTCTTCTCCTACTTTAAAATGTACAGTTTATCAATTCCATCAAAATACACACCCCCAATAATTTTGTTAAAGGGTCACATTTTGCCTATAATACTTGTAGACTACAGACAATTACTCTAACGCAGCAATCACACAGAAGCTCTTTGTGCAATTCTTCACGAAATCAGCACCCCAAAGTGTCAAAGCCACACTAAACAATCCCAGGACACACTCATTTCTCCAAGAACAGACTTCAAGATGTGTGTGAATGCACACCCTCCCTCCCTGAACCAAGCTAAACTTGCCCAGGTTAATGCATCCACCCACTCCCAAGCGGTCAGGGCTAAGAAATGTGCACTCTGGTTTCTGCCTTAGTCATGCACACAAAGGTAAACATTTCTAAGCTCAATGCAACTTCAACAAGAACAATAAAGAATTAACAGAAAATAAATCAATTCCTCTCCCTTAACACTGCAGATTTTTAAGATTAGCCAAGTGGGAAATTTCATCTTTAATTTTATCTCATTTCCAGATATGAAATACTACAAAACCTCTTTCTTAGTTGTTATTTGTTCATTCCATAGGCATGAAAATATGAGTAGTGTTTATTTTTTTAACTAATCATTTCTTTTATCTTATTTGCCAAAAATCTATCAACACCAACATCAGAAGTCAATTTAACCTTCCTAAACTTTATACCTTTAAATACTATATATCACACTATATTGTTCCCTATTCCAAAGATCTAGTCCTATAGGAGATAAAGTGGATTAAAGACATATTGAGGATTATAGATTATGCAGTTAGAACAAACACAGGCAAGTATTTCAAATAGCTGACCCTACAGAAAGGAATCACATTCTGTTCTCAAGATGATATACAAAAATAGAAAGCACATTCCACTAGGAAAATATTTACTTAATAATTTATCATTTAAGAACTACTACTGTACAAATGAAAGTACAAAAGACAGCAAACTGAGATGCACGTGAAGATAGACATGCAATGATTTCAACACAGCTTCAATTCTGGTTGTGATTGGATTTACAAAGTTTAGTCTATTCCAGCATGAATCACACTTCAGTTTTCCCTGGAAGTCCTACGTTTAAAACAGATTCCACTTTTTTTGGATAGAAGAAGCTGACACACACAGTGCTGCCAAAAAGTCTAGAAATAAAAGGATAAGAATCTCAAAGTATCCAACTGGAAAGAAATGCCAGTGAGACATGAGAATCAATTTAGTCCAGACATTAATAACTTCCTTAATGATCTAATGATTAAAATAGCATATAGATAACATCTTCTGAGGATATGAAACAGAGAATTTTGAGTAGCAGTAAAGTCAGAAATAATAAAAAGGAACCTCAGCAAATTCCTTACACAGCCGAAAAATAAAGTGAAATTCAGCTAATACATCTGGGAAAAATAATCCCAAATACAGATATTCAATATGGACAAGAAATCTGGGAAAGAACAGTGCAGAAAAGCTGCATTAACCACAAACACAGCATGACCAATAAAAAAAAAGGTAGGCAGTGTCTGTCCAGCCACTGAATCCAGGAATTGGAGGAAGGATGAATTATTTCCCTTTCACTTATTTGACAACTCTCCCAAAATGAAGCACATGGGGGTGGCTGCTCTATTCCACTGTCTTTGCTGCTGCTCTGGACATGACACAGGTCTTGTTCCTCTAGACATTTCAAACTACATGGGCAAAAATATTATCAAATACTGAGTGCTTTAGCTTAAAAGACCAATTACAATGAAAAACAGTTTGTGCTTTTTTTATTGAACGTGATGTGGTGTTGTAGAGCTTTTTTGTTATATTTGATATATCAGAGCTCTTTAATCCAGAAGTATAATACTTCTCCAAAAGCAAATAAACATGAAAATATACTAATTTCCAAACCATTTGCTTTTTATTGACCATGAAGTTTTGGCACATCTCACCACAACTGAAATCACTTTGAAGATTTTGGCTCTCAAATGAATTTTTGCCATAGTGCAATGCCTGTTCATGTTGGGAACAACTGTACAAAACAAGGGAATGCCAACCAATGCTGCACTCGTGTCAAATGAGGTCACCTCGGAATCCATATGAAGGGCAAGGCAATCCTCCCCTCTGCAAAGCCCTTGATTAACAAAGTTTCTGCAACAGGAATGCCTGTTCTTTACCAAGCAGGAAACAAGAGAAACTTGCTTGAACATACTTCAAAATCTGCTTCCAGCCATGTACATTTTTTTCCAGATATTATGGCATTCAGTCATTAGGAGAATATCCTGAAAACTTAATGAAAATACTTTTACCTTGCTAATGGAAATTAGAATCTCCCCAATTCCTTTACGTTCAGAATCAGCTCAGCAGCATATACTGAAATTCTAAGTATTATTTGGGTTTGTAGGTTATTTTTTCAGCTTTGAGGGGGAGGATGTTCCCCTCAAGCACGTTAATTAGAAGATCCTGTCCCACTTAAGATTTAGGGATACCTGAACCAAAGCTTAAACTCGGCCCTTCTTGCCCATGAAGCAAGAGCTCCAAATGTTGTTTGTTGAACTTGACTATGCACTTTATGGATGTAGTAGTTTAGGGACAAACAGGGCAGTAAAAGAACAAGAAGAGGAACAGACTTGTCCTGAGAAATTCAACACATTTCTCCTGCCACTGGAATTTCCTCCTGCTAAAAAGAGACAAAATATTAAGAGACAAGATCATCAACTCTGGGGCTGTCTTTTAAGAAAAAGACTGAATCTTTTTTATTTATTATTTGGGACACTTGTTTGTTCTTCCTGAAATTAAAGAAGAGTGAGAAATTTCACTCTGTGACCTGGAATTTCACAGTTAATGGGAGGATGGAGTAAACATAACCTCAAGTACTTTGTTCCTTTCTCCTTTCTTGCCACGATTCCCGCTGACTCACGGCAATGAAGTGTTTAGAATTTTTCCAGGAGCCTTTTCACGGCCTGGCTTATGCCTAACCCACAGTATAGAACTCATCTGCTCATTTCTTTAATATTAAGAGACTCAGAGCAGCTCCTTTTTCCTTTTGACTAAAGTGATTTAATCTGGCAGCTCAGATGATATTCTAAAGCAATTTACAGCAACAGACACTTCTTCTGAGACTATAGTATCCAAAATATAGGCTAACCAGCACCTTGATATGCTGATTTTTCCTTGAATGTCATCTAAAAATCCCTGCACCCCAACCCTCTCCCATGTATCTAATGGGTCTGCTCCCATATCTTCATCATCCAACACACCACACCACTTTTCCAAGAGCCAAAGCCAGGTGCCAGAACTCTAGCCAGAATCTCCATCACACAAGGCACACAATATTGGAGCTACTCCTGTCAGAGGGACAAATAACCACTTATTTCCATCATCCTTCCTAGTCCTGAAAAGAGAAACTGGAGTGGCTATCTGTCCGAGTCAAGAACTGTTCAAGTCTGGGTTTTGCCAAAATCAGACACAGATTTTCACTAAGATTCTCTATTAAAGACAAATCACAGCAGTGGCTATTTTCTCTCTCTCTTGGCCTCAACTTTTCATCCTTTTTATACTTTTTAAACATGAGTAGAAATTTCAACCACTGCAGTTTCTTAGGAATGGTGGAAAAGGAGGTTCTGTTTCCTAAGAAGCAGGAGAGAGGGGGGAAAAAGCAAGAAATACTCACGAGAGTGCATGGGGAGAAAGGAGAAGGAAAATTATTGCATGAATAAGAGATAGGAAAGACTCTTGCAGCGAGGTCTGATTACTGCAAGAGAGGCAGGATGGAGCTGGCATGTTCCTCCCAGGGTGGATCTCCATCCTGACAGGTCTGGTCTTGTCTCCAGAAGTGCACACAAACAACCACTGTAACACATGGATGGAGCTGAAGATGAGCAAAGAGAGTATTTTTTTTCTGTATAACTACAGCTAATTTTATTATACTGAATTTGTCAATAACCTGTGCAATCCCCTCCACCTGGAGTGCTCATTTTAACACGTGTGAGTGAGTTTTATCACCCTCTTGTGGAAAAGTACGTAATCGTATCCATCACAAGTGGCAGGAAGAAAAAGAAGTGGGAGTAAGGAAGGCAGTGATAAGGAACAAGCAAAGAAGAAAGCAGGAGAAGTAAGGGCTGGGTGGAATAAAGGGAAAGTGAAGGAGAACCAAGATGACACAGTACCACCTCAACTTCTTCAAAAAGCTATCCCAAAAATGTTATTTGAAAACACCAAGAGAGCAAGCTGCCAAATTTACTCTGCCTTGGTAACACTGACAATGTTCAACAAGTTTTGTTCTCTACAGCGATTCAAGTACTGTCTCACTGTAATCACCATCTTTTGCATTTTTACTTCTACATAGATGGGAAAACATATTCTCTACAAACAGTTTTGAACAGTTAACCTTATGTGAAATCAGAAAACATTAAATAGACTTTCTTATTTACAGAGAATGCATGTAACATCTATGTCCTGCTGTTGGAACGTGAAAGTGGAGAGGGAGCACATAAGCAAAACTTGCCAAGAAAGCTAATGAAAGTTTATGCATTCACATTACATTCTACTGTGCAACATAAAAGAAAAATAAGAATATCTAATTCCTTTAAAATCTGAAATCATCTTTTCCTCAGTTTCTGACTACCAATTTGATATATGAGAAATTTAACTTGCGGTAGATTTCCTTTGCAACATAATCCATATGACAACATATCCAAACACTGAAAGTGACAAACAAATTTGCTACCACCTACATTGTAAAACTTGAAAATCCAAGTTCAGCAAAAGCACATGCAAAAAAAAAGTCAAGGAAAACATGACAACATTGAGCTCATGACCCTGTAAAGAAGCACAGAAATCCCAAACAACAGAAGCCCAACTCAGATTAGGTAGATATATCACAACCATTATGAAAAAAAATTGATCAAACACAATGTATTCCTAAAACTTTCTGAAAATCTTCCTGGAATCCCACAGAAAACTACAGACCATAACCAACACAAACTACAGTTACTTCTTCTTAATGACACGAAACACTTTTTCTGATAGTCCTCAAAGAGTTAATAACTCATTAACAATTCTAATAACAGATCTCCTTAACCTTATGACAAGAGAATACCCAAAGAAATGCTTTCCCCATTACCCAAATTACATTTACGCCCAGCCACCAAGCACAATGAAAAGCATAATATGGACAATCATGTAAGTTAGCTTCATTTCATTGTTATAATCAAAATCTGACAAGCAGAGAACTTCTCTAGACAACATACAATTTCAACTTAACCTTATTCTTCAGGATGGCATCTGATTTTTCAGAATAAAAATTGCTGTATCTGAGTACTTCATCATATCTCCAACTGGGGGTCAAGTTCTAAAAGTGATACTTTTACCAGCAGGAGCACACAGTTGTCAGCATTTACTCATCAACCCTGAGATACCACTGCTAGTTTACCTCAGCTTCTGCAAAACACCCATCAGGAGTGGCCGGCTGAATCTGAGACTCATGTTTTGCAGCAGATACATCTTTTCCAATTAATAAAAATCTTTTTAAAAATCCTAATTATGCACAATTTTTTATAATGAGGAGAGTAAACTGCTTGTCTTGTAACTGAATCAGTTCTGAAGTCCAACATGAAGTTATCAGAAAGAGCTCTTCAGCTTGGGGAACCCAAGAAGCTGCTGTTATAGAAGAGCTGGCACTATGTCCAACAACATAAAACAGACTTTACAGCAATCTGATATTCTAAGTTTTCTTTTAGGAAGCTACCCAGAAAGGATGCATTTCACTTTTTTGCTTTCTGCCCATTTAACCAGGTACAGCAACTCCACTCTATTGTTTTCCTTCTCTGCCCCAGACTCTTGCAGATGCTACAGAAAGGACCTTGAACTTCACATACAGGGAAAATACCCCAGTGAAGAAGAGTGGTAATGACCCTTTTTTATAAAATGTATTTTAAAAGGTTAAAGTGCTTTAAAATAAAAGCTTATATACTTTGTTTTCAAGGAAAAAAAACAATGTAACAATAAATATCAGACATACTGTGACTTGAAAAATAGAAGTCACATAGGATGTTCAAAAATACATTGTTACATTATACAAATCTAAGAACATACGCATTTTCAAAATTATACACACATCAGTATCAATGAGAAAAAGTTACTGGTGAAAAACCTTCCATTACTATGAATCATTATTACTCCTGAGCAAACCCATTCCTCTTTAGTTTGACTTCAAGACTTTGTTCAAAACAGACAAAATTTTCAATCAAGTGCAACAACTAAGGGTACAAAAGTATTTTACACTAATTCACAGGACAGCTGCCTTGTCTTTTGAAACGCTTGATAAAGATCCCCAGACTGTAGCTGCACTATTTTTTACTTTTTTTTTTTTAAGCAGAAAACCACAGACACAGAAACTATCAACCCTACATAAATATCCACCAGCACTTCAGATCTGCTGAATTAACTGTTTGAGAGGCCACAGGATCAAGCACATCACAAATCAGGGGGAGGCAGAACGTTTTGAACAATCTGCTTTACACTGTGGCCCCACAGGCACTTGGCTCTGTGATTCTGTTTTAAGAGATGAGAGGCCACACTCTGGTCAAGAACATCTTGAAGAAGTTTTGCCACCAGAAAAAAAAAAACCCTCATGTCACTGAACCTGCAACCAAGACTGACACAACCATGGAGGTTTCAAAGGAAAATGAACCCTGTCACATCCTGCTGAAAGAAGATCCTGGTATTTTCCTAATAGATTTTCCTTACCCTTTTCTGAAGCAATGTGTGCCCATTTGCTGATATTTGTGAATTTGGCAGCTATCAAGATCACAGTAATCCATAAATACCCACCCTACCAAAACTCACTGAACTCAAGTCCTCTCCTCTGTTACTAAGGATTTTTGCCTGATTGAGCCAAAGAAACAGTAATAACTTGAATGAAAAAACTGTAGGTGAAAGGAAGTTACCCTGAACCTAAAAATAGTTGTGTTTCCTCCTCCCACTCCCCAGAAAGCATTAATGAAAGTGCTTTTTTCTCAGGGAGGCAGCAGCTTACAATGGATGAATGTGAAAGGACTGCTGCCTTACTATAAAGCCCTACCAATGAACAGAAGCAATATCCTGTTTTAAAAACAGAAGAGAAAATTAAATAAACTCAAAACCCAAACTTTATACAAGACATTAAATACAGCTATAGTTTATTTATAACCACAGATATAGTATACACATGTAATATACACAAACATATATTTTATAAATACCCACATCATTCCAGAGATACAGAAAATGTGCTCTTTCACAACAGTAAAGCTCCATATCATAATCAATTATAAAGGCAGCCCTATACTTCAACAATCATGTGCACTATATAGAAATAATTGCCTGGCTGAACCAGAACTTGTATTTGTTGAAGGTACTTTGGGAAAGGAATATAAAGGAGGTACTTATTACAGAAACAGGAGGTTCTATTACAGACCCATAGGGTTACACTTGGGCACAGGAAAGAAAATGGCAATATTATTAGAGAAATAAGTATTACTGGGAAACATATTATGAAGGCATACTGTACAAGTAGAGACTGAAACCAAATGTTTTTCATGATGATGGCCAGGCTGGATGAGGCTTGGAGCAACCTGGGCTGGTGGAAGGTGTTCCTGCCCATGGCAGGGGGTTGGAATGAGATGAACTTTAAGGTCCCTTCCAAACCAAACCATTCTGTGATTCTGATTCTATGATAAAGTCTAAACATCTGCAGAAAATTAAAGATTTTAGACTCAGTCTCGTGAAGAGTACATAAATGCACTTTACACAATGATTACAAGTTACTTCACTTTGAAAATTATTAAAAAGAAATACAGAAAAGGTGGGAATCACCATCACTGAACACTTCCAGAAGCCAGACAGAGACATTCCAGAAGTAAAACAATTACAATGGAGGCTTCAAAAGCAAAGCAAAACAAAAGAAAAGCATCTTCCCCCAAACAAACAAAACAAAATCATCACCACCATGGCTATAGGAAAATCACCAGTCCTAGAGAGACTTGGAATAAATACAGAGAACTGCCTGGAAACATTGGAAGGTCAGGGGAAAGCAGACAGAATTCCTCACCAACTGCAGTTTCATTCAAACACTGAGTTATGATAAGGGAATAGATATTTCTTTCACTATGATCTTAACTTCAGGTCTGTATTTCTACACATGCCCATCCTCTACAAAAGTTGCCCTACAAAACTACATTCCAAATGTAGGAAACAGTACCAAGTGACCAAAAAAAATTTAAAAAGACAGAATGTGATTAGTGGATTGCCCTTTCTAAACACCATCAAATAAATACCTTTTAGAGACAACCAGAAACCCCTAAGATTATTGGAAAAAAATATTCTACAACCAAGAGATGTTAACAAATTAAAAAGAAAGTTAAGTGCATACTCAAAAAGTAAATGCCAAGAGCACAAGAGGACATGAAGAAATTTATTACATATGACAAGAACCTTGTATACATTCATAAAAAAAATACTAAATAGGCTAGGTCCTTCTTCCTTTTGAGATTGTGGCCCTGTTCCCAAATCTTACACAGAGATAGCCTATTATGTCCAGATTTATATCAACCAGAATGGGCACAAAATTCCTAGAAGCAGTTTCAGGATTCACCACTGATTATGTGCAGCACAAACCCAGTTAGAATGTTTCTTCCATGCAATAAATCAGGAGGCCTGAGATCTATTTCTAATTCTGTAAATAAAACTGAATTTTATTTTGAGAAATCATAACCACTATGACCCTCAATTGCTGTTTATATATTAGGAGAAAGCATTTAGCTTAGTAATTTTATTAACAGTTTACTGATATTTGTATATCTGATATCTGTAAAACATTTCTAATTTCCCAAATGGAGAGCAGCACAGAAAAGACAAGCAGGCAAGAAATTGACAGAAAACAGAAGCTCTGTCTTTCTCCTTCTACAACTCAAATCATAATTATTTCCCATATGAAGAGTTTTAGGTGGCACCCACAGGGCTTAAAAAGCCTGATTTTTTTTCTGATAAATTCAAAAGTAACTGTATTTGAACCAGAAGGTGCATATCTTGCACTTCTCAGCCAAGAGTCTTTTGGAATTGTTAGGATCTTTTACTATTCAGAACTTCAACATTTGACCTATAGATAAGATTCATAAGAAAAGCTTATAATAAAATCTCAGCTATAGGGAAATAATATAATGATCAAAAGCAAATAGCAAGTGGAAAGAGATTTTCCCTCTGACTATGCAGTGCTCTTTTGTTGCCACTACACCAATTCTTGAATTCCATGGAAACTATCTGATAAATGTATTAGAAGCTCAATAAATTTCATAATGTTGAGGTAGCAAAGCAATTGGTATTGTTGACAGAGAACTTCTGCTCTGAGCACCTATTTTAAGGAGGAAAAATTATCTAAAAATAAAACTCATACTTTGAGCTGTTTTCAACAAAAATATACAATAGCTGCAGAGAACACTAAAGTAACCAACACTAACTTTATCATAACATTGGAAAACGTGGAAGGATGACAAGAAAAAACCCCCACACTTTAAAATTACAAAAATGGGATACAAATTAATTAAAAATTAACAGTCTTACTTTTGGATGGTTTGCTTTGCCTAACTTGTGTATTTGTAACAAGGCCAAGGGGGATGGGAACAATGCTGTGAGTTACATGCAAGCTTTCTGTCCAATTTCTCAGGATGCTAAATGTGCACTCAAAAGGCACATGATGTTTTTAACCATCTATATGTATGTTTTCACCCTCTGGACACTCCCCTATCACTACAGACATTGGGAAGAAACACAAATGACCCCCCTCCCCCTTCCCCCCATGCAGGTAATACTGAAATTGCTCTGTTTTCACATGTCCAGCACTCCAATAGACCTTTTTTCCAGCCAAATGCTTTCTAACATTGCACTCCTGCTGATCCACCTCTAGAGACTTCCAAGTAAAAAGAGCAGCTATACAAAATGAAAGCAAAATAGCCCTCCAATAAATAATACACCTATCCAATGCTTCCACAATCCTATCTTCCTCTCCAGAGCCAGCATGATTTCAGGCACACCACAAACCTGGGGAGCAAAGCTGAGAGGGATCTGACTAAGGCACACAGACACTTCATCCCAGAATAGGGCCCTTCACCAGGACTGCTCTGTCACAGCTACCTAAGGCACCTGTCAGCCTGGATGACACCAAGAGCCTCTTCACAAAGCCAAAATTCATAATGCACTGCAAGAGACACCAGGGAAAAGCATGCAAACTTCAAAAAGAAAATGCATGTGAGAAACATACAGAGGAGTACACATATGCAAAATGCAATTGTATCACAGCTCCCACATGCACTTCTCATCCCTTTTCTCTGCGCTTGAAACAAAGGAGAAAACACTGGGTTTATAGATCTTATATAGGACAGTGGTCATATCTAAAAAGATAACTACAAATCAGATTTAGTCACAACACAATAAATAAAAATATAATGAGATCTCGTGAAAAGTTAAGTCTTTACTGTAGGGAAATAGCAGCTTTTTGACTTGTGGCTGTTGAAAGCCTGAACTCAGAGAGCCCAAGAGAACCTCAGAAGGAACACCTTACTTTCTAAATCCTTAATTAAATGCTTGTTTACAAAGTGATACCATACACACACTTTTTTAAAAAGAAGAGTAACAACTTTATTTCTATATACTTTTTTTGCTGAAATGAGCAATACTGAGAATACCAGTTGTCCTTACACATTTCCTAAACAGCAGCTTATCCTTAAGACTTGTACATAGCATCAAAACATAGCATCTCCTCTATTTTTCTTTCCCGAAGTATTTTTATTACCAAATGAACAACAACAAGGCTGACTTATCTATCTGTTTTTGCAATACAGGCATGCATGTTCACAGAAGGCAACAGACTGCATTAAAACACTACCAAAACAAGCCATTTCACTATATGTGACTGCCCCTAGGGAAAGGAAGGAGAACAGATAAGATGTGACAGATGTGTAGTCACATCACTTAATACACTACTGGAAGGTGCTCAAATCATTATGGTGACAGGCAGACTACAAAAACTTGCAAAGAATGGACCAAGCAGTTATCTTCTTTTCTGCATACATGATTCTTGCAATCAAAGAAGATACTGAAGTCTATAAAGTGTTGCTTGAGATAAGGCAGCCTGCCAATGTCAATATGCAATATATTCATTTTAAAAAAATAGAAGGGAGCACAGCATGTATGTTTTTGTCAGTAAAACCCCTCCACCATGAATATGAAATATACCTGATTAATATGAACTTGAGGTCTGTCCTCTATAAATTTCCTGAACTGAAACACTTCTGAAGAGGTTTAATTAAACTTGAAATTTACCCAAACCAAGAAGCTTAGCAATTGTAGATCTCCAAACTAAGTTCATTTTTCTGAGCCTTTAAGAAGCTGTTTTGCTGGTATCTCTTCTCTATTTTGGTTTAAAAGATGAAACACTAAGGATAAAACTGGAAATCATATGGTTACTGGACAGAAGTAGTAGGACTGGTCACTTGTTTGAAGGCAAGTGTAAACCTCAGTCTTAAAAAAAATCGGGACTTTCATGCAATTGGTCAAGAAAAGTACGAAAAATGCAGGAGAAAATCGTTTCCTCACTTCTTCCAGATTTAACAATCCTGAATGTTACAAATATTAATGTAGGTCAAGAATATTTGCAAACAGCAGCATGATCTTTAGCTGCCAGTGTCCCTTCAGCAGGGAGCAATCCCACTGCTGTTTGGATGGATTGCTAGGCCCAAATCCCACAAATTAATCTGCACAGGTAGATCCCTGCGCCTCTGGGAATCCGCATTAAGGCAAAGGGGGAAAACCAACTCCCAGGATCAGATTCTTAATTTGAAGCTGGACCACTGTAACTCATTATGACACTAATCATAAATGTCTCACCAACATTCTCTGCTCCCCATCTGTTTGTTTTATCTTATTATAGTTTTATATCTCAATCCTCAGGACTGGCTACAGTAGTCAAATTAAGCACCTGGATATGCCTGTGTTTCTGCAAGGCCAGGTCCTCACTGTTCTACTTGTGCTCGTGCCCATGCCCTGTTTGCTCCCTGAATGGGAGTGAAATAGAGTGAAAGAACTGTAACACCAATTTCCCCATTTATACAAACACAAATCTCAATGTTTTGCAGTAATCCCGCCATTTAAGCCCAAGGATAAGCTCCAGTCACCTTCTGAAGTGTAGCAACTGCTATGAAATAACCTGCATCTGAAAAATTAGCTGGGAAAGGGGAAAACTGAGCTTTAAAATTATTTCAAAGGAGTATTTGCTTCTTTATCATATTGTCACAGAACAACAAAGAGTTCAACAACAAAGAGAAAAAAAAATCATAGAATCACAGAATATCCTGAGTTGAAAGGAACCCACAGGACCACTGAAGTCCAACTCCTGGCCCTGCACAGGATCACCCAAAGAATCACAAATAATATTCACTGCAGACCACAAAATCCACTGGCACCAACCACCCCGAAACTGAGAAATACTGAATCCAAGTCAGACACTACCAGGCACAGTGCTGGGGGGCTGGGTGCACCTTTCCTTTGACTCAGGATGGTCATGTGAGCATTCCTACAGGGAGCCCACAGAAAAACCCACAATATTTTAATGACAACTCCCCTAGAACTAATCCTAGAATCCTATTTTTAATTAAAGACACACATTAAGGTACGAGACTGAGGGGGAGGGTTGGTTTGGGGATTTTGGGGGGGATTTTTGCAGCTTCTGTCTTCTCACAAAGTGGGGTTGGGGACTAACCAAAATGCAGTTACACATTTATTACATATTCCAATACTTTCAATACTCTTATTAACAAACTTGTCAAACAAGGGAGATGAAGGAATGTGGGGGATACACTTGCCCACAAAGGTAAAAAACGGAAAGACATAGCAGTAAATCTATTAAACTTAAAATTTTCCAGAATTATCAGCACCAGCCCTGCCTATTTTCACTACTTACAGCAGAAATGCAGAATAGCAATGAAAAAAATACACAGAAGTAAATAAACCATTTGAGAAGTCAGTGTTGAAGACTTCTGAAAGGTGATTTCCCCTTCCTCACCAGACAGACATTCTGGGAGATGCTTTTGACACCTGGATTTGTACTGAAATTCAGTGACAACTAAGATTTAGGGGAAGCATTCAAGATATCACAGAGATATTAACATCCTTTTAAGAGCAGTATGCTGGATCATAATCTTCCTTCTCAAATTAGAGGTTAAATCTGCCAGCAGAAACTCAACCAGAGTTGGAATTTGCAGGTTCTCAAAAGAGTAGGACCTTGCCTAAGACCAGACCGGCAGCATCTTGCCCCTCGAGAGGCTGCAGATCATGGAACCTTTCTATTTCAAAATCCAGCAGCAGCCAGGACCTGGGAGCTATCCTTGCACAAATAGTATGAGAGAGAGTCCCATCTCCTCTCTTGCTGTAGGGGCTGCAGTTGGCACCACTATTACAGGGTGGAGAACCAGACATCAAAGAAAGATACTAAAAACTAAAGTTTCCTTCTACTCACAAGTCCATTTACCCTTACCAAAATTACTGCTGATGTGAGCCAACTGCTGAGGATTCACAAACTAAAACACTCACACATAGCCTGAATGCCTTGAAAATTCAAGTCATGGTACGGGTTAACATCAGCATTTAAAACTTTCAAAAGTATTGCAAACAATTACCACACCCTCAAGTCACAGATAAAATATTTTGTAGAGCTTAAATACATATATTTCTGGCATGAAACATTTCTCCACGCTGACAAAACTTCCCTGCAATTTCTGACAACAGAATATTCTGAGTTTAGAAATTGGCTGTAGAGTAAAATTATTTTAGTTATTAAAAACTATATTTGATCTTACCTTTTAGCAGAGGCAGGGGAGTTAACTCGATAGGCTTGCCCTGAGACCTAAACTGGGAGGAGCTTTGTGACCTCTTCTGTCTGGCTTTTCTGACGGACTTCCGAGAAAATCCGTCTACTTTATCCACTGATGGAGGAGTAGTTGGTGCTGAGGACATATCCCTACTGAAGGAAAGCATATGTTACAAACATATTCCAAATGAGTGAAATGGGTAAAGCTTAACACAAGTTTTCCAAAATATCTTCTTTCTGCACCACTCTCCTGTTGACAATTCACCCAGATAAACTGTTAGATCTAACCCAATGATATATTTTACACACTGTATGGAATAAACTTAATGGAACTTAATTATTAGTGTGATAATTCCTTTTGCTCACTTTTTTTTCTGTGTCTCCCATTTGCCAAATATTTCAGACCTAATGCTGACATCATTACATCAGCAGAACTCCAGACACCTGTAGACCTGACACAGGACTGTAGCTTTGAACTGTGTATTCTTTGGGATGAAGGCATTTCAACTCACTCTGCAAAGGACCATGCATGGTGAAGAATGGGTACACAAGAAGGTACAAGTGTTTTTTTGGCACTTAAGTCACTCATATGCATAGGACAAAAAACACAGGACAGAAGAAAAATTCCATATATTTACCACACCTGCATATGAGATTTCATAGAAATTTAAGGAAGTATAGCAAGAAGTACTGCTATGCTTCACAGTTCCACTAACACTGAAAAATTGTGCATATTACTTCTTTATTCTCCATTTTAGAAATGGTCAGTTATTTTCCTGTGAGTCTCTTTACCCATAGCTATTCCATGTCCTGGCATTTCGGCAGTGGTAACTGCTCTAAGGGCATGAGACAGACAAGGTTTGCAGGGAGAGGCAGAGAGCCAAAACAGGCTTCTGCAAGCAAAAGTTTGTTTGTTTCCCAACTCCAGCTGGTCTAAGCAATAGGCATCGCTTCTTCCTACAAAACCTGCCTTGGTAGTACTTCTGTAGCTGATTCTGTGCTACCAGGAAACAGTGAATTAATGCATCCAGCTATTTTATTTACCAGCCTTGTCCTGTCTGTTAAAAAGGCCCATCAGAGCTTGATGAAATACATGAGTAATACTCAAGGGAAACGAGACAGGAGGAATCCAGGCCTACACGTTCCAGGCAGCTCGGTGCACAGTTAACTTCCCCAGCATGTGCAGCTCCCCTGAAATCAGCAGCCTCATCTGCATTAATGACACGACCATTAACGAGAGCAGCTCAGCTCATTTCGGCCAGGGCAGATACTCGTGCAAAGTTAAGCATCGGCGTAAGCATTTGCAGGATCAGGGTCTTAGAACGTGTCCTTGGAAAGCATTACTCATCCTCAGTGTCTGTTGCCTTCAATTACCAAAGTGACTCGTGTGCTACAAGAAGTTGATTCCACAACAGAGAGAACGCTTTCGAGTACTTATTATTTTTCCTGAAATATCTGGTTACTCGTGTGCTTCATAAATTACTAAATCCACTGAAACAGGCATTTGGGTTTGTCTTTTGTAAGAAAAGCTTTCGAAAGTGTGATTTGTTGCAACAGTGTAAACAAGCTCCAAAAGATAAGAACTATTTAATGCAAAATTACATATAGGTGCACTAAATCTATCAAAAATGGGAGTATAAACTCCACAGCTTCCTCGAGGAAGCATGTGCAGCACCCAGAAGCTGAACTGTGCAGATGGCATTACAATAATGAAAAAACCTTATTCCATCTTTTTGATTTCTCCTGAGGTATTTTCACTACCAGCTCAGGCTTTCTAAATATAATATACTATCAGCAACATGAACCCGTACCTTAAACTGGTCTTGTTTATCATCCAGGCGAAAAAAAAAATGCCACCATCACCAGGGCATTCAGGCCCCAGCCAAGATTAATAAATAAAAAAGTCCGATAAACTGAAATAGAATGGCCTGCACTTTAGTAACCCACTTCTAAGCTTTCAACAGTCCGCCAAAAAACATACAAACACAAAGTTACCTGTTACATAAACCAAATTCTGGAAATATCAGCAAAAATATATTCCCTAAATCTGAACCGGTTTGGCCCTATTTCATCTCATCAGAAAGCTTCCCCTCCTCATCACGTGCATCATTAAAGTGTAACCATCCCTGCAGAAATGTTTGCACGCTCTCTCCAAATTAGATTACAAAAAAATAAAATAAAACAATAATAATGGATAGGGACTAAAGTAGATCACTTAAACTGCAGGATCATTGTGTCAGCAAGGAGCTTTACTGACACTTCTCTGCTGTAAATTTAGTAACAGTTTCCCTAACCTGCTTTATAAATTATTAAAATCTAATTCTAATTCAACAAGACTACATCCAGCCTAACCACCTTACAGTAAACACTGATCTTTTTTTCGCCTCTCCAAATGAACACTCGCTGCCCTGCATACACTATCATAGGGAAATACTCTNAGGGAGGGCGGGGGGAATAAAGCCCGAGATTATTTATTGTGTGCGAGGGGGAAAGCTGCAAACCCGGCCACCGCTCCCTGCTTCCTCCGCTGCCTTCCCCGAGTATTTTGGTAAATACGAAGCCACGCTCATCAGACCCGCCGGCCCCGGG
>VZRZ01001922.1:1707825-1729643 GCA_013398175.1 Climacteris rufus | reverse complement strand
CCTCAAATCTATTTATACTGCAGTCAAGGTGCCATTCAGCCCAGAGCTGTGGGATCATTTATTACCTGCTTGCCTGCATAATGAATTCCTGCATAGCTGGAACAAGCAGTTCTGCTTTCAGCTCCAGCTCTTGGTGGGTTCATGATCATTGACATTGCTGCCTTTCAAGAAAATATTTTGCAGTTTCCTTTCATAGTCATTTGAAGCTTTTCAACTTCACATTTCAATTTGTTCTGCCTTACAGAAAAGCACTTCACAACCCAGTGCAAACTGTAACCTTTTGACAGCAAAGTCTTCATGGTTGCCAGGTTCTGATGTTGCAGGAAAAAATGCATATGTATGTGTTAATTAGGTTTTCTGAAGAAAAAATTCTGTCATGTGGCTGTGTGGGTTTGCTTAGCTATGGGTCTAGTCCCGGCCTAGTTAAGCCCAGGCAGGGCAGCATGCTGCAGGGAAAACTAGTCTGTGAGCTCTTGGGGTTGCTATTACCAGCAGAGTGAATGTGTCTTTTTGGGATTTCTCTGTAGACAAAATTAGGGACCCATTCCATCCTGCAATATTCTCTCAGATCTTTCTAAAATATCCCAGTAAAGGCAGTGAAACTTCACATCTACCTGCACACTCACTGTTTGAATAGGGGCACTTTTGTCTCTCCTCAAAGTCATTGCTCTGGCACATCACAAACATTTCTTAATCTTCCAAGAAATGTGAATGATGCATGGTCCTCCTAATAGTGCTTCTGAACACTGCTAAGTGCTTGGCTTACAGAACTAAATTTAGCCATAGCTTGGGTCTTGACTCAGTTTTATGCAAATTTAGGAGGAAGATAAAATCTGAGATCAGAAGTCTAAGATAACTGGATACTCTGGCTCCTGTGCTAGCTTTCTGCTTACCTTTTTGCAGGACTGGCTTCTCATCCCCAAATGAGTGAGTGGGGAGTAGTCAGCCCCAGTGCTGTTGCTTTGTACTTCTGGAGTGTATTAGTCTCCTGGGCATTATCATCCAAAGGACAGAGAAACTCACACAAGTCCTAGTCTCCTTTTTGCTCCTTGGACAAGGAGTCTAAGTTCAACCTATTCAAGGACTCTTGAAATTATTAAGAATTTATTGAAGAGGTTTTAAGAGTTATTAAGTTTATATTATGAGTACCCCTGTATTTTTACTGGTTTGTAAACAGCCTCTGAAAAGGTCACAATGAGCTTCACTGTGTGTGGTGAGAAGATAGGCTGCAGAGCCACTGATCAGTCCAGGGAAATGGGGAATACACCAAGATCTCAATGCCTACTGCACTCCTTGTGCTGTGGTGTTTGCAGTGGCTGTTCTTCTGTGGAAAAGCTTGATGTAGTTATTTGGCTGTCAAGGGAAGTCCATGGGGCTGAAAATGAGACATCATATACTTGCCTGGGTTGGCTCAAAAGTGCAGTACATGCTTTCTTTTTCTCTTGGCTCTTGGTAGGATAACTAGTTCTGAAGTACTGAGTTTTTCAACATGAAGAACATGTATTGCTTGTGGGTTTTTTTAGTTGTCCATGGTGTATTCTAGGGGTTTTCCCTGAAATACAGAGCTGAAAGGATCTGCATGGCTATCTGGTTACTCATGAAAGCTTCAATATTCAAAAAGATCCAAAAGATGCCTTGCCTTGTGCCTTAGTAGTC
Source organism: Climacteris rufus (assembly GCA_013398175.1). Lineage (NCBI taxonomy): Eukaryota > Metazoa > Chordata > Aves > Passeriformes > Climacteridae > Climacteris > Climacteris rufus. The sequence continues at coordinate 1,727,987 of VZRZ01001922.1, read as the reverse complement.
CACATTAGCTGTATTTACAAGCAAAGAGACACAAAGCTTCAAAGAGGAGAGAAACATTTCAAAACTAAGGCCGTACAGGCAGGTTTAATTTCCAGTTTGGATGCAAGAGATGTTAAAGTTCTATTTATTATAAGAGGGGGTAAGGCTGCAATGAAATTGCCCCACAAGATTGACTCCTTAGAGTCACATTTAAAAGCCAAGCAGCTGGTACATTTGCTGGTTTAGATTTTAACTGCAGAGTCATCTCTGCCTTGCCCACATATCTGTGTGTCTGCTGGAATGCCTGGAATGTTTTGTTCACAGCTTCATAGCTACTGCTCTGGGGAAGGATGGTCTTTGTTAGCATCCTCAGGCTTCCACTTTGGTTCACTCATATCCTCAGGAGCCGAAGGTTCAGTAGCAGTTTTAATAAATGAAGGGCAGCCTGTTCCACTGAAAGCTTTCAGTTTCTCTTTAATTGCTATACAAACAATTAATCTATGCCTTGAGGAAAACTTTTTTAAAGCAGGAGGGATTGTTATGGAGTAAGATAGGCTTCTCACCCCTTTTTCATCTGGAATAACCTTGATAAAGGGTGCGTTCTATACAGTCTAACTTCAGAAATTCTCACACTATTACTTAATGCAATCACAAAGTTGCACATTAGTAAAAAAGAGAAATAAATATAATGAAGAGAAGTAAGAGGCCAGATTTTGAAATGCAGAATGTCACTGAAAAGAGAACAATTAGGGGCTCTGAGGGCTGTAGGCAATTTTGTGCTAGGGGTGGTGGAACAGGATAGGTGGAGGGCAGGTGTATGTAAGAGGAATGGAAATGGGATCAGAGGGATAACGTGGTCCTGGGCCTTGATCACCTTGTCCCGCTGAGTATCTCCTGTCTCTATCTGCATATCTTTTCTTTTGACATTAATATTTTCATTATTCATCCAAAAAGGGCTGTGGGCAAGAAATGCAAACTTGAGATGTTTGCCCCAGTTTTCAGATGATCCAGTATAAGGTTGTGAGTTTGCATTAACCTTACCTTTGCCTGAGGACAACATGGAAGTGAGCCCCTAGTCTGTACTGCAGGCACTATGGATCTTGCCATAGGATCTTGCTCAGGAAGATCAAAATCACCATTTGAAGTTCATACCTGCAACATGCATCCCCACATGCCGTAGTCATGATGGCACTGAGTACATTTGATGTGGAAGAATTCATGATTTGCTAATCTAGCAGGTTTTCGCTTCAGGACATGCTGGCAGTTCTTTACTGATGAGACATGACAGTAAGAATAGGTTACTTTATCTCTGTGCTGTGCTTTTTTTCCCTTTCTATAGAAAAAGGGGATGCCTTCTCAGAATATTTCTCTTACTGGTAAAACTTCAGGAATGGTTATAAAATGCCTTGAATGTTAAGAGGTGTGGCAGTACAAACGCTGCAATATGCTGAATTTATTGATAACCTACATAGCATTCTCAGCCATATTGTTAATCACAGAATCACAAAATATTCTGAATTGATAGGGACTCACAAGGATCATTGAGTCCAGCCCCTGACCTTGCACAGAACACCCCAAGAGTCACCCCATGTGCCTGAGAGCGTTGTCTAAACGCTTCTTGAACTCTGTCAGGCTTGGTGCTGTGTCCATTGCCCTGGGGAGCCTGTTGCAGCGCCCAGCCACCTCTGGGTGAAAAACCTTTTCCTAATATCCAACCTAAACCTCCTGTGACACAACTTCAGGCCATTTCCTCAGTTCCTGTCACTGGTCACCAGAGGGAAGAGGTCAGTGTCTGCTCCTCTGCTTTCCCTCACGAGGAAGCTGTAGGCCTCAATGAGGTCTCCCCTCAGTCTCCTCTTCTCCAAACGATCTGAGATAGTACTTGAAGTCAAATAAAGAAATTGGAGTGTGTGTAGTGCCTTAGAGTTCTACTCATCTTCAGATGCCAAGGGCATGAAATGACAAGCCTCTTAAAGGTCTGAGATTTGAGCAGTGTCACTGGAAACAGATGGGCAGCTGCCAGCTTGTTAAAGGTCTGCAGATAAAGTGCAGCACAGAGCTGTTGGCTGCTCTTTTCACAGCTATGAAGGCCTGGCTGGAAACCTGATCCTGCTTCACTCTGTGCTCAATCCCTCTGCAATCTGACTCCATTGCAGCGAGTGCACTCTGATTTTAACCCTTAGGACCAAGCACTGCCCCCTGAGTTAGCTGTGGTTTTGCACAGAAACTCTACTGAACTGAGTACAAGACTGCCAGGTAGCTCAGGCTTAAATCAGGGCAGGGGAGGGGTGCAAGCACAGTTGAACTATGCTCTGGTCTGTCAGCGCCCAGGCTGGATCTTGTAGTCTAAAAAAAGACATATTTGCTTAATGGAAATGCAACCTAAGTTAATTGATGTACCAGCAAAACACAAAACAAGACAAGCTTGTGCTGGGGTGGGCAAAGAGGAAGCAAATCTACTTTTTATAGTTCAGGGCACTAGTTAGTGGACTAAGGAAGGCATCAATAGTATAACATTGGGCTAAGATTGAAACTGGTTGCATACAGAATATGGGAGATCAAACTCATATTGTGTATATAAAACCTCTGTTTTATTTACATCAGTAAAAAATAAATGTTAAAATTGAGCCTGGTCTTATAAAACAACTGTATTCCAGAGATGTTTTATTTGTGAAAAATTGAACTGTTGACAAAAAAACCTGTTAAAAAATCAAATATTTTTTTGAAAAAGTGATGAGGCAAACTATCATTTTCTGCATACTAGAGTTACTCTTAATTTCATGCTTGCAATACAAGTTGAGGGTAAACGCATGATTTGCAAGAGTCCTGTACATTCACTGGACTAAAGAGAATCTCTTAACTATATGTAATCATGAGTTCATGTTACAAACTTGCAGATCAATCCTTGAGAAGCTGTGTCTTACATACAATGATCAGTTTGCTGCAGCACCCTTTGGGCAGCATCAGAATCCTTCAGCAGCTACAGTCTTTAGGTGGGACTGTGTTTGCAATGAGCCTCCTGATGACCACAGCCTCAGTCAGAGCTGGGAGAGATGAAGTGCTAGGATATCAGCTCATGTACATATCTTCATGGGAGTCTGGTTTTGAGGAAAGATGCTTTGGCTGACTCTGTGTCCAGACAGCACACGTGGGAGGAGGTTTCCAGCTTCACTGCTGAAATGAAGTGTTGTCCCATGTGCTGCTGCAGCATAATCTAGTGTTTGAGGGATGTAAATAAATACTTTCTCTTATTCCCCATCACAGGTGCTGGGAAATTTCAGCATGTAGCCATAAAGAGATGAACTGATTGTAGTAGCTGAGGAGAAGCTGTCCTCCCACTCTGCTCCATTTTCATCTGCAAAGCAGCATTTAGGCATACAAAGTGCCAATTTCCTGCTGTCATGTTTCTGGTTTGTTTCTGTTCTGGGTGGTTGCTGCCAGCAGAACCAACCAACCCAAAATGCATGCAGAAATCCACTCGTATTCTTATGCAGTAGGGAGAGAACCACACTTCTGAAGAGGATGAAGACTAACTTGCAGAGTTTACACTGCTGGTGTAAACTGCAGTGTCTCCCTGGTGATTTTCCAGCTTGATAGTGGATAATGCATCTGCCTGTAACTACAGGGTGGATTGGTTGACATCTGTATGGGTGTGTCTGCTTGGCCACCTTAAGCTCACAAACCCCTGACCATCCAAAGTATCTGTTCACTGTGAGTTGCTTCTCTATATTCAAACCCCCACCTTAAACATAACGATTCAGGTTTCCTTGTGTCTGTGGTGCAAAATGGCACTGTACTTAGTGGAAGATGGTTGTGGTTAAGGCACTGGACTAAAACTCAGGAGTTCAGTATCCAGAGGGAAACCCTTGTACTGGAGAAGACAAAACTCTGTTCTCCCATCATGAAGGTGGGCAGGAATTAAAAATTCTGTGTGAAGGTGAAGTGCCCAGTCATCACCTTGATGAAATCTCTAGGAAAAATTTAAACTAATCCTAACAAAATATGATACAAATGGGTTTTTTAAATGGATCTTATTCTGTATTGAAGTTGTAGATGAAAACACGTCAAATGAAACTAAAACAACATTAATGAAAAGTTGCATCTTAACAATTATGATATATTAGTTATGTGAGACAGATGCAGGAATTTTTGAAACTGTATTCCAGTAAATGCTGTAAAAGCTTAGGATTCACTGACTGTAAACAACTTGTGTTTTCATTAACAAGAATCTGTCTAGACTCCCCAATGAAACTACAATAAATACACACAAACTGCATAAATCAGGAAAAAATGTAAAAATTTTTCAGGGAGAACAGGATTCTCTATGGTGGCAAAAAAGTCACCAAAAAAACCCCCAAAAAGCAACCAACCTAAAAAGCCCAAACAAAACCCCCAAATGTGTCCTTAGATGCCTTGTGATTTATAATGTTGTTTGATTGGGCTATTGCAAAACTACTCTAATCAGGATTAAGCCTTGTACCCTGGAAACTAGAGGTGATAAGATTATCTGGTAATCAAAGGTGATTTAGAAGATCAAAGCCTTTTTCGAGGGAGTAAGATTCCTAATTTTTCCTTCAAAATGGGTTACTTTGTTTTAACTTGTATTTGAAGTTACTGTCCCCCTGCATGTTGATAAACACCTAGGGTTAAGATGTGGCTTTGCTGAAGGCATGGATGTTTCATTGTAGTAATGCTCAATTGGTTCAGGGTTTTGCCTCCCTCCTGGAAAAGCCACAACAGCCCCTTTTTACACAGACTGTGATGAATAAATAACATGCCTACTGAATGAATAACATGCTGAATAATGATAATTTGTGTGAGTTTTTTAACTCTTATCTAAACTGTGGAAGAAAGGACTTGGCTACAGGTCCTGTCTTCATCAACCAAATTTGCCTCAGACTCACCCAGCTACAAAGTGTTTCTTTTGCTCCACGTAGATCTTTGAGTAAAACCATAGAATAAAAGGAGAAGCAGATGGGTGGTATTTCATTAGATTGTTGAGCCCAGTTTGGGTTTTTTTTGATGCAATGCCATCCTATATTTTCCTTGCAAGAGAAGATGAAGCCATGTTTTGGAGGCTTGGGTAAGGCTGTTTCCTCCCTCCAGAGCCTCTGGCCTTGCTTGTGTCTCTGCCTCTGGGGGTGCTTGTGCTGTCAGTCCCTCTGCAGCCCCTGGCCCACGATGTAGAGCTCGGGGTGGGAAGTGGATCTGTTGGACTCTTTGATTTCAGGAACACCAGAGCTGTTCCAAGAGTCACCTGATTTTTGAGGGCTCTTCTCCAAGCTGCAGAAGGAAAGATGCTTAAGTTAAGAGGCTAATGAATTGTGACTTTTTAAAACAGCACTGATTAGACCATGTCAACCAACAGAGCACAGATGCTGCATGATACCCTGTCAGTCCCCATCTCCTCCTGAATACACACTCTTTATATGCACCATCCAGATTTTACTCTCATCATGCCAAATGCACTGTACTGTTCCCCCCCAAACCTCTCTGGGGAAGAAAATTTTTTGTATGTTTAACAGAGGATCAGTGTGAGACTGGGTTCCCTTGCAGATAGGGACAGATTTGAGTGAAAAGTCTCTATTCAGACTGCTGGAGAAAAGATGTGCATCTGCTTAGCCTGGCTACAGTGGTTTCTGAGCATGCCAGCATGACTGTGGGAGGGGAATTCTGGCAGTACAAATCTGCTACTCTCACTCTGGAGACAGGAGCACTGAGACACAGAAAGTGTAAATGATGTTCCTGAGGTTGCTCTGGCACTCCCTAGGGATATAGGGACTTTATGTATCAAGACTGATCATAGCAGTGGATCTAGTCATGAGTATCTCACACCATGTGTCCGCCTGCTGAAGTGTGCCCTGTGTTGCTGCAGCTAATTCAAGTGGTTTAAGCTCAACATGGGGAAATACTTCAGAGCTATCTGGGAATCATTACTGTATTTTAAGTATATAAACTACTAAACTGACTGAGCTTTCATCTACAGACAAGCTGTTATGTTCCTACTCTAACTGCTAAGACTTTAATGATTTGAACTGCTAAATGAGGAGACTTGTGATACATGTCCAGTCATGAAACTAATCCAGATTCAAATATCCTCCAGGTGCAGAAGGGCTCATTTGAGCTACTTGCTTTGAGCCTGATTCAGTCAACCCAATCCATTCTCAAGCCCTCATTGAACAGTATCTTAAAGACAATAGCATTTAGTCTTCTCTCTCTGCTCTACCTCTTGGCAGAGGAGCAGTTCCAATTAAATTCTATTTTGTTTAAGTGCACACACAGAAATTGTGTTACAGATTAACAGGATTTCTATGAGCAGAGCAATTGTACGTGTTGTGCCTTACTAAGATGCCAATAATTGCTGAATGCTGTCAAATGACCAAGCTTAGAAACCAGTGAAAGTTATCTCAGTCTATCCATCCACAGGCTGTTCAAATAGGAACTAGTTGTACTTACTCGAGAACTGAAACCTGAAACTGAAACTTTTCAGGTACCCTAAGACTAAAACCAAAAGCTCTAGCTCCAGCCCTAGCTAGGGCTAATAATGTTCTAAATCAGACCTAATAGTGGTCTAAGTCCTGATATTCCTTACAACAAGGGATGGACAGAAGACAAGTTTGTAAAAAGAGTGGGGTTTCCCTTCTAGGAGAGCAGTGAGTGTGCAGGAGACACACAGATCTGCACAAAACACTGACATTTAATGTGCAGCAATGTCAGCTGGCACAATGAGATGGTAGTTGCCTCTTTTTTGTGTGTTTCTGCTAAAATGGGGGGTGTGGGAGAGGCAACTCAGCTGCCTGTTTTTCCTTGTACAAGCTTCTGCCAGATTATCTTTGGCAACCTACTTCTCAGCAAACGGGTATTTTAATTTGGTATGGGAAAGGTGGGGGGATGTATCTCATATCCCTGAGTTTGTGGGCATGGGAGAAACTGGCTAACTCACTTCAGAATGTTTTACCTATAAAAGATTGCTGATCTTTCAGGTTTGACTCTGGGTCCACTCCCTTCGACTAATGAAGCTGCTAGTAACACAGAAAATTAACACAGAAGAACACCACACAGACCAAAAAAAGGCATTATTATATTTGGAAAGAAGAAGGAAAGCAAGGGAAAGGATGAAGGAAAGGAGACTGACAGCTCTGTGGCAATGGCTGGTGAATTTGAGACCAGATGCAAACACTGCTAGAATGAGGAGCTTTAGGTTTAGGTTTAGATATTTTGAAATTTTCCTCAGTCAGCTGCATGAATTACAAAGCAAAGAAAGTCCTGGGTGTTTAATGAACTTGGAGGAGAAGATAGGTCAGTGTGGTTGTTTCTCTGTTATGGCAACTGCTATAAGAGCAGGGCTCAGCATCTGCACAGGGTGATGTGGTGCTCACAGCTGTGGCAACCACTCTGGTCCTCAGCAGGAGGAGAGGACCAGCAGCGATGTGAAGAACTCTCAGAGCTGTTGCCATGTACTCATTCCTAAAATGGTCCTTCTCTGCCCATCAGCACATTGCCTGTGATATTCATATTAGGCCATTCAGTGCAAGGTCTCCAGGCAGCTTTTAGGTGTAAGAAACACACAGTTGTGTATTGCATCTTAAATCAGTGTGTGTGGTAATTAATGGCCTACATTTCCCTTTTGCTTATGCTGATATAAATTTGCCTTATCTGAGGAGTACTAGTGTTGATGTTCATGGAGATAAATGATAAGCTGAATTTGATTCAGGATATATTTTGTTCTTCCAAAATACTTGTAGATCATAACACTAGGATATATGACATTTTCATGAAAGGGATGATTTTATTTACAGTCACTCACTATAGTCTGACAGACTATGATAGAAAGAGAACACACCCATTGAAGCATAAATTAGCTAACAATTTATAATAGACTGATTTTAAAATGGATCCATAAAACTGCCAGGGCTTTTGTCTTGCAAGGTTTTACGTAAAACCCCTTTTACAAACATTTATTTCTGCTGGCAGGCACAGGAGTAGGCAAAGCTGACTTCATACAGCACATAACAATAACAGGAAACCCAGCAACACTGTACAGGAATTTTAGGAAATATTCAAACGTCAGACCTACATGCAATATTAGAACTGGGAATGCAAAATGGTTTGCATTTCCCAGTGTTTTTTGCATGTTTTTTTCAGCACATTCCTCTGCTGTCAGTGTGGAATACTTGGTCCTTATTCTGTCTTTGGGGAGGGAATGCCTGGACATCTGCCTCAGTGTCCATGACTGTGCCTGTGCTCACAGCACCCTGGGTGCTTGTGCACCCACAAGTGCAGTTTTATCCTGTTAGGGTTGATCTTGCAATCCCTATCCCTATCCATGGGAATGAGTCATGACTGCAGCTCCTCTGTGGCAAGAGCAAAAATACTACTCACATGCGGAAAGGTTACCGGAGGAGCTTAAAGCTTAATTGATTTACACGTCCTAAGATGTTAAGAAACTAGAATAACAACACTCTACTCCTAGGCTGTTATACTCATCTGGCTGGTTTCTGGCTGGTTTTACGGTTTTTCTCTTTTTTTTTTTTTTTTTCCCCCCCAGGTGGTAGACAAAATGTAAAGCTAAGCCCATTTTTTTTTAATAAGAGGCCACCAATTTCTGCAAACATGGAATTGGCATGTGTTGAAGTTTCAATTTCTTTTTCAGAGCAATGACTCTCCAGTAGCCATGGTATGCTTTTCTAGTTTGAAAACTGGGCTTGGGCTGTCAACCCATCAGACTTCAAGTCAGTACCTAGATCTGAAAGCGTGCACAAGCAGCTAAAATTCCAAGCTATAATTATGTCCACACAAATCCTTGCCTACCCATTATCTGTCTCTCATTCTTGCCAGCTGATTTGAAACATTCTCCTACAGCTTTCAGCTTCCAGTTTACTGGATTAGAGGCTGACAATAGAACAACATCCCTCCTCCTGGCTCAAGCCTATCTTCTCATGAATATTTATTTTTATAACCTGAGGGCTACTTCAGAGCTTTTAAGAACTGAATGTGGATGTCCTTAGCTCCCACACAAATAAGAGGAGTTTTATGCCATGAAACTGACACTGAATTTTCCCTGGGGTGCCTGTCACAGCTTATGTGTAAGTGTAAGGCTTGAGCAAGCCTTGGAAAGTTAACCCTTCCCTTCATTCAGACTGGTTATCTACTGAAATCTGAGGCCAGAAAATAGAACAGATTAGTTCATTTGGAAGGGACCAATAATTATTATCCAGTCCAGCCACAGTGCATCTTTGCCCAGCCGTCTCTTCTGCACATGAACTGGGCACCTTTCTGGGAAACCTCTTAACGATATGAAATTCCCATCGGGAGTTTAGAAAGCCAACACAGTGCTATAAGTCTGCTTTTCTGGCATCAAGTGGAAAGTTTCTTACCTTGCTTGGTTAAGTGTGGGTTCACTGCTAGCTGTTAGAGGAGCTGGAGAACGAAGCTGGACCCCTGGTCGGCGGTCAGAGAAACTTCTCCTTACAAACGGCTGAGGATTGGAGGTGCTCAGGGACAGCTTTCTGGTCTGGTCTCTGGGCTGCTGGAAAAGCAGACTGCTCCTTTGGGAACGTGATGCAGCTTCAGGCTGGCTGGCCACCTCGGCAGTACATCTGGTGGGTAGCAGTGGAGGTCTGGCTTCAAATAGGGAAGAGGTGGCTGGGCAAAATATCGAACGGACATTGCTGCCCCTCTTGGAGGAGGAGAGCTGGTGCTCGTCCCCAGCATCCAGCCCAGCTCTTGGCCCCTTCTGGGAGCGAGACGGGGAGGCTGGTGGGGAAGGGCTGGTGGGGAATGGGGCGGGGGAGCCTGCCAGCCGCTGTGCTGTTGCTGAGCTTTGCTTGTGGCCCGAAGCAGGGCTGAGTGGTTTTCGCTGTGGTGGCGGACAGGGCAGCTTCTTCCGCAAGGGCGGGCTGGGCACCCTGGGGCTAGAAGGGGGACTGGGTTTCCTCTGCATGGTGGGCGAGCTCAGTTGTGTGTTGTTGAAAGCCTGCAGAAAGTGTCTGTGATGTGTTGGGCTGAAAAGCCGTTTCTCGGTTGGCGAGGAAGGAGGAGTTCTTGTTGGGGAGACCCTCCTGGCAAATGACGAGCCTTTTTCATTGCTCCGGGGCAAATCGGGAGAGCCAAGCTTCTGGCACGGCACTGAAGGTGCAGGTGAATTGGGCCCCTTGCTCTCTGAGCTGTTGCTGTGTGGGCTTGAAACCCCACTGGGATTTTGAAGAGGAATAATTTTATGGGTTTGCTTGTATAAATCCGCAGCCTCTTTTATCTGGGTTGCCAATATCTCCTCCTGGCTAGGGATGTGCACATTGGTAGGGTTCAGCTCCAGAGAGTACCTCTTCAGTTTCTCATCCCCTGACCTGGTATCCCTCAGACCTTTATTAATCACTGCACTGGGGCCGCTGATGTTTTTACTTGGCAATAAGTCAATGGACTGAAGGGAGGCTTTCATTTTAGGGGAAACTTGTGATCTCTTAGCAGCAGGCAATTCTGGTTTTGTGGGCTTTTTGGAATCTTCTGAAGAATTTCCTTCTATTCTTGCAGTTTCTTCAGGCTCAGATAAATTTTCAGAAGAAGTGTCCATTAACATTTCAGGTGGTGGTGGTGGCAGGTTCTCAGTGTCTTCGTCAGTCTCTTCCCTTGTGTCCTTCTTGCTTAATTCTGCAGGTGGTGCAGGAAGAAGGGCATTTGGAAAACTAGAAGAAACACCATTGGAGTTTGAAGGGTTTGTGTCTTCTAGTGCTGAAATACGATGCTTACGGTTTAAAGGTGCCAGGCCTCTCTGAAAGGGAATGGTGGGTGGGATGACTGGAAGTCCAAATTTTCTGACACACTTTATTGGTCCTAAAGGTCTTAGAGGTGTGGCTTTTACAAGATCATCAGTAGGACTGAAGGTTTCAATAAGTTTTTTGACAGAGTGCCTGGGGGCACAGCTGCTGCCACTCAGCATTTGTGCTCCAGGAGGCTCATTTTCTTCACCTCTTGATGTCTCCTGGGTAGGCACAGTAGCTCTTAAAGGCTTCCTGCCTCTCTTTTCATCCAGCTGACGGGCAGGATTTTGATCAAATGTAAACAAAGGGACTTTATCCTGGTTAGGCAGGATGGTGAAATTTTTTGAGAGGCCTGCCTTCAGTTTGCAGGAGGACCTAGATCTAATTTGCTCATTCTGCAAATAAGGTGCTGTTCTTGATTTCCAAAGCTCTGGGTTGTTTGCTGTATCCTTTCCATACAACATTTCCAGCCTTTTGCTAAGCTCCTTTTGAGTTCGCTGAAGCTCTAGGAGAGTCGGGTCCTCTGCCTGGCTTCTGAGGGATTCCTCTGACCTGGACCGCCGTTGTTTCCCAAATGTTCTCTGTCTGCCTGTTGCTGTACTGGGCCTTTTTGACAGGACTGCTCTTCCACTCTCGTCCTCTATCCATTCTTTACGCCTGGATTTAGCTGGGACAAACTTGATTTTTTCACTGATGGCATCTTTCATCTTCAAAATTATTTCTTCTGTATCTGTATTCTCTGTCCTCTTGATGGACTGCCTTTGCATGTTATCAGTGATTGCAGGTGAAGACAGCGACCTCCTCGGCAGAGCATCCTTCCCCATTTCTGATAAACTTGTGTTGTCATCATCCTCCCCCAGGGTGCTCCCTTCGTCTTCATCATCATCATCATCTTCATCAGAAGGAAAATCTGTTGATTCACAGATTTTGAAATGTTCACCTTCCTGAGTAGAATCAGACTGCAAGGAGTTGTAGGAACGGCTTTTGCTCAAGCTTGCATATTGGGGCATGGTAGTAGTGCCTGGTACTCCACCCTGACAGGAAGTCACTTCCCTACTTTGCACAGATGAATGAAGTATGTCTTTAAAATGCCTTTCAAGTGCACAGTCCTGGGATGCAGCTGTGCCTGGTGACACTGTCCTACCGTTCACAGGTTCTGCTGTTCTGGCATGCTTTCGGGATGGATGTCCGTGTGCACAGGAATCACTTGCTTGTCCTCCATGCTGGCTGAGAGCACTGAACTCTTTGAGGGATTCATTGTCCACACCAATGCCACTGTCCTCAGAACAGAGGGTCCTGTCATCACCGTGGGACTGAGAGGGTCCCACAGTTGAAGCTTCAAGCAGCTTTACCGTGCGTAGCAGGTGCTCATCAAAGCTTTGCTTTGCTTTCAGTTTGCCTTCCAAGTTACTTGCAGCAGACTGCAGGTAGCTGCATGTCTCCTGCAGGGCATTGGAGGTGAGGGAGGCCAGCATCCCACTCACCAACTGCATTTTATTGACTGTGTACTGCAGTAGCTGTTGCAGAAGATCGGGGTGCTCCTGCAAATCATCTTTTTCTGCTGGCCATACCAGATTCCCACCTACATCTTTGAGAAGATTTTCCCCATCATTGGCAATTTCTTCCAAGAGCTGGTTGATTTCATCAAAGCGAAGCACAAGAAAGCTGATCATCTGCTGTAGGAAGAGCTGAGTTTGAGTGGCCTGGTTGGCCATATGCAGAATAGTTTCATACTTGGAGAGGTTGGGATTTAGGTAGGCGTATGCACTCTGATGAGCCTTGACGAGCAGTTCTGGGAAATCTACCTTCTTCTCTGTCTCACATGGGGCCAAAATGGAGTTTTCTTTACTTTTGTTAGGTTGACCTTGCTTTGCCAGCTTATGATTTTTTTTCTTCTTTCCTTTCTTTGGGATTTGCTTTGCATTGCTTTCATTCTTGTCATCCCAGATGAAAGCTGATGCTTCTGATTCGCAGGAGGTTTGCTTTCTGATCTGTATGGACTCAGTGATGTGCTTTTGAGAATCAATCAGTTCAGACAAAATGACTTCGGCATCTGTGGCTGTCCTCTCAATTTTTTTGTCTTCCCTTGAAATCTGAGAATCCGAATGAGCCTTGGAAGATAACTGTAAATCATCACTTTTATCCTGCTCTGACAGTCTATCCTCCTCTTCTTCCAGGTACTCCTTCCTCTGGATCCCATATTGATGGAATTCATCAATATTGTAGCAAGATGAACCTTTAACCAGCAGAGGGATTCCTTTATCTCTTGAATCAATCGGCAAAACACTTTTGGGTTTATTCAAAGCCTTAAGACCACTTCTTGCAGTAGTATTAGCAATCTCATTGTGAGAAGGTGTGCAGCCCATTCTTTCTTTATTTTTGATTAAAAATCCAGATGAACTAGGGAAAAGAAAGAATCAAACTCACTGTTTCATCCTGAGCTGCAGACTGGCCTGTTTCTCAGGAGCATTCCATCATGATCCCAGTTTTGTTGTCAGTTTTCCCTGTTGTTTGCCTTGAAATCTCACGTGCTTATCACATAGGATATGATCCTGGTGTTGTGTGCAGTTCCATTGTACGTTCCCACTTGGGTTTTCTTCTTTGATTCAAAAAAAGTAATGTGAGAGCTTGGCTGCATTTAGAGCTAATGGATTAAGAGGACTTGCGTACCTCACTTCTGTCTTGACAGATGTCCACTGCAAATAAGATTTTAAGCTCATTAGGGTAAGCAGGCTCCAGCCAGTCAGCACCCATGTTTTATTTATAAGGACACTTTTTTTTCTGCGCTGTCTTGTGGGGGCAGAAGGACTTGGAACCTGTCCCTCCTTTTTTCCCTTTTTGCAAAAACATAACATACAAGTGAGTGCAGAGACCCAAAGGAAGAGGTTGTATTTTGAAGCCTTTTTGAAGGGAAGCTATTTGAGCATGGCATGTAAATGTCTTTAGATACTCCTTAAGAGAAAGGTGACCTTGACCAAGGATGTGTCCGCTGGAGAGTAAAAGACAGGAAATCAAATGGGTTAGAAATGCCTGTTATGACTTCTGCCTTAAGAGTCTTCAAAACTGCCCCCTACTTGCAAGTGACAAGCTGTTTACTTTTTTCTTCTGAGAGTTCCAAAATTTTGATTTGTTTTTCCTTCCTCTCAGATGATCGTTCTTGAAAATTAATTTTTTGTCTTCTAGATAACTTCCCAACCTGAAAATCCTAACTGCACAACAACAGTATTTGAATAAGTAATTAAGTAGGGTAAGTTTTGCATATGTTGGTAAGATGGTGTCTGAATCTAGTGGATCCAAACTCTATATTTTCAGATTAAAATGAAAATTAGATGAAAATTCATCTTTTTCCTTTGTCTGAATGTCTTGGGGTAAAATTTGAAGTGACAAAAGAGACTTGCTTACTTTATTTCTTTTTCATCCACCAGAACTTAGTTTTCTTAAATGCAAGGCTTTATGGGCTAAAGCTCTAAGGAAAAAACCTAACAAATTAAAAATTAAAAATATAGACTCTTATCTGAAGGAGGGAAGGNTGGGCTAAAGCTCTAAGGAAAAAACCTAACAAATTAAAAATTAAAAATATAGACTCTTATCTGAAGGAGGGAAGGGAAGGGAAGGGAAGGGAAAAGGTAAAAAAATGGTTGTTTACATCATGTCTGAGGTCAGGACAGAAACTAGAGAAGCCAAAGTAGGAACTGGATGAAGCAGAAGATACTTATCTTTTCCAAATATTTATTTGTGAGGTGGTATGTGGATAAGGGTCATAATAGCAACCAGCCCCAACTTCCCTCTTCACTACTCAGACTGGCCTAAATGGATTTGTTTTTTGATTTCCAGACACAGCTTTCCTACTGAAGGTGGCCTTTCCTCAGTGTTGCAGGGGTTACGGACAACAGTGGCCAACTCTAATGCTGTCTAGAAGTCCACTGCTTCTGTCTAGCAGTTTCTAACTGCATGGTCATGGATATCTTGTCCAATTCCCAAAAATCTTTACATGCTGCCAAGCCTATAAAACATTCTCAGACTTTAAGTAATGGCTTACATGATTCAGTCCTCGGGGCTGGACTGCAATAGCTGAATATCTGCATGGGAAGTCGTTATTCTCTGTAGTCTTACTGTTCCCATCCCTTTATCTTTTCAGCAGAGGCAGCAAAATTACCTTGTTTTACTGGGCAGAAGGCACTACAGCTATTCCCAGGAAAATTTTTAAAACTCTGTGTGCTTTCTCCAAAGTAATTTTTTCAGGAACACATACATTGCACTTAATATACAGAATGACACAGTCATTTCCCTCAAGGCTTTTCTGGGAAGAATCAGGGAATTATCTCGTGACTCTGCAGCTTTCCAGTCCTTTAGCTCAGGCTCTGGCTGCTTCTGTGTCTCATCACAATGTGTTTTTTACAACACATTTTGTATTCCCTTTCAGGTATGTACCTAAGGTGTTCAAAGTGGAGAATTGGAGCAGATTTAGGCAGCTGCTTCATCCTGGTGATCCTAATGGTCAGGGTGCTGTAGCCCTCCACAGTAAGACCAGGAAAATGCAGGAGAACAAGTAAGTGGCCTTAACGCCCCTCTTCTGTTTACAGTGTGACTTGAGAGACATCTCTGTGTAGCTGCTTAATATTTGTGCTATGAAATCTGTGGTGTCTTTTCTTCAAAAAGCAGCTCCTACAGCTCCATTGTTCACACCGGGAGTTTTGACATTTAACTCCTTGTGAGCTGGTGGCTGTATTCATGAAGTTCTTTTTCTTCCCTTTTCCTTTGACCAGTCATGTTACTTTTGCTTGGATTTTTTTTTCTAGTTATTTTCACACCATGCATTAACATCTTACAGGAAATAAATGCATGGTTAAAAAAATGCAAAATCCTGGTTTATGATTATTTATTATGCAGTCATTTATTATTTAAAATATAAATAGTAAACTAATACTCATTTTATTATTTATTTATTATTAAATCAAGATCCAAGCTCACAGAAAATGTTTTAACAAGGAATCTGTTTTATCCTAACTTTAACTGCTGTTTGCATGTATATGCAATATGACTGCTTAATGTTGCATCAGATTTATTAGCTTCTGTGAGAGAGCAGGATCTTTGATGTGCCTGTTTCCAGCTACTTATGTAGCTGCATTTTTCTCATCAATACGCTTATAACCGAATAGTTATATATTGCTTAGCACTTCTGAGGCACCTTAGAAAAACCTCAGTGCTTTACCTCATGAAAAAATGATAAGGAAAATGCTTTATCTCATGGGCATACAACAAAAGAGAAGACAAAATAGGTAATGCACATAAATGCTTATACTGAATCTTAAAAATTTAAGGTTTGTATTTGTGGATAAGACCTCACTGAGGAATTATGGAGAACTTGGGTGATAACAACAAATTTAAAGAGCTATTTTACTCTAAAAGAAATGTGCTTTTTCTTCTTTTGTGTGAGCAAATTGAATAGAACCAGGGAGCTGTTGTTGGCCTAGATATCACTAAGTAAATAAGAAATAGTTGCTTTTTATTTCAGCTTCTCCTGCAGAGCTGACACTAGTTTGGGATATGGAGTAGGTTTTCTCTTTTCTGTAATCACTAACAGAGACATTTATGTAGCTTCACCTTGTTTCTCTTGTGGAAATCTGTTGGTGATCGTAAGGAATAGGAGTGTCATAGTTTGAAGGAAAAGTAGTTGCAAAGAATTAAATAGAACCAGTGAGTTTATACAAAGCCTTTATTAATGGTGAGGATGCAAGTGAAAGACAAAATTAATCTTGATTCTGGGTCAATGATAAACTCAAAACTGGCTGTCTTCTCTTTTCTATTTTTAAAATTTTATTTCTAACTTCTAAGTAAAGTGTTTCAGTCTGACTGTATGAGGCAATAAATGTGACCTCAATGCTTTCAAACACCTGTTTTGCAAAAATATCTGGTTTTTTTAAACGCAGCAGGACAAGAAAAAAATGTTGTTCAGAACAGGTAGGAAACTGGTTTCCCTCTCCAGCAAAAATACTTTATAAAGGAATTAATGAAGGAAGCAACATAAGGAGAAAATTAAAGAGAGTCACTTTGGGAGGTTTGCCTGCACAGGGCTGTTGGTACACTCAGACCCAAAGGAGTCGAGAAAAATTGTATGACCACTGTCAGCAGTAGTTTTGTGAGACATATTTACATTTGTCTACTATTTTTGGAAAGTGTGTTCTGGTCAGTTAGTCACGGTTTCTGTTTGGTCAGCATTCCATCAGTTTTGAGAAGCTTGTTATCTGCCCAATACAGTCACTGCTGGTTTCAGTGGGTAAGACAGGGACTGCCAAAAGACAAGAGTTAGGACAAAGAACTGTGTGAAACAGCATGAAGTTTTAAGTATAGATTTCCAGAGTTATGCAAATCTAGAAAATTAAAAGGAGAGGGTTCCACTAGCCTTGACAACAGTTACATTAGCTTGCACGAGTGAAAGCAGGTTTGTGGTTGTGGAGCAATTTCAAGGCAAGTAAATTCCTTTCAGGTGAGAGACTGGCAATTTAACTGGCAGGAAGGTGGTAGTGTTGATTTTGGATCTAGAAGTGAGGTCCAGATAATTTGTATTCCTAAAAAATACCCCAAGATACTACAGAAGAGTACAGCCATTTAGTTTTATGCTTTTTCCAGTTCCCAATGGGTTCCCTCACCTAAAGCATCCCAGGCTTTCCTTGGCAATGGAGATAAACACAGCATTCCTCCTGTCTTTCTCTCACAGAGTATCTCTATCCACAGTGTGTGCACTGGGAGCTGTGTGAAACCACCTCAGACCCACGGGTAGGCTGGAGCGTGACAGCTGCTGCCCGGCAGGGGTGGGTGTGTGGAGCAGGCATTTTCCCTGGAGAGAAGATGATCTCCTTTCACTGCCTTGGCACTGAGGAGAGAGTGGCTCTTGATGAAGGGCCAGGCTTGAGGCTGTGGGTCCAGAAACCTTTTTTGTAGGAGAGAAGTAAGTGGATACACAGCTTCCTTGTTTCACGTCCAGCTCTGAGGGTATCTCCTGGAGTATCCATTGCTTTTGAACACGCCTGCTGTCCCAAGGCTGCACTGACCCTGATATGTGAGCACAGTCACTGTCAGAACCTTCCTGCTGCCCTAATCCTTGCTCTAGGGTGGCTCTGCTTGAAGCTGCAATGTCTTCCTAAGCCATTTAAACAATTGTTTTCCTCTGGTACATAAATCTGTGAAGATGAAGGAACTGGTTAGTAATGCTCTATGTCTGTCCAAAGGAGAAACAAGAAATGAAATCATATTTTAGTTAGAACAGGCTTGTTGCTCACAAGCATTGTATCCCCATCTTCCTCCTGAGGTGGTCAGAGCTGGTGCAGCCCATTGTTTTGAGTTCTCCAGGTGTTCAGCAGCTTTGCTGCCCATGGCAGCACCAAATGAGTCAGACAGGATAGGCTGAACAGATGTTTATTTTCACTCACATCCTGGCATGTAGGAGTGGCTGAAAAAGATAATGTGCTAAGGTATAGAATGAGGATTAAATACATATTCTTCTAAAATTTCCATTGCAGGGCTCAGAGGTGGAAGTCTGGACAGGCAGGGGTTTTGCCAGGTCCAGTCTCCTTTGCAGTTGCAGCACTGTCACAGGACTCACTCTGAACGAAAATGTTTGGGGTTCTGCCTTTACTGGCCTGACCAGAAGGATGTTCTAGAACCTGAGGTGCTTTGTTAGGTCCTGGCTTTCATTGTCTAGCATAAAAATACTCACACACAGTTTTGTCCTCATATTCAACACCACCTTTGAATTCACACCCCATTTTCCATGGTTTATGACAGATGGCAACTGTATCCTCTGTCTCAGTTTTCATTCTGCAGCATTTAACAAGACATGCTCTGGTAACCTCCTAAAATAGACTGTTCTTTTCCTTGGCTGTGCTAACAAACCCTCTCTAGACACACGAGATTAGCTGCTGCTCACTGAAGAAGGGTGATCACAACTGCATGCGATTCCTCAAGGAGATGACCAGACCTACTGGCATGAACACTTCCCTGACACAACTCTCCAGTTACACATCCTAAGAGAAGTGTTTGATTCCTGTGCCACTGCTTCATATTGGTAATGATGGTATTGTGTAGCTGTCTCACATCCTTCACTTCCTCAGTCACTTCCATACAATGATCCCATACTCCAATCTTACTGGTTCATTGCTTTCTAAATGCAGTTCTTTCATTTTCACCATTTTTATGTGACCAGTTTACTGTTTGTTTTGTTTCCCCAAAATCATTAAAGGAAAATATGAAACTAAGAGTAGTTCCAAGAATAATAGCCCAGGATGTCATCAGTGGTCTCCCTCAGCTCAGTAATTTGCACTCAAATCTACTTAAATCTTTCTCCCTGTGCTTGTGCTTTACCTCCATTAAAACTCTCCTAAATTCTAGTCATCTCTACAACTGCTAATAACTTCTGTTCCAGGCACCTCACTAAAGTGTGTTATTCAGTATCAGCAATAAAACATTTCCTTTGTCCAGAGCACCAAGAATCTCAAAAAAGGCAAAAATCGACTGCCAGTACTAAGCTACATTTGTTCTTGCTTACACGCCTGTCTTTATAAAAAGAGGTTGAAGTATATCCTGGGTAGCCTTGAGGTGAAAATAGCGGGCCTGCATTTTCCTGGAACACATTTTTTTCTTTGCCTTTTCCAAGGTAGGGAACATTTCTAAGAAGTGGAAGATTTATCTTAGCTTTCTTCTAGCCATCTGGTATCATGTTTGTTCTCACAACTGCAATTCCATGCTGTCCTTCTTTCAGTTTTCAAGTCTCTGGGGTCTGAGAGAACTTGCAGCTCTTAATCTTTCCAGCACGTCACTTGAGGTAATTTCCACTTGCCATTCCTATTATTTGTCCTGCCTATACCCCTTTTGATATTATCACTGGGAAAACAACAACAAAACTTTGATTGTAAACATCACTTATGTTTATCCAATAGGGACCAACGCTGAGCATAAAAATATAGCAGGACTTGGCTCAGGCTTTATCCAGGTCACATTCCCCTCAGGCAGCCTGGGCTCAAGCCGTACCAAGCTGGGTTTACCACCGCAGGCGCTTCCCGGGGACTGCCAATCGTTGGATTTAGATTCTCATTAGGTTTTACAGCATGGGATGCGCGCCCGTTGAAAAGCCTTCTTGGGAGCTGCTTCTTTCGTTCCTCCACCTGGCTACTGAAATAGCTCCGGAGTCCCGATGTGTGAGCCGTGCGCTGAAACGCGCCAGCGCTGCCGTGTGACCTCCAGGCTGGAGCGGAGGCGAGCGCGCTGGCCCTGTGCGGCGGGGAGCGCTGTGCCGCCGTCTCGCATCGCCGCCGGCCCCATCCCGATGTCCCCGCAGGTGCGTGAGTGGCCCGCGCCCCGCTCCTGCCCCGCATTCCCGCTCCGCACTCCCACGTCCCGCCCCGCCGCCTGCGGGGGCGTGGTCCGCGG
>VZRZ01001922.1:1468745-1707417 GCA_013398175.1 Climacteris rufus | reverse complement strand
CCCGGGCAGGTGTCACCGCGTGCCCCGGCGGCGGCCGGGAGCGGCCCGGCTCCCGCAGGGTTCGCTGTGCGAGCGGTGCTTGCCCGGGTGCTGGGGAGGGGGCGCGGGCAGCCCTGGGCGAGCAGGGACAGCCTGGAGAGCGCGGGACCTGAGCTCCTGGGAACTCCCAGCTTGTCCAAACGCGTGGCCAGTGCAGGCCACAACGCTGGGGGTCTGGAGCATCTCTCTTAGCAGCAGAGACTGCGGGAGATGGGCCTCTTTGGTCTGGAGAAGACAGACAAGATCTCATATAAATACCTCGAAGGCAGGTGCCAAGGGCAGGGTGCCAGACTCTTGAGGTGCCCAGTGTTAGGACCAGGAGCCATTCCTGTAAACTCAAACACAAGAAGTTCCACCTCAGCATGAGGAAAAACTTCTTTACTTTGAGGGTGGCAGAGCACTGGAACAGCTGCCCAGGGAGGTCGTGGAGTCTCCCTCCATGGAGACATTCAAACCCCACCTGGACGTGTTCCTGTGTCGCCTGCCTCAGGTGGCCGTGCCTTCGCAGGGGGTTGGACTGGACGGTTTCCAGAGGTCCCTTCCAGCCCCAGCAGTTCAGTGAATCTGTGATTCTGTGGAAACGCTCTGCCCTGTTGCAGGAGGGCCCTGCCACTCTACCTGAGTCTTGGGTGTACCTACACGTGTATAATGCCTGCCGCTAGTGCTGTACATGTTATGATGTGGGTGGGTGGTGTATGTGCCAGAAACTTGTTCTCTGTTAATTTTTCTTGAGCACATGTCAGTACGTGATAAGGAGTCCATTATACATAGCTGTTGTCAAAAATAGCATCACATCTGTGGCAGGTTCAGCTATCAAAGCCCAACACAACTGTATGTAGTCCCTTCAAGTGCTTTAGCATTTGCAAGTTCTTACAGCGCTTGCAGAAAAGCTTTGTATTTGTACTTTAACACAAATTACAAACTGGAGTACTTGAAAAAGTTGGATCCTGTATTATAGAACATTTTTCCTGTATATGTGCAGAGCTACCATGCATTCCTGTGTAATGTGTGGATATCGGGAAACCTGTAGTTGCTCTTCAATTTTGTCAGCAAATGTGCATGTGCATCTGATGACTCTTTCAAGTTTTTGGTTTTTTACTGATATTTCTGTGTTTGTATTTTCAGATATAATTCACTTGGAAGAACGTATGGCTGGCAAGTGGTAAGTAGGATACTCTTTACTGTGCTAAACTGTGCTTAGTAGCAGCTTGGCAATGCTGTGAACAGAAAAATTCTGTTTTCTCTTTCATGTAATTTCTCTAATAGTTTCTGTCTCTCTAAACTCCTTTTACTAATGTAGGGAAGTCATTGCTCTTTAGGAATACCTCCCATTCCATTTCACCAGGACTTCTCACCTGAATCTCTGTTGGGTATTGTTAATACCTCAGGCAGTTCTGTTTTTGTGTATAACAGAAGTCATTATGAGGATGGTGTGTGTTTGCCTTTTTCCTTTCTTTGAGATAGTTTTCAACCCTTTCCTTTCCCTTTGCCTTTCCAGGTGTGTGTATGTGATGTTAGGTAATTGTGAAGTTCTTGCACTGAGCTGGCAGCCTCTGGAGGCAGTTGTGGGTGCAATAAACAGTATTTCTTCTATTAATTTTCAAATGTCTCTGTTGATTTCAAGTTTCAACAGCTTATGTTGTCCTGCTTTACAAATCTCACCTCCTCCTGTTACCACCTGCTCAGTCAGGTCTGGCTGCTTTTGGTTGTGTTCCTTTTGTTTCCTCAGTGTTGCTATACTCGTGGGGCTGTGCAAAAAGCTTATAATTTCTTTTGTGTCTCTTTCCAGCTTAAGAGGCTCAGCTAATACGTCATCTATACTCATGCATATTACTGTTCCTTTGTGCATTTCGTAAGAGTCTGAGGTGCTGCCTGTGAAAAACTTGTGGATTCATGTGTGTTACAAAGCTTTGTTTTGTTTTGCCATAGCCTCTGAAGAGGTATCAGGTGGTAGCAGATTTATTTCACTGTTGCCCTTCAAAAGAAATTTAATTAGGTATTTGTAGCTTAAGAGACTTTGTAGTCCCTCACACAAGAAAGCTGTTGCTGTCCTGTTTATGGTGGTTATTAAGCCATTGAAATGTAAACTCTTAACTTTTCCTTACTGTAAGAAAACATTAATTGAACTAATTACAGATATATTTAGCTTGGTTGAATAAAAGAACACATAAGCCAATGCAATTTGATAATGCTGTGGGAAAAAATAGTTCTCTCCTTTCCAGAGGCCTTCTCCCTGATCTTCCCTTTGTGCCAGCACATGAATTTGTACCACTGTATAAGACTAAGGAAATAGACTAGTTGGAGAAAAATGAGCATTTTTCATATGGACCTTTATTACCAACTTGAGGACAAGGTGAACTGTGGATGGTGTGCAAGAAAATGAGACTTTAGTGTATTTACTTCAAGATTAGCATCTGTAATCCATTGCTAAAATGCTTTTTATATTGGCATGTAGATTATGTGAGGTCCCAAGTAGTATGACAGATTTATTTAGGGAAATATTAGAGTAAACCTACTCATGTAGCTTGTTGTATGTTAGATACAAAAACCAAAATAAGCCTCAGACTACTTTTTTTTATAAATCTTTCATTTTTACTTGTGTACAGATTAAACGTAATAAACATTCCTGGAAGCTCCGTGGGTTCTTTCTGTCAAGCAGACTGGCTAAACAAATTCCTGAGAAAAGAGCACTGCATAGCAATCTCCAGAATAAGAATGCAGGTTGTTTAGTACAAATGTTGCTTTTATCCCAAGTGTTTAATAATGATAAATCAAAATTCAGAATTTAAATTTTTCAACTCTGAGATGTAGTCTCTGATGGTGCAATGTTGCGGTGTGAGGCTGGCCAAACGGCAGGCACCCAAGAAATAATGTTTGTTTCTGTTAAGAATAAAGGGTATTTTTAATATTTGTTAATGAACTTTCCTGAGAAAATATCTTACAAGTGGTAGCCAGCTTTCCTCTGATCTTCGCCTGTGACCCATAACGAAGATGTAACTTGGGCTGGTTGTTAGATTCTGTCACTGTCACTGTACAACCATTTAGTCTTTATTCTCTCTCCTAGATTGCTGTAAGGCCTGGCAGGTTCACTGGAAACAACAGGAGGGTGAAGGTTCCGACACTGTGGTAAGTGTGCTATTTTAAACCATCCAGGAGAAAAGCAGGGAAAGGAGCCGATACGGAATCGTGAGTCCAGGAGTGAATCACTCGGTGCTGAATTGTCTGCAGCAGTGTGTGGGAAGATGAAAGAGCTGAGAATTTGCAAAGAGGAGGCAGTGGTAGCTGGTAGCATGTTCTTGCTCATGGGGAAAGGAGGGAATATGCATGCAAGGTATGAGGGCAGGTACTTGATGCTTTATGTTTCCATAAAGCTGTGAAACACACTAATCCATTTATCATCATTGCGTGTTTGCTCATTATAGCATTAATATTTTCTTTACTGCTCAAGAGGAAAATTGGGCAGAAATAAGATGTTTTCCATTAATTATGTGCAAGTTGAGTGGTGGAAGTCAAAACTAGAAGTTGGCTAACCTTGACATCATATTCTACTAACTTTGTTAACTTACTACTTTGTAAGAATGTAATAGCAGTAATAGTTTATGTTTGCAAAATGTTAAGATTTTAGTCTCATTGCACGTTATATCTTAGTATGATAGAACAAATTCAAAGTATTTCTAATGAGGTTATTTATTAATTTTTTTTTTCCTTTTCAAGTGGCTTTCTAGAAGATGACCATAGAGGATCTCCCAGAACCTCCCTTAGAAGGAGATTGCCTCATTGAAAGAGAACGGTTCTTATTCCCAAACTCTGAAACATCTGTTACTTTTTCTGTTGCTGCAGCACCAATGCCTTCAGACTGTGGTATGTATTTTTAGAAAAAAAATGAGTTTGTGATCAACAGAGAATAAATTTGAATAATAAATTTTAAGAGACACTATCAACTCTTTGGTATTTCTCTTCAGAATTTTTTTTTTATTATTAAATGGATTCTCTGTTAAAGGAAATAAAAAATGAAGACTTCCATTTTTGTTACTGCAAACATCATAAATTATATCTTTTCCTTTGTACATTTCTGTGTATGTGTGGTCAGGTAGTTGTAGTTGTTTCACATCTCAGTGTAGAATTAGGTATTAAGATGTAAAATTGCAGTAGGTAAGGAAAGTTAATCTACATCACATTTAAAACCTCCAGAGTTACACTTTTTCTTGTGCTTTCAGTATGTAAACGATGGACTAGAAGGGGTTATTTCTGTTGGAAGTGTACATGTTTGTGGGGGTAAGGACTGTAAAGGGAGCAGTAGAAAATTATAGCAAGTATCAGTGATCAGCTTTCAAATTTGTGTTTGTCTTCAATAATTGTCTTCACACATATAAATTATAATAAATTTTAAACAGTATACAATATGTTGGAAGGTCACTGTAGGCAAGGAGCTTCATTGATAGCTACAATTATAATGCCTTTGGTTGTTGCAGGAGATGTTAATAGCATCTATTTACCTTAAAAATTACGCCCTCCACCTTTGTGTTTCCCATGCATTGATTAGAGCAATCAACTGTATTCAGGAAAAATAAATACATGTAATGTTCTGTCTTTGACAGACTCAGTATTCTCAAAACCCATTCTATAAATTAGCACAGGTTGGGAATTTAGCTGTTCCATATGATATATTTTAATACATGAACATGTGTCTTTACATGGTTTAACCCTGCTCTCATCACTTGTCTACTCTAGTCTACTCTAAGTACTGCCATGATTTATTCCATTCTGCTTTCTTGTGCCTTACAAGAAGTTTCCATTTGCCTTCTTCAAACAGTGTTGTGTTGTGATATCTTCTAATAACTCTGCAATGTCACTGCTCTCTGTTCTACCTGGTCTATGCCTACTCATTGAATGAAAAGTATTCCTTTTATAGGAGGTTGCTGTCACCTGTGTCAAACTACTGAAGCCGGGTAAAGGAGGTTAAACCACTACTGAGAATGATTCTTGGTCATTACATTCAGTGCATTTATTTTTCCTTAATACAGTTGAGCACTGTAATCAATACTTGGGAAAGATAGAGGGGCAGAAAGTAATATTTTAAAGTATCTGGATGCCATTGTCATTCTTTCATGGAAGTCATTGTTTGAACAGATTTTCTGTAGCATTGTTTGGTTTGCAAAGACCACAACTGCCACCTGTAAAACACTTAGGGTGGTTGTTATTCATACTTGATGTAGTCTGAGATTTTTGCCCTAACATGCTGATCAGTCTGCTAGAGTTGATTTCTGATACATAATTTGTTTCAGGTTTGTAGCTAGAAATCTTCCTGGTAGAGTAAGAACTGTGAATATCGTGCGAGATCATTAATCTTGTTGTCTAGTTGTCTGTTTGCTTTGTAGCTTTCAGCAGTAGATCAACTGTGGTTTATATGGAAGGTAAATATTAGTAGATAAATCAGTAGATGTGTGTTGATGCATGGGATGTAGGGAAGCAGGCACACTTTGTGTAGTGCTGGGAGATAAGGGGTTGGGGTTGTTTTTATATGGTAGGTACAGATAAAAATTCATGGTAAATATCAGTGAAGTTGTCCTCCTTTTCCATTCTTGTAGAATCAAGGCAGTGCAGCGTGAGGAACTAAATAACCAGGAAGCAAACTCTGTTTGTGCTTTTATCTGTTAATTCAATCTAGAAGTCAGGTATGCTGTTTTTGGGGAAAGGCTGGGATGATTCATCCACGGGTGGTTTGTACCATGTCATACACCCAGATGGCTGATGCTGTGTGTTGCTTAACCTGTCTGTCCAGTCTGAGAGCTGTGAATCTGTGATGGATGGGAGCTGACACTACATTTACCTGAAACTGCTCAAAAGGCATTGGGGGTAAAAGTTCAGTGTTTGCCATGATTTATTTGCTGATGGCAGCAGATTCTGATTCCATTCCCTCTCCTCATAGCCATTCCTATCCAGATTCTTTAATATAATTTCATATAATTTTCCAGAGCTGGAAGAAATTCCACAGATTTAAAACAGAGAGTGTGTATATACATGCATATACATACACCCGTGAGTAACATGACATAGCATATTTTTATAGTATTGTTTTGTACACTTACAGCTTGGGTTGCCTGAAAGAACGTGAGGTTTAAAATCTTCAAAAATGTTTTTTTTTTCTGATCTTTGTTTGGTGCCTTAAATTTTGAAGATGCCACCAGCTGGGATTGATGCGTTCATGAAATATCAGAAAATAGCGGAGGCCTTCCTGGTTTAACCATGTGTTTGTGTTTTGGTATGTTTTTTTGTAAATTGTGATGGAAGAAGAAGAAGGAAAAGACATGTTTTTGTAGCAAATGGAGAAATCATGTATGCATTTGGTCACTGAGAGATCAACAGGCTTGTCTGTGCTTGGGAGCATCTTGGAATCTGCAGCCTTTGACTGGCTTGAACAGCAGTCAATCCTTATTAGCAGAATCACTGTACATCTCTGTTACTTCTTGCCTAAACTTAAAATCTCTCTTGCAGTACCATTGTAGTGCTTGCTGATTAAAAGCTTTCTCAGAACTATAAGCAAGACCTTAGCATTGAAGGAGAAGTAGAGCAGGTGTTAGAGACAATTTTCTGAATTAATTCAGCATTTTGATTTTTCCAGTGTGATGAGCAGTGAATTGACTCTCTGCTATTCTTTGCCTCTGAGTTTGAAAAACTAGATGCATGTTAAAACTCTAGATTGTACATAGTGATTTCTTTTTTTTTAACAGAGTTTTCCTTCTTCGATCCCAATGATGCAGCATGCCAAGAAATACTCTTCAACCCCAAAACATCAGTTTCTGAATTGTTTGCTATCTTAAGGCAGTGGGTTCCACAGGTCCAGCAGAATATTGATATTATTGGGAATGAGGTGAGATATAAATGAAGATCCTTGAATGCTCTCAATGTTAAGTACTGTGTTGACAATGAATAAAATCAGTTCATTCAGAAGCAGAATTAATCATAAATGCAGGTACAGTTTCTGCCTTTTAACAAGTAGTGACTGATAATGCCTTGTATTCCACATGTTGTCAGCTTTTACTTGGAAAAAGGAAGATGATGGATAAAATTCAGTACATTTGCATAGATAGTATAAACAATGTTTCTTCTCAGGGCAATTGTGTTGAGACCCTTCCCCTTGGTGTTTCGGTTTCCTACTTAGCAGTAATCCCAATCTCCAATAATATAAAGTTACTGTTGAAGCCTGACATTAAGGACAATGTTTCCAAGGCACAAAATGAGTTTCTAGTAATTCCATCCTACTTTCTTGTTTTTCTTGTGAATTACAGGCTTTTCTGGACAGATGGGGAAGTGTAGTAAAGAGTCACCCCATCATATTGTAACAGGGGGCTTCTTTTTGGGGGTGTGTGGGTGTGGGGTGGGTAAGTGTTGAGAGATCAGAGAACAAGGGGAGAGCTTCATAAATAATTTTCCTATGCAGTTCACTGCTTAATTTTTTGGCATGTGAAATATATGTTAGAAGGAGTAATATAAAGAATCTTTAAAATCTGTGATCAAAGAAGGTGAATTATATGCATTTAATGCTATTCATTACATTTGTGTATGTTCCTCAGTTCTGCAGTTGCAGTCTGTTCTGGCAGGCTTCTTTGTTACTAGCCATGGCAGTGAATCCAGGAGTCAATACATCTGAGATAACTTAGGAAATACCCCTGATGTCAGAGATATGCCAGAGCTAAAACCTGCTTGTTTTCCCCTTGTCTGTCAGATCATTAAAAGGGGTTGCAATGTGAATGACAGAGATGGACTGACTGATATGACTCTCCTGCATTACACTTGCAAATCAGGGGCTCATGGCATTGGTGAGTAAAAAAAGTCATTATAGATGTAAAAGCTTAATTAATTCACAAAAGCTGGTCCCACTGACTGTTACAGAATTTTTCCTATTTTAGTACTTGGTTCTCTCTCTTTGTGTGGCTATGAGCAAGGAAGGTACAGAAGTGCAGCACAGTTACAGCCGTGGCCATAGGGAGCAAGCTGAGTTAGTGGTGTAGGTATTGCNCTTTTTTTTTATTTTAGTACTTGGTTCTCTCTCTTTGTGTGGCTATGAGCAAGGAAGGTACAGAAGTGCAGCACAGTTACAGCCGTGGCCATAGGGAGCAAGCTGAGTTAGTGGTGTAGGTATTGCAAATGATAGTACCAGCTTCAGCATATATGTCATGTAGCAAAGGCAGTTTCAGACTGAGGTGCAAGCTGCAAGTTTGCTGTAGTTTTTGCTATAGTTTTCTTACAGCAGTGGAACTAGAACATTTAGGTGAGTGGCTGTACTTTCTGTTTTTTTCACCCTGTTCATGTCAGAAGAGAAAAATAAACTTTGTTTGCATTATTATGATCATAAATATTGGAAATGAGAGCACAGTGGACTGTTTAAACACCCCCATTAACTTTTCTTTGTTGTGCTACTTTTTTATTGACCTGAACCCCCTTCTTTGAGTTTCAGCTAAGTTTGAGTGAGGTCTGGCATGGATCATCTTCCCTGATGTTGGCAGATCTTTTAACATAAACTTCAGCATTGTGATGTGTAATTCTTTTTCTTCTATCAGATACTAAAACTCCTGGGTTTGATGGCTGACACATTATTTACATTAGAGAAGGTAACAGGTTGTGTTACTATACACTATAGTAGAGGTTTCAGCCCTTTATGATACAAGGCAAAGATTTCTGCATCCTAACCATAAAAAGAAAGGCATACTTACTGTTCTGCTATGAGATTAAAGCATTTAATGTATGTTTTGTGTTTCACACAAACATGTGTGTGTTTTCAGAGGTCAAATAAATAAATCACTAATGCACATTTTACAAAATTTACCTTGCAGGTGATGTTGAAACTGCTGTAAAATTTGCAACACAGCTTATTGATTTGGGTGCTGACAGCAGCTTACGCAGCCGCTGGACAAATATGAATGCCTTGCATTATGCTGCCTACTTTGATGTTCCAGAACTGATCAGTGTTATTTTGAAAAATGCAAAGCCAAAAGGTAGGCATTGTTACCTTTGTTTCATGTAGTTGTCCCTATTCTTTAGATCCTAAGCTGTTGTAATAGTGATCTTTAAGTGTGGGGTTTGTTTATCCAGTACGCATAAATAATTTCTTACTCTTTTATTCATCCTCATTGGTTAATTTTTCCCTTAACCTATCTTTAGAGGTTTGCTGCACTGTTTCCATGGCTGATTTTTAAATCTGAGCTTTGTACGAGAAGATAGAGAAGTTTCAAATAGAACAAAAAGCAAACAGGTTAATTCTAAGTTATTGAGAACTAAGAGAATGTTAACAGAAAACCAAAGATTTAACTATTCTGGTTAATTCTTATGGTTTTTAAGATTGCTTAAGCATTGAGAAGTATGTTTGAAATGCTGGGAGACGGACAGAGCAGAAGTGGGGAGTTGGCAATGGCATGTGGCAAAACCTGAGACTGAAGCAGTTTTTGACATGCTCGTTTTTTCCATTTCTCAGCTGTGTTAGGAGGTCCTGTGTAAGGAACAGTTTGACTTTTGTGTTTGGCATAAATAGATAATACCTTTTGGAATGATACTGTGAAGGACTGGTAATTGGAGCCCTGTTTATACTAATGCAAATGGAAATACAGAAATGGTTCTGAACCAGAACCTTTTGTTCCTAATTTGGTCAGGACATCAAAACCAGCAACTTTATTACTAAAGCAACTTTATTACTAAAATTGTACAAATATTAATTTGTTCGACTGAGTATCCTTCTGATTGTGCCATTTTGCAAAAGGATTTTTTAGCTAGAGACGCTGTCTCATCCTGGAAAGCTGGTAGGCTTTTGGAGTACCCAGGGCTTGCTTGCCACATCTTGAATGGCCATGGAGGTAATTGTTAAGCAGTGCTGTTCTGGTATGACCTGCTTAGGAGGTGACAAGTGTGGGTTGGTAACAAGAGACACAATAAGACTGCACAGTAGTTAAGTCCACATCACATTTCAGTAGCCTGGTCTCCATAATTTGCATCAACAGTTTAGGTCTGCTTTCAGACCACATTTGCATTTGGTGTTCTCATCTCCTCGTGTGCAGTTCCTACAGGAGGGGTGGGACTTTGCTCAGATTTCCTAGGAAACCAGTAGGGTTAAATGTCTCAGCAGTTGGCAATTCTTGGATAAGAAGCTGATGTTTTTTATCTCGGGCAATGTATAAAATTATTTGCTCTGTAACATGAAAACAACGGATGGTCTGGATTAATAGAATAATTTTAGCTTCATACTTCATCAAGCAGTTTGCAGAGAAGGAAGAACATATGTAAAAAGCAAATATACTTTGGATCCATACTGAATTGGAGAAAAAATGATTGCTAATATATAAATAACTTTTCAAGACAGTCATGTGCTGACCCTGAGACCCATTGTGAAGCACAGGTGTTTCCTTTTGATTTACTGCTAAACTATTTTCTTTATGATGCTCTGCAGTTAAATTCTTTATACAGATTTACTCCTCAGTTGTTACAAGAGAGAGCTAGTTTGATCTTGGATTTTTAGAGGTTTTAAATACAAAAAGTGTTAAACCTTTAAGAATTAGAATTGTTGTGGGATGCCATTAGACAATGACTGTAACCTCCACAGGTTACTAATGACAGACTATTGCTGCATATTAATTTCCTCTAGATAGTTTGGGGGTAGTTACCAGGTAACATTTGATATTTATGTGTTTCTTTTTGTCACCTCTACTGTGCCCACTTAGATCAAAGCTATAAGAGAACTGTTAAAAAATCTAAGCATGAAGCTTGCGAGTCTGAGAAAGCCACACAGTCTAATTTTAAAAAAAAAAACCAAAACTACACATTAATTATTTCTTTTAAATGAGTACATGCAACTGTTGCTGGCTCAGTAGCTGATGTTACTGACCAGTGTTTCTGCAAATTGGTTCCTTTGTATGCTGAAAATATTTGGCTGTATTCCATGGAAGTTTCAATGGCTGTATACAGCTTCTACTTGGTTTTAAACTGGCCGTGTCTTCTGACCTTTGGTATATAAAGGGTACATCTGCATATGTAGCTGTCATTATGACTGAGGCATGTGAATGCAGTCTTTTTTCATGCTAAGTTTGTATTCAATCAGTGCAATTGTAAAACTGTTAAATTTTGATCCCAAATTTTTTACCTTTGGTGTTTATAAGATTCAGAGTCAATTTTTATTTCTATGTATGAACTTAACACACCTATACAGACATATATAAATATATATTTTCTATGTATATAGATTTCTATTTGCCCCAAAATGTTCATTTAGTGTAACTATATAAGGATGTTGATGCATTTGGGATATACTTTGTTTATGGCATTGTGAGAAGGGCTAGGGGTTTTGGGAACGGAGAAGAAGCAAGGAGACTGTACAGCCCTGAGGTGGAAAGTTTTATGTTCCTCACCAGTATTTCAAATTGGAGCATTATTGCTAATACTTGTGGTCTTTTGGTCTGTATATTAAATCAGCTGGCATTTTTAATTAACAGTCATATGCCTAATTGACTTAAAATGACATCTCTCGTGTAATTTAAGAGAGGAGCCTCAGACTAAACAGACATTGAAAATCCAATCTTCTCGCACAGTAATAACTTCATAGCAGATTGAAAGATGTATGAGGAACAACTGATAGGAATATATGTTATGCTAAATCTCTTCTAAGTCGAATGCAGTGCTCCATTTTCCAAACTATCAGTGTGAGACCCTCAGAGTGAAATTCTTTGAAAACAAAGAAATTAGAACAATCACTAGCTCTTACTTAATTCTTGGCCATTAATAATTAAAGCAATGTAAAGGAGATGTATAATCATTTTTCCCTTGCTCTGCAGCCTGCTCTCAAAGGAAAACAACTGGATGAAAATACAGCTCATTTTAACATTTGACAACTAGAAGCAATAAAATATAAATATTTCTGAAACATTAGAACATTAATTTACTTGAAAACCTGAAGTTACTCACTAGTTAATCTTGGCACAGTAGGTTGGGCATCCTGAGTAGCAGCAATTTTGCAGTTAAGCCATCAGTATTACAAAATGTGCGAAAGTACATGCTCATCTTCCAGGTTGGTTCATGGTGTGAATAAGCAGATGCAGATAAGGTTGATATTCTATGTAGAATTACTTCTCATATGCATTTGGTACATAAATAATGGTGTGTCTGTAAAAATGCTAACATAAACTGTACAAATGAATGTCCTCTCAAGGAATCTGTAGGGTGAAATGTGCATGTAAGACTTGCATACCTCACATGTGATGTTTAATTGCAGATGTGGATGCCACCTGTAGTGATTTTGATTTTGGAACAGCTTTGCATATTGCTGCATTTAACCTCTGCACAGGAGCTGTCAAGTGTTTACTGGAACATGGAGCAAATCCTGCCTTTAGGGTAAGGAAGTTGGGCTGTAGGTTGACCAAAAGGTGAAAAAAGTACCTGGAAAAACTGAACAGTCTGTCCAGGATTTTGATTAGCTAAAAGTGTGTTACATGGACTGATAGTTACATGGACTGATAGAAAAAAGTATTTATAATCCATAGTGATTGATTCTGTATGCTTTGTCCTACTTGTGTGTTGAAGTTTGTATTCTTGTGTCACTGTCTGGTTCATTAGTTCAAATAACTTTCAAGGGGTCCATCTCTTTGTTGTTTGAGTTCTCATTGGTTAATAACCCTTTCTGTCTTGCAACACTGGTCATGGCAGTGAGGGATTTTTTCAGAAATAGAGCCCTCCAGAAATGTAGTGTTCTGCTTAGCAGTGAGCCCGGTCTTAGCATGAGTAACTGATGTACTAATGCTCTGCTTAGTAACCTAATAATAGACCTAGGTTATAGTGAAAAGTGTTGCTTTATGTGTCTAGCCACAAATCTTGGGTTTTGATTGGTTTTTGTGAGTTTTGTTGGTGTGGAGTTTTTGTTGGGGGTTTTTTGTTTTTTGGGTTTTTTTTTGGGGGGGTGGGGGAGGCTTGGAAGGTTTTCTTATTTCAGCAAAAACAGTATCTCAGTTTTCCATTTTCAAATGCAGCAGTTTTTTTTTTCCATGAGAAATCATTGTATTAAGGGTACTCGAAAGTCATAATTTTATGTAGCACCATTGGTGTGAAATCGTCTAGAATATTTATTGTTCATACAGTTCTTCATGATATTCAATCTAGATATCTTTGAAAAATAGTGGTTTTCTTCTTTGTCTGTTTAGTCAGTGTGCATGTATGTGTTTCAAATTCTGTGGCAGCTGAATGTTCAGGAGTCTGTTGTCACAGGAAACGCTGCTTTGTGGTTGCACAAGCATTCTGAGCTGGCAAAGGCAGCTCTGACCTTGGGAAGAGCAATCCTGAGCTTCCACTGTGCCCCCTTTGCCTTCTTGCCACTGCTCTGCCTCTGCCTTGTCTTGGCACAAAGGTTTGCAGGGCACCTGGTGGGCTGAATTGTGCGACTGCTGTGACCAAAATAATCTCTAACGTGATGACTAAAAAACTCAAACCAACCTCCCTACTCAACTTTAACCCAGCTATATCCTGTTTTTAAGGTAGTGTGATTTTTACTTTTAGAGTGATTAGAGATTTTTAAGGAATGGTAGGTGTTAAATTCTTCAATCCCACAATAAAGTTTTGACTAGAGACAGTGTGTGGAGTTTGATTATGTGGGAACAGCAGTGTAAATGCTGAGTAAGGATTAGAGTTTTCCAGCTCTGGGATGGATTGAGAGGGGGCTCAGGGAACAGTGAACTTTTAGTCTGTTTTTTAAGGAACCAAAACAAATACAGTCTTGCTCTGCATCATTCCCTCTTTGAGCTTCTGGTAATGTCTGAGTCCAGGGCCTCAGATGAGAGTTGGAAGACTGAGATGATTATTTTTCTGCAAACGTTGTGAAAATGGGCAGACAGCCGAAGCTCCACATCAATGGCTTTGCTAAAGAGTGTAGGTAGAACTGGCCCTGGAGCAGCCTGGCAGTACCTGCTGTCTGGGCAGCTGGCCTGGAGTTGAGGTTCATTCCAGGGAAACTGGTACTCCAGCAAGTTGTCCTGTCACGAAGGACATACGGGGAATCAGAGTCACGGCTCTCTGGGAATGGGGCGTGTTTGGAAAGGACTCTGTCCTTAATTAATCTCTTGTAGGGTGGTCTGTAGCTAAATAAACCTGAACAGATTTATTCAAGTACTTATGTGAGCCACCACATTTGCATATTCTATACATGCAACATACATTAATTAAATTCTCTCTTACCTTCGGAATAAGCCTCACCAAGGAGTGAGGTAAATGCTGGGTAAAGATACATTCCCTGAGAGGAGTTAGATTTTCAGTATTGGCATTATGGACCAGAAGTGTCCCTTACTTTCCTCAATCTATATTCAGGTACACAGATACATACAGATGGGGGTTTTTCACGTGTTTTGAGTCCTAATAATGTTCTTGAGTTTGAAAATGTTGGTAACTTGCCAGTTTGAAAAATTAGATGCTCTACATGCTAGCTTATCTATCTAAGGATGTTTTGGCATCCCTCTTTGAAAATGTGGATGTTTTTATAGTTGTTTATATTCTAGGAAAAATATCGAATAAAGAGGATTAAATACTTCATAAAATGCTATGATTTTACCTGATCAGATTTATTGTGTAGCACCATTAAATCCTCTGCTACGTTACGTTTCTACAGAATGACAAAGGGCAAATTCCAGCAGATGTGGTTCCTGATCCAGTAGATATGCCACTGGAAATGGCAGATGCAGCAGCCAGTGCAAAGGAAATCAAGCAGATATTGCTGGATGCAGTGCCTCTCTCGTGTGACATCTCCAAAGCCATGATTCCAACCTACGATCACGTCACAGGCAAGGCCATGCTTTTATCGCTTGGCCTCAAACTGGGAGATCGTGTGGTTATTGCAGGACAGAAGGTATGGTCACCAGCCTGCTACTGCCCTCATAATTCCTGGAGAGTCCATTTATTTACCCCTTTGGAGACATACCTAAGATTTTAGGGTCTAAAATGCCTTCTGGAAGGTATAATCTCCTGGCAGCAAGGAACTGTTTACGGAAAGTAATAAGCTGAAGAACTGTGTGATAAAGTCATTATTACGAAAAGCATTTCTGTCAGGCATAGGCTGTGTTTTGTATCTGTAAATGATTTTTAAGTCCCCTATAGCACACCAACATGGCTCAGCTTTTATTAATGTTTTTGGTGTCACATCAAAATGATGGTAAAATTCACATAGTGCTTTGTGGGTTGTCCAGCTTTGTTACGAGCGTGCATTCATGCAGTACTCCTGCAGAAGGCAGTTGAAAAAGCCCTTCAGTTCTGCTTAGCCTATAGTAACCCAATTTCACTGGTGCAATGCAGCTAAAATCTTTGAGGCAGTGCTGTGCCAACAGGGTTCTTACGTGGTTCTGTGGAAGTTTAAGAATGTAGCTAATAGAGGTCCAGCTCAAATGTGAATAGCTTTTTAAAGCTACCATGATAGCCACACTTCTAAAAATGTGTTTGAAAACTGTAGCATTGGTATTGCATTTAATATTCATACTTTTTATTTGCTCTGATAGCAAGGGATCTAAAATGACTTAACAGTGCTAGACCTCTTTAAGGAAATATTTTTTTCTAGTAAATATTGAAGGCATTTGTGAGAAAAATGTTATGTTTGAGTAGCGGTAGCTTTAATAACTTTTTCTAATACAGCTTCAGATTTGGAACTGTCACAACTGAAATGCTCTAAAGTGATCTCCACTGAGAGTGAGAAGCAGCTTCCATTGTGTATTTTCATTTGGTGTATTCTTGAAATTGGGTCAGGAAAAGTGAAGGAATCACTGGCTATGCAGGCGGCATTTTTACTGAAGTACGTACAGAAAGCCACTTATTCTTTAAAGACAGACGTTTCTTTATCAGAAAGCACAGTGACAGCAAGGGGAGATAATGTAACTGCAAGCTAATGGAGGCATTAGAGCAAGCAAGTGATTAAAGTAGTGCTCTTGTGTCCCTTTCCTCCTAGGAAGACCCACAGAAGTGTTCATGCTGTAATGTGCTTACCGTGTATGGATAGAGCTTCCTGGGTTTGGTTACTTTCATTCTTC
This sequence comes from Climacteris rufus, assembly GCA_013398175.1. Classification (NCBI taxonomy): domain Eukaryota; kingdom Metazoa; phylum Chordata; class Aves; order Passeriformes; family Climacteridae; genus Climacteris; species Climacteris rufus. Next base: position 1,691,344 of record VZRZ01001922.1, on the reverse strand, counting down.
TAATTGATTATGCTATTGCAGTGTGTTTTAAGAAGTTGTTGAAAGCTGTTTTTCTGCTGCCAAAGGCCAGCAGGGCTTTCCAGCTAGCTTGTTTTTCTTTAAGGGAGCCAAATCTGTTCTACAGCAGGTGGGAAGAAGGAATATGTTTGTGCTTTTTGAACTTTCATTTCCACATCAGCTTTCCTCCCTTCCTTCCTTTGTGTGCGAGGAGCTGTGGCGCAGTCCTCCCACATCTCTTCCCACCTCTTTTCTCCGTTTGCCTGAATGGAGAAACTGTTCTCAGCCCTGCCTTCCCCTCCCCCTCGATACTCCTAAATCTGTGCAGGGTGGAGCTGAAGTCAAAACAGGATGGTGAAAATCATGCCCTGTGCTTAACCTTCTCCTGGATCAGTTCTCATGTCCAGAATATGAAAGCTGGGATCAGGGCACTTGGAACAGCAGCATTTTTATGAGCTGTGTTTACAGGTTCCTGTTCTTTCCTGCTTCTGTAGTCTCCTAATATGTCAGCTCTAATGGAGCCTGAAAGCCGAACACAGCAGTCGCCAGAGGGAGAATGGATTCCTCTCTCCATTCCTCCTGCGCCTGTCATTCCGGTTGTCTTACAGGGTGGGAAGCTGTGTAAGCAGGTGTTTGTGTGTGCATGGTTTGGGGTCCCACAGCTCCACCTGCTCCTGCTCTGCTAGATGGAGTGTCCATGCAGATCACAGCTGATGAAATGGGAGTGCAGGGAGACCAGCAGCTGGGAGGAAACTGCTCCTGCTCTTGCTCACAGGAGGGAGATCCTCTGCTCCTTGCTTGCACAAGTCCTAGGGCAGAATTGGAGCCTCAGTTTTGCCATCTCCCACGTCTGGTTTAAGGTAGTGACTGATCTCTTTGCTCAGTAAGTGCCCTTTGTCTAGTGCCTGGAAAGTAAGTGGAGGAATTGTAGGAATCTGGGGGGCTGCTTGGCCAAGCTTCCTCTGGCTGAATGTGATCCCTCTGTTGGTATCTAAAATGTCTCAGTCTAGTTTAGTGTGATGTACCTGCCTGGAACAATCAAGTTCTTCATCATAAGAGGACAGGCTCTGGGTCATGTTTATTCCTTTACAAACATGAAGGAAGAGTAGCTGGAAGGTTTTATAGTAAAGAAGAAAGATTGTTTCTCTCTGTTTACTCTCTGAGGGTTGGATTAAGCAGTGAAGTCATAGTGTAAAATGAACTAATAATATTAAGGTCACATGAGAAGGAAAACTGAGCAACTGAAAGATCAAAGGTTTTTATTACTAAAACTAATTTAAAAATCAGATATCAAAGGAATTTAAATTAATGTTAAATGCATCTCTCTTAGTTATTCCTCCCCTGTTTGGTTGAAGTGTGTGAGCTTATAATGCATATTGGTGAAGACTGAGGTCCATCAGTGAAACTGGTCTGTCTTGATATTCTTCTTAACTATTCAGAGTTTATAGTATATATTGAAGCAACAAGAAATGTTTAAACCATTTCCTGCCTTTTAAAATTTTGTTTAGTCACGAGGAGGGAATAGAAGACTTTTGAATGTTTTCCAAAGGAAAAAATTAATTATGCTCTGAAGATTTAGCGATAAAAATTAAGTATATACACTTATATGTATGTGTTTATGCACATACAGATTTTTCTAATATAATATTTCTATGGAACCTCCAGTTCAGGATGATATCTAGCCCTGATTCTGGAATTCTTGTTGTATAAACACTGAAAGTAAAACCTATCACTGAGCATGTGCTCCTCTACCTTGCTGACTTAGAGCTGTATTTTACAGTGGTTCTTACTGCCTAATTCTTGTCTGCTGTGAGATCTGTCCATAACCACGGTTGTTGTTTAATACAAACTATACAAGGAAGGACTAAGATGTTTTAGAAAATATATTGACTGGTGTTGAAAGGTAGGAATGTGCATAAGTGAGGGAAATGATGTTTGTATTTTTGTGATTGAAGCCTTGGAGATGACTTGCTGTCTCTTTTGTAACCTGTACTATTTTCTCATGAGCAACACTTACTTAACAAAGCCTTTCTGTGTTGATGCTTTTCTCTTAGGTTGGTACCTTAAGATTTTGTGGCACAACAGAATTTGCCAGTGGCCAGTGGGCTGGTGTAGAGCTGGATGAACCAGAAGGAAAGAACAATGGAAGTGTTGGAAAAGTCCAGTACTTCAAGTGTGCACCAAAACGCGGTATAGCCTTTATTTTTTTTCTTAAATTTTTAAACCCCCCAAATTTTGAAAAGAGTGCTGGAAGGATAGAAACAGGTAATAGATTCTGTTGCTTTTCTTTGTAGTGCTTTGTTGGATTTATTTGTTCTTTTACCTGTTCCTAGTGTTTTGGCTGTAACTATTTGCAAAACCACTGAAACAACCAACCAGTCAGAATTTCTGGTTATTTCCTTGAAACGGTGTGATAATAGTATTTCCTGTTTTTTTTGTCTATATTGTTGAAACTATTTATTTCTATTGTAACAGTAATAGCCATCTTTCTTTACCTGCTTTGTCTTCCTTGCTTGTAGTTGTTTTCTAACTTTCAACTTGAGGTATTTTAATTAATACGTCATGGACACATGGAACATACAAAGTCCTGCGTGTTGTACCGGTGGAGACTGAATGTTACTGTTAGGACAAAAAGATTCTAATTGATAGTCTTACAGACTTCTTCCAACTCACTCTGTTCAAATTGCTTGATAAGGATTTTGGTTTCACTGTTCATTTGAGCTTGTCCTTACCATGTGCTTTGACAGCATAGCAACTCATGGTTGTGGCTGAAAAAACCCTAAATTAGTTGACGTGAGAGATAGTATCTGGAAAGTTTTGATACATTAACATTATACATGGTTCTTTGTTGGCACATACAATTTTCTCTCCAGGTATCTTTGCACCTCTTTCCAAAATAAGCAAGGCTTCTGATCATAAAAAAGGCTCTGCACGAAGCTCTTCCGTGCGGTCTTCCCCTTCAGTCAAATCCAAGAAAATAGATGTGGCACACATAACTTCCAAAGTGAATTCTGGTGAGTGTTTTCTCATATGTTGACACAGGATAGAGAAATACTAATCTTCAAGATTTAATAAGTTGTGGTATTAAAATACTTGTTTGGAATTAGTTCATAACTTGAGATGAGAAGGTGGTAAAGTATTTATTAATACAGTGTTCTCGTGATTAGAAGTTCACTGGCCTGTGAGTTGGTACTGGAAGGACATTGTGTGTAGCTGTGGAGTGATTGTAGTGATCTGATGGACTATGACAGTTTCTACATTTTACATACTGTATAAAAAAAACCACACCACAACATTTATTCTCGAGCCATTAAAATAATTTCTAATTGGCTGTAGTACCAGGTAAGTGTCTCAACCTAATGTGGTTCCGTTTACTAAGATCTTCCTGGGAAATTGGAAAGGAATGAAAATCTAGAAAATAATCTATACACCTTTATGTCTAGAAATTGAAGAGATTTATTTTCTGGCAACAAGATCAAGGAATTATTTAATGGATTGTTTTTTATATGCTAATTAAATTATCTGAGTAAAACCAGTGTCAAATTAGAAGAGAAAGGCTGTCCTTGTAATATGGCCTCAGTCTCCTGATTGGAGTTTTGGGCTCAGTCCCTGGCTCTGGTTTAGTTTCTTAGTAATTTGCTCAAATTACTTAATCCTTCTGTACAAGTTCCCTCCCTGTGGAGTGAATGATCCATATTTTCTGACTGTTCAGGTTCCAAGTTGTTTGGAGAACAGGCTCTTCCCTGCTGTGTGCAGTGCTGGCCATGCATAATCTGGCCCCCCATGTTTGGCTGGCTATGTAATAATGTCATTAAATATTTAATTAGCATTTCTTTTGCCTTTCGAGCCCTGTTTGGGTGACTCACACTGGGGCAGCACAGCTTAAGGCATGGAGGATAACATACATTCTCATCGAATTTATGTAAGCACCTAAAAAAACTGTGCACTTCAACAATAGTATGCAGGGTATAGAATATGCACCAGGCTGGTGGAAGAGATGCATTTTGACAGCTCTTTGGATGACTTGGGTAATTCTTCTCTACATAGATTGAAGGGGGAGTAAGCTTTAAGAGTGTGTATTTACAATTAGCACAAGATCTAGGCTATTTATAAATGGCCATCTTGAATAAAAAGCTTCTTGAAATAAGCAGTTTGTTAGGAGTATTGCTCAGGAGCAGATCTAAGCTGACTTCTCCTGTTAAATATTTTCCAGTGTTTGATTCAGTTTGTTGTGAACTGTTTGTAACCCATTAAACTCTAATGGGAGGGACTGTTTCTTTTGTCACAGACAGCTTTGTTCCAGACTAGTTATAAACCACCTTTTCTATCACAAAGGTGCATTTGTGCCTTTGTAAAATTTATATATTTGATACCTTGCTTTAAGGTAGAAATCAGAGTGAATTAAGCATCATCTGCCCAGGAAAGCTTAAATCCACTGGATGTGAGTATCTGGAAGCTGCTGTTTGCAGAGAGTCCTTGCACAGAAAGGTCTGTAGGAATTAACATGCCTGACTGATTTGCTGGCTGGAGTGGGGGAAGGACAAAGCTGCAGAGGCAGAACTTTTGTTTGCAGTGTTTATGTGCATCACCAGGTCACATATCTTTCCTTTAAAATTCCTTCCTGCAATACATTGTAATGATTCAAGACAAATTAATATGCTTTTTGTAGATAAGGTTATAAGCTGCAAAGTAAAATATACTTGTAATATTGTATAGGGAATTAAAAATTTTATTTGGTTCTACTGGATTTGACTAATCCATCAGATGGATGAGAAAAGGTATTTTTCAAGTTTTCAGGAAAAGGATTGCTGAGATAAAATTAAGAAACATGTTATCAGTCACAAACACTAGTTTTTTGATCTGATGCCTTTATGGCTAAACAATAAAATTTTGGAAAATACATTCGCAAACTATTTCAGTCCCTGTGGCTGAATTAAACTGAGAGATGTAGTTAAATAAAAAAAGATGTGATTTTTCTTTCTTGACAGGGAGGGGATAAATCACAGATAAGCTTGTTCTTCATTGAGTTAGGGTAGGAAACTGTCAGAAATGCAAAATGACTGTTTGCAAATTATAACTTAGGTGACAGTATGAGCTCCTATACATATCACAACATTGCTGCTCTAAAACTTAGGCTCTTAAAAATCATATTGGCAAGTTTACATCATTATTTCCAGTCTGAATGAAGACTTGATCTCAAATCTCTCTCAAAACCTTGATGTTTATTCTTTAATGCAGAAATTGTGAAATTAATACTGGTGAATAGTAGATCTAAAATACTATGAAAGTGAATATTACAGATATGAATGTTTGAAAGATTTAAGTAAAACTCCTTCAGTATAAAAATTAATATTTTATAGGCCATTTGTTTATTGTTTGGCAAGATAGTTTGGACTCGTTTAATGTGTTAAGGGGTTTAATATCTGCTAATCCATCAAAACAATTCTGCAGTCTTGTTTTAAGCCATTTATCAGGAGTCTGAGGAATTCAACAATTTTATCCATTTTTTCTATGCCTCCAGTCATAGAGGAGGCATATGCAAATCTGTCATACTGTTTTTGTACATGATTTCCTGTAAAATTGCTGTTATTTGTTAAGATGTATATACTTAATTTTATATAATCTTTTTACAGGCCTAAGTATGGCAAAAAAAGACAGTGCTTCTGAAAACAACTTTATGACGCCTAACAGGGGAAAAACTGTACCTGCAAAAGATGGTAACAAGCAAATCTTCAATTTTTTTTAACATTTTAAGAAAAATTCTGTGTATGGCAGAGGCAGTATTGTGCTGCCCTACCTCTAAAAGCCCTATATCTATACTATAGAAAAAAAGTTACCTTGCTTGCTTATAGTCAAGTGTCAAGCAGGCTGTATGCATTTAGTTTTCTAAGAGCAGAGTAATTTGTGTGGATGTTTGCCTGGCATCCTGTGTTGGTTTGGTAACCACTTCTGTCCAACTACATGGACAAGAACATAGACAAGCCCTTAAGGCTGAAAGCTGGCTCTTAGTAAATGATCTTGCAGACGATCTGCAGAATTACCAACTTAGGTGTCTAAGGGAGGCCTTTTGCCCTGTATTGTTGCTGCCTAGATTTTAACATTGTGTTGGCATTTTTTTTCTCTCCTCTATCTGTATGTCTGTGCCTCTGTAATAAAGTGCTACCATCTAACAGCGCTTAAGTCTTGGCATTGTATCATGGCAGACTCACAATAACAGCCTTCAAATACGAAAACTGAAACTAGCTTTTGAAAGAGTTCCTTTTGCATGTGAATCATTCAGTGCAATTGTCTAGTTTCAGAATTGGATAACAACTACTACAGCAGTACTTTGTTTGCTGAACTTGAAACACACAGAGACCTCACTTTCAGCTGTCTTGAACAAACCCTGGAAGTCGGGTCTCCTTTGAGGTTTTGTCCATAAAATCATGCTATAAGTGGTGGTAAAAACAGTATTTCTTTGAAACAATTTGAAGTGTGAATTTGAATATGCCTTCTTTGAATCAAAGAATCACAGAGTGGTTTGAGCTGGAAGGGACCTTAAAGGTCATTGAGTTCCAACCCTGCTGCCATGGAGACACCTTCACTAGGTCAGGTTGCTCAGAGCCCCATCCAACCTGGTCTTGAACACTTCCAGGGACGGAGCATTCACAGCTTCTCTGGGCAATCTCTGCCAGTACCTCACCACCCTCACATCAAAGAATTTCTTCTAATATCTGATCTGAGCCTCAATTCTCTCAGTTTGAAGCCTCTGTCCCTTGTCCTATCAGTAACGTGCACTTGAGAAAAGTCTCTGTCTGTCTTTCTTGTAGGCCCTTGTCAGGTACTGAAAGGCCACAATAAGGCCTCTTTGGGGTTGACCAACCCAAATTCTCTCAGCCTTTCCACACAGGAGAGGTGTTCCATACCTCTAAACATCTTCATGGCCTTCTTTGGACTTGCTCCAGAATGTCTGTGAAGAAACGCATCTTTTTATATCTTCTGTGAGTGAACAGTTGTGAGGAAGAGACTTGGGGAAGAGCCTAGTATAAAATATTTAAGCATTGTCATATGTGATACTTTTTCAGAGGTGACTTAAAAATCTTGTGTAGACAGAGGTTTCCAAGTCAGCTGTATAAATACACTCTGAGAATGATATGCCCAGTTGGCGGAAGAGGACAGGGGGATACTGAGTATGACAAAGTAAACAAGAGTCATCTATGTCATGCTTTTGCAAAAGGAGAAATGTAACAGGAATGTATAAAAAGGAGTGTCAGCCACGAGATACAGGAAGGGACCTGGGTGCTTTACTGGGCACAGGTAAAATCTCAGTTAAAACACTACATTGGTTTTTTAGATGCTGCATTTCAGAACAATGAGAATTCAGAAAAGACATGACAATAACTGAAGATATAAAACACGACCTACGAGTAAAAACTTGAAATCTGTGATTGTGTGATTAAAAAGATGGAAGATGAAAGGGATAAAACTGGAAGCTTTGAAATACAAGGAACAGTATAACTCACTCTACATGGTAAAACTGTGGTAATTTAGGTTTTATGTTAGGGGGAAAAAAATAACATTGCAGATAATTATGTGGTGAAATGTGTTACTGAGGAAGTCTCGAGAGCTCCCTGATGGGAGGCTTTTAAGAACAGGCCAAATACTCACGTGTCAGGAGTGTTACAACAAATAATAGTTTTGCCTGATGGAAAAGGAATCAGTTACAGGACCTGCTGAAGTCCTTTCTGTTCTTCTTTCTCCCACCCTGTGATTTCCCATGAAATGAAATATCTTGATGACTGATTTAGTTGGAGCAGTTTTGTTGCATCCCTGTAAAAATGATGGTTTGACCTCCAATGGTTCCATCTCTGGACTGGCTTCTAGATACAGACTTGTAGTGCTTGTTTGCAAATGCACAGGTGTGTTTGTACCTCAGAAATTCTCTCGAAGTTTGCCTGTTTGAGCTGAAGTTTGCATTTAGTCAGTAATTTGCTCTTTCTTCATTGTGTCATAGCTGCAGTGAATATCTCAAAGTCTTTAGATTTCTGTCCTCAGCTTTTGTTTGGACCTGCTGCATTTGCCTCTCTGCAGTTCTTTACTATTTTGCATAATTAAGGATTAAATTGCATTGAACAAACTAACCCTGCAGTCGATATCAAGCTGTTTGCAAAAACGAATGCATTAAGCCTCTCAAAAGTCTGGGAAGCTTGATAAGCTTGATATCTTAATTTTTCATATTGATAAGCTGAGGCATAGATGTGTCTTGCTGTTCCCTGCCTCAGTTTGGGCAGAAGGGGTTAGGAAAGGGGAGAAGAGGGGGAGCCTTGAAAAGGAAGTAGGAAAGATGAACATAAGTCTTATCAGACAGTTTAGATATTAGGGTTTGCAAATGGAGATAAAAGTGATTTATTTCCCATTCTTGTTTTATAGTACAGATTTTAATATTAATACAGTATGTAATGGAATATAGTAGGCTTTAATCCAGACAATAATTCACTCACATAATATCACTTTCCTTCCACTTTTCATCACATCTTTAGTAGGCTGGATGCTGAAAGACTGGTGGTATGATCCCTTATTACTAAATACATGAGTATTTTAATAAATGTGCTTGGGACTGTTTAGATGAACTTTCATGGTGTAATAAAGATGGGGCTTTTGGAGACCTCTTACAGCACTCAGCTATCACCTGATTCCCAAGGCAGGGTCAGGTGCACCCGTGTCATTCCTGACAGGTGTTTGTGCAAACGCTGCTTCACAAGTTCTCATTTTGGCTTTGTTTTTTTTTCTGCCCACTATGGAGAGCAGATAACTTCCACATTACAAAAGCTTTCCCTTCTACTTAATCTGTCCTTTTCCAAAATAGGATCCCTGAAGGACTACTTTCATTTATGCCTTTAGGTTTTCCTGAGTACAGCAGCTCTTCCTCTTCTACTACCTCCTTGGAAGGCAAACGGAATTACTCCAAGAAGCGGAACTCAAGTAGCAGCAGTAAAAAGGCACTGACCAGAGTGTCTTCTGCCTCATCTAGGATTAGTGCTGGTATGCTCTGTTTTATTGAGGTGTGGTTTCACAGGTGGGAGTTCACTGCTGCACTGACTACTTGTGTAGAACTACTTGTGCTGGTTCAGAATCTGAGACAGGTTTATGGTTAAACTACTTCACAAGTGTCTTTCTTGAACTAAGTCTGGCAACTTTTGGAAAGATTTTTGTAACACCTTAAAGATGAAAAATGTTCCTATAGTTGGTCAGTCTACCTTTTCAGAGAAGAGAGAAGGCTGTAGTCCACAATTTTCATGCTGGCACAAAGCAAGTCTTTGTCTGAGCAAAATTTGTGTTGCCCTATGTTAAAGGTGTACAATATGTTAGAGATAAATACTCTGTTTGCTAATTAGTTGGCTTGCTATTGAAGACTTCCTTAAAGGTATAATGTCACTAATTTCAGATCTTGTTCTTCTCTTGACCAGGGCTGTATAGCTCCCCAACCACGAGGAAAACTGCTCTTGATGGAGAAATCCAGGTTGGAGACAGAGTACTGGTGGTGGGACAGAGAACAGGCACTGTTAGATTTTGTGGGACAACAAAATTTGCACCAGGTATTTGCAGTGCTCTGTGTATGTTGTTGGTTCAGTATAGAATAGTTTGCATGTGAGCGTATGAATATTAAGAGAATTCCATCTTTTCCCTCACTCCTTCCAAAAGAATTCTAAATTTAAATTGCTTTGTTTCCAAGTTTTTTCTCTGTCTCCCGTGTTTCACTGAATATTTCTTACTTTAATACAACTGTCAGGAAAAAATAATGGTTTAAAATATGACTTTTTCTTGTCCACTATCATGGCTTAAGTAGGAAAAATACTTTGATGTTGAAGTTGTAGGTATTGCAGAATCACAGAGTATTCTGAGTTGGAAGGGACCCACAAGTTGAGTCCAACTCTTAACAAAGCTTTTTCAAAATCCTCAGTTTAGTCTCAAAAAGGCCATGTAGATTACATGCATTTACTCCTTACTTTCATCTTGTCTCTTGCAGTAGTGCCACTCTTATGTCATATACCTGTCTCATTTCTTAACTTCTTGGCATCTTTAAGAGGGTAATGGTGAACATTAATATCTTAACTACACAAGTGTTTGGGTCGCAGGACCAATAGTTAAAAATGTCTCAAAAAGCCCCAACTTCTGCCACTGTTTTCTCATCCTTCTCCCTTTTAGCTTCTCCCTTCCCCTTGCTAAAAAACACTTTGCCAAGTGTTTTCAAAGTTGTTCTACGTTGTGGAAATCAATTGTATTTATTGTAACCAAATTTACCTTCTCTATGGCCCTATCTATAATTTCTTATTTCAAGAGTAATGCAAAAGCAGCTGGTAAGTGTTGGTGTGAGTACCTAGTTTGGGTGAGGTCTGTTTGATTGGTAGCTGATTGGCAATACTCTGTCTTGACACTTGGTGGCATCAGTATTTTAAAAAACCCGATAGGATGCAAGTACAAGCTCCGTACTTGTTTCATTCTTGCCCTTTCCCCAGTTTTCAATGTAGGCAGTCCTTGCCTCAGGTACTGCATTTAACTGAGTGCTACTTTAATGTCTTCACTCTTCACCTCTGTGTTGCTGCTGACAAGTAATCAATGAGAAAAGGACTGTTTCCCAAACAGTGACAGCTGAAATCAGAAAGCTGCTCGACAGTGTTAAGGCTTGTCCCTCTCTGCTTCAAATCAGGAACATTAATGTTTTGGAGGAACACATCCTGTTGTAAGAAGTGAGGATGAAAAGATGACAAATCTTCACCATTTGCTAACCCAGTAATTTATAGAAAATGTAACAGATGCATGTTTAAGTGTTTTAAATCTAAAGTGTATCAAAGCTCTGGAAGTAATCCAAGGTTTGTTCCTTTTGCTGCAATGCAGATCTTTATTTAATTCTAAAAATGGGAAGGGGGGAACTTCTGATGCACTGAGCTCTTCATAAGGTGTCATTCCTGAGTTTCCTGAGCTGATAATTAGAATTACTGGTTCATCCAGTGCCTTAGTGCCAAGTGACTTGAGTTAAATTTTGAATCTTTTGGGGATGGATAGCATAAGGACTACTAATGGAGTATGAAATTTAGCACCTTCATGTAATTAGCTCACATTTATCACAGGTTATGAATGATCAAGCTCATTAACATCTTGATGCCTATTCAGTGTTCTTTACGAGATTGATGGCTAATTCCAATTCTTACACTCTTCTCTTCATGTCACACAACCAGCCTTGCAATCTGTATTAATTATAACTTGCTAGATGGAGAGAAAGAATGAATTAATATCAAGCTTTAATTTTAGTGTTGATGATCTCAGATGAGGCATAAACCAAGTGGTCAGAGCTCTAAAGAGGGAAAGGTGAAACAGCAGTGCTGCTCTTTCCTGTCTCCTTGTTGTCAAATAGCCAGTTATATTCAGTAACATTGTTTGACTTCAGTATGTATATATATACAGAGAGACTAAACCTTTGATATCTATCTCTATATATATACCTCAAATGTTTTACCTTTCTTGTACTAATTAAAATATCAATAATTTTATTAAAAGCATATAAAAGTGCTGAGATAGATTTACCTATTTTATTATTACCTAGGCATTTTCTAACTAGGAACTGTTTGCCTTGATATGGGTGAATGCCAACTGTGACAGTGGTCTAGATGAAGAAAAGCCTGTATTGTTTTGTTCAAAATGCTCTGATTTTGCTGTTTTGAAATGTAGGATTCTGGTGTGGAATTGAATTGGACAAGCCTCATGGGAAGAATGATGGCTCTGTGGGAGGTGTGCAGTACTTCAGTTGCCTTCCCAGATATGGTATCTTTGCACCACCATCTCGTGTACAGAGGTAAGCACTGAAGCTCTTGTAATTTTTGGGTTGCCAAATGATTTTTTAACACATCTTCAGTGTGAAACAAAATTTTGAACTGATATGGAAGGTATGAATGTTTTCTTCTGTGAATGGAAGTTTATAACCTCCATTAAAAACCTGTTGGGTTTAAATCAACCTTTTGAAAGCAGAGTATGAATTGGAAATGCAGCTCCCCCTGTTTCTCTTGCAGCCACTTGAAGTATTTTTATTCTTGGGTCTCTGATAGTCTGTGTTCATGAAACCCTAGTTTCATGACCCAATCCTGATGTGTCCTGCTAAATTCAGTTACTAAAGGAAACTGCCCTTTGCCGTGAGTGGAAATGCTTTTCTTATTCCAACTAACTGCACAGATGATCCAAACCATCCACCACTTGTTTAGAGTCTCTTCGTTAGGTTTCAGGAAGAGCATCCAAGGAGTTCTGCACTCTTTCCTCCTGTATTTGTATGTAGGTACTCTGCCAGACATGTTCTCGCTTTTGTTTCTCTGAATATGCCAGCTCAGGCAAACTGTTAAGAACTTGCCTCAAAATTCCATCTGCTGTCTCAATGAGTTAAAGGCAAGTAACTCAAATAAACTTGTTTGCTGCAGGCGCTTCTTGCATACCAGCCTGAGTGCAGCAGGAATGTTGGTGTCTCTTGGGGGCAGATGGAGAAGGGAAAGAGTCAAAACTTTATCAATATTTGACAAGAAGGCAGGAGGTTTGTTCAGAGTTGAGGTGAAATGACTTTTTTATTGTGTTATTGCTTTTCAGACTAACGGGTTCTGTGGATTCTCTCACAGAGACTTCGTGGAGTAAAATAACTCACACTTTTCCAGGTAGGAGTGTGAGACAGTGGGATTTGGCTGAGGCAGCCCCCACAGGCCCCACTCTGCAGCCAGAACCTACTGCACAAAGCCAACTTCTCCAGAAGCACAGGAGATTTTCAGGGACTCCAAATGCCAGCCAGTAGTCTGGCTGCTCCCTTCCTAAAAATGTAGCCTGGAGAAGGAACTGTGGAGTACTATATTGTTCTTAACACTCTACTGGCAGAAATAATGATGTAAGAGTTAGGATTGTTGGCAACCTTGCCTTATTATTATATTGCAATCTATTCAGAGAGAAAGGGAAATGGAACCTGCTTCTTAATACAAATTGAGATTGATGAAGGGATCAGTGTAGGGGAATACCTCTATGAAATTACTATAACTTGTGTGAGGTATTTGAAGTAGTTTTCTTTTCCTCTACCTAAGCTTTTTGTGAAAAAAACTTCTTCAAATTACCTTGTTTGGTTTGTTTAATTTAATTTCTCTTCTCTCTGAAAATCTGAGCATACCATAGGCATATACTTTCATAAGAAATTTCATCACCTAATTTCCAAATTAGAGGGGAGAATATGTAGCAAATGTGATTGAAGCAGTATAAAAGAAAGCACAAAGGATATGTGTTCATAAAGGTTGTTTTTTTTTTTCCTTAAGATGTCCTACACAGTTTATTAATCTTCCCACTTAGGTTTTAGACGCAGTCTAAGCACCACTTCTGCCTCTTCACAAAAGGAGATAAACAGAAGAAACGCTTTTGTTAGGTGAGTGTTAAGAGTTTCAAGTGCTTGGGTGAGCTGACTGTTAGCTTTCCTGTTCCTTGTTCAAAAGAAAACCTTTATGCATGTAGATCATCTAGACCTTTACATGTTCTTTTTTTTTCTTTCCAAAATGGACCAGTAGTAGACTATTTTTTAATGGGCATCCAGGATTACAGTCCTTGAATTCAGGTTGACATTAAAGTTGTTTTCCAGTCATTCATCACTGCATATTCTCCAAATTCTTGTATTTTCACACAGCTGGGTGACATTCAGAGGGTCTTGTTAAAGGACTTCACTGTGTCCTGGTGATCCTGACTGACACTTGGACATTAAAAGTTATTTTGGTTAAACTGTTTCAAGCCCCAAATAAAACATTTTGTATGGCTTAATTTACCAATGCTATCACCTGCTGTAAATATTGTAAATCCCAGCATTGGGTGGAAGGAAATTGCTTTTTCAATATTTCAGACTGCCAAGTGTAGCAGCCTGTTACTGTTATTTCATGGTTTGTTACTGACATGAGATCAAATCCAGTTCTCTTAAAAAGGGATTTGAGGGTTTTTTTCCCCCCATGCTCTTCACAGAATTACAGATTTGCCCTGAATGTTTTATAGAAAAATAAAGACAAGATTTGCTTTTTTTCCTTTTTTTCTTCTCCCTAGATCCAAGAGCTCTGTGTTGCGGCGCAGCTGGAGCAGCAGCACCACAGCTCCCTCTGAGGGACCCGTGAAGCTACACGAAGGCTCCCAGGTCCTCCTGACCAGCTCCAATGAAATGGGGACCATCAGGTACATTGGTCCCACAGACTTTGCCCCAGGGATCTGGCTGGGGCTGGAGCTCCGGAGTGCCAAGGGAAAGAACGATGGCTCCGTGGGGGAAAAGCGCTACTTCAGCTGCAAGCTGAACCACGGTGTCTTGGTTCGACCCAGCAGGGTCACCTACCGTGGCATTAATGGGGCAAAGCTTGTGGATGATATTTGCTGAGCCAGGGTGTGCTCAGAGAGGGGAAAATGAATACTTTAAAGCACAAACCAACTCCGCCTAGAACGCAAACTTATTTTGAAATTATTACGTCTGCATTTGCATTTTTACACATATAAGTATATATGTATGTGTGTGTATATAATATATATATTTTATATAAAAATACCTATATAAAACAGAGATAAAATAAGAGCTCAGTCACGTTAGGAAGTAAAAAACCACTATTGCGTTCCTCTTACCTCAATGGCCCATGCCTGGAAGGTTATTACAGAAGCATCTTGGGTTTAAGATGCTGCATAATTTGAATAACGTTCCAGTTGGAGAACCAAGTGTCTGCAGCGTTCTCTAAAGTTTCTGCATGATTCATGCAGTATTTACAGGGTTTTTCTCTGTGTAGTAATGAACTGGTAATGTTTGTGCATTGCCTGCTTTTGACAGTGGAGCTGGTTGATGGGTGACATTAGCCTGGTTCCTGGGCACTTTGTCAATTCCAAGACCAGCTGCTAGCAATAAGAAAGGGAAAAAAAAAAGGCAAAAATAAAAAGACCCTTTTCCAAGCAGTTGTGGAATATTTTTGCATTTTATCGTCCCTCTTCTTCTTTCCCCCTCCTCTTCTCCTCTCTAGAACACAAAAGGGCTCATACCTACAAGGATTTGCCCCCTCCTAATGAACAGCAGCCATTACATAAAAAGCCTTTAAAAAGCACAAATATGCTGCATGTCAGGCTCTGTCGAAGCACTTTTTGCTGTGCATTTGTAGAAGGAGCTACGTATAAGAAGCACTCTTTAAAATAACGCACTTTGCACTCTCCTGGAGAGCTTTCCCCCATTTTTAGAGACTATTTTTTTGTTTGGGGTGCTGCAGGCAATAAGTATCACAGTTGTGAAATGCAAATAAACCCAGAGTGGAATATGTAATATCCTCATCATAAATACTAAGTCTGTATAAATAGAGCACAGTAATTCCTGCCAGTGGTATGGAACGGGTACAGGGTTTTCAAGCAAGCTGTTGCCATATTTGATTAGTTTGTGATACATGTTTCTTTTTGTTGGCTTTGGAACAGTTTCTAGTGTGAATTTTTTGTGAGAGTCTTACGATAAATTAAGGATAGTTTTAGGTAAAGCACTGTAATGCGCCTTTACGTGACATTATTTGTGTATCAGACTTTTAAAATAGCTAATATTTTATCCATGTTTTAAACATAGAATATATTTTAATTGCTCAGCATATGTAAACGTTATCTTAACTGGGTGGTTTTGTGTTCCAGAACAGTCATTTTACTATTAAATTATTTGCTTGCTTTCGCCTACTTGAAGAAGTGACACTTTAAATAATAATATCCTATTTTTAGACAGAATCCTGCTGCTGTAACCTTCTTTTAAATATTGCTGTAGCTATTTTTCCTGATCTGTATTTAAAATAATGCATCTTGTATTCTAACTTAAGGGACTTCTTAATTGAATATAAAAGCTGTAAATTTTGAATGTAAAAAAGAAAGTAATGCTTTATATTTGAAGATGCAGCTATTCAGTGATGTACTGAACTTTACTTTGTCTACTAGCTGTTTCTTGCTGGTATTAATAAAATGAAACCCTGTTAAGCAGTACAGCAAAAAAAAATCTTCATTGGGTCCTTACAGAATGTAGATCTCTTACTTCTGTACAAATTAAGTGCACAGGATTCAGCATGGAACAGGAGCTGCCACCTGTGAACCAGGAGGTTTCATATCTCCTGTCTGTGTGGCACAGAACTGCTAGTTCCAAACAAAGTGTTTGCACAGCACAGTCTGCCACAGCCTGGTGCTCCAGTGGAGTTTCTGTGAGGAGAAAATCATTATAAGGAATGCTCTTTTTCCTGCCTGACCAGATGGAATGGGTGTATCTGCTCTATGAGGGGTAGTGGGAGTTCTCCACTAGGTAGGTATGGGAACAAGTGTGTGGGTGAAGCAGCAACCTTGGACAGCTTGCTACAGTCACGCCACTTCTGTGTGGTCTGTCTTGCACAGATGATTCACTGGGAGGTTTTTTCTTCACTCAGAGGGTGTCAGGCTGCACCTTCCACAGCTCTGTAGCTCCACGCAGTAAGTGGGCTCTCAGTGGCCTGGGCCAGTGAGTGCTGCAGGACGTCACTGAACCTGCCTGATGGGTACAGGAGAGGGCACAGATACCATCTGACACTGGTGTACTGTGCTTTACCTCCATTTCAGCTTCAGCCAGCAGCACATTTCTCCTGGAAGCGCTGGCTGTAATTGGCCTAGGCACTGTAGGTTAGAGGAGCAAGTCTGACTGTTATCAGGATGGAGCTCTTTTATAGCACTCAGAATCTTCTGCCAGGAAGCAAGAAGCACTGTAAATTTATGCTGTCTGAAACAGAAATAAATCAGTCCATTCCAGAAAGGATTACTGATGGCTCTCTTCACGTTGGTGATGTGAAGGGATTTGTGCTTCCCTAAATCCAAGGTAAGTTGCCATAATCCTCTACTCCAACTTTTGCAGGAGGACACTGTGTCATAAAAAAAAATCTGAAAGTAAGTGGCAGTGAAGTTTGAAATTAAGTGCTGTGCAGAGAATTGTACTATCACAGCCCCAGACTGATTAGGAAAAAAACGCAGATTATCCTCTAAGTCCCTATAAACTACATAAATAAAACATTGTCTGTTATTTATAAATAAATAAGCAGATGGTCCCCAGCAATTCTGTGCTGTCTGTGCAGACTCTGAGGCCAGTCCTCATTCCACAGCATGTCTCGGGTCCATTTAAAGAAAATGTCTTTCTTCAGTTCTCTTAGCAATGAAATCTTTCAGGTTTTCTTGGACACTGTCTGGAAAGGAGAGACCACAGATATGTGTGGCAGAAGGAAGAGAACTTGAGGTGGCCCAGGATGGGGAATTAATATCTAGGGAGTTCAGCTCAGCTGGATTCTGTGATTGTTCTGCAGATGCTGCCAGTGATGGTTTTCTGGGCAAGGAGCCTGTGCTTTCAGAGCACTGCTGGTCAGCAACATCTGAGGCACAAGGATCCAGGATGGCCTCTGCAAATCTGCAGGACATAGCCTAGTTTCTCTGACAAGGTAGCTGTTACCTGTGAGAGGTGGCAGATCCAGCATTTTTGTCATGGCTTTCACAGAGTTCAGATTTTGCAGAACCCTTATCAAACACCAGGTGGAAATTGAAACTGTCCGTGGAAGGCACACAGCAGAGTACCCACCTGCATCCTTTTCCCTGCCTCGCTGCAGATGGACAGCTCTGGAAGAAATGGGAATTAGAGCAGGGATTGCCAGCCAGTGCCAGATCCAAATCAGGCTGTGGTGGCTGGCTGATGAACAGCTTTATTCCTAGTACAGCATAGGAGAGCTCCTTTTTTGAGTTAAGTTGGGAAGGAATCAAAGTGGGGGGAAAATTGAGGGAGGGGAGAGGTGCCTACCTGATACCTGCTCAGGAAAAGTCTTGTTAATCAAACCACAGCATTATCCTGCAGTAAAATGAGCACATGAAAGAGAATGTTTATAAATAAGCCAGTCCTAATTTCAAGGACCATTTCTTGAGAATGCAGCTACCTGGGGCATAGGAATGACACAGAGAGGGGAAAAGTGAGTGTTTCAGGGCAGGAGTTCTCTTCCTAGAACTGTCACAAGATTCAATACTGGCACTCCATTATATTAAAGTACAGCTTAGAATTAGATTTACAGTCCAGACTCAAAGGCTGTCTTAGTAAGATATATACATATAGGAATGAAAACACTCAAATGCTCTCTTCAACCCTGTCCTTTGTTCTCTTTCTATATGGGCCAGTTTCCTGTGGGTAAAAGCCAGCCTGGGTGGTTTGTGACAGAAGGAATGGTACCTTTCTCTGTAAGAAATTTGGTGTCTAACATTTCTGGTGCAAAGAGGTCTGAAGCAGTTGCTGCAAGCCTGGAAGGTGGCTCAGTGTACCACCACACTTGCGCCTTTGAGTGTTCATCACCTGAATACTTCTGAGATTTTGCCCAGTAAAATTGGATGTCCAAGACCTCCCTCTGAGGTTGATCCAATCATTGCACAGCCCAACACAGAAAAAGCCAGCTACTGCCACTTTATTTGTCTTCATGCCTTGTGGTTCACTACACTTGTTTACAATACAAATACACTATTCAATACAAAATACTCAATGACCATATATTAGTATTTTTCTTCATAGTATCCCTGAAGTGCACAGGCCCTTCCTTTATAAACAATGTTGCATAAACGGCTGTACATGAGACAGACACTCCTATAATGAAGCTTTTTACTAAAAGAAGCCAGATGCGGACACTTTGGACGTTTTCCTGTGATGGGTTTAACTCTGGGACAGACAAAGGGCGATGTCTCTGTTGCTGTGGAAGGCTGTTTTATGCTATTCCTATGTCAAGGTTCTCATCCCCCAGAAGACAGACGCAGTACCAGGAGCAGACATGCAAAGTGACACCCGTCATTCCCTATGTCAGCCCTCTTGTGCCGTGCTGCGGCCTGCGAGGGGAAGCCAGAGCACCCACAGTCTGATGCCACTGTCCAAGGCCAACTCGGCCACACTAACTCAGCCCTGGGCCTTCCAACCTGTGGCACCTGCACCTCTCGCTGTGGCAAAGCCCCTCTCATGCCACCGCTCCCTCACTGCACCTCGAGGAAGCAGAACCACCCACACTCTTGCCCTCGCTTCGTTCCCAGGCACGCGGTGGAGAAACAAGGTTCAGTGGCAAAAAGGGAGGATGACAGGACAGCTCCAAAGGTAGAGAAACAGGCATTCCAACCTAGTTTACCTCCAGCAGCTTCCAGAATCAGAAACTACTTGTCTTCTATAGGAAACCAGGTAACATCCACGTGGAAATAAGCTATTTGCAGAGTGTAAGAGTGGTAGCACAGGCTTTTTCCCATTTGTGCTTTACATTCTGTAGATCATACTGCTTCCTGCTTTTCCACTCTAGAATGAGGAAGACAGAAATCAGAACATCATTGTTATCAACAAAAAAGATTAACAGTCTTAAAAACAAGTTTTGTAAAAAGATATACAATATGTCAATAAACTATAATTTAAAAAATAAGTCATAGATGAAAATTGGTAAGAGGGTTAAAATAACTTGAATTTGTTTTTTTCCTAGCATGGATGGGTTTGATAAAGGAATTTTGAAGTTACACATGCCAGAGTGCTTTGGTCTGGTGACCCCACAGTGACTTAAATCGTTTCTGTTCTCTACAGCTCTGAGTACTGAACAGGTTAATCGTCCAAACACAGAAATTAAAAGTTTCTGGCTCATGACTGAACAGAATGTTCAGGGCATGGCAACTACAGCTCTCACACGCTTACTGCTTAAATGTTACACGTTCAATGTTCTGCCAGCCCTTCAGCTCTTTGGAGATGGTACAGTAATTGATAGTGCCTGAGTGTGAACTGCTAGTTTAGCAACAGAGGAAATGGGGATCATTAAGGAAGGTGTCCTTCAGATCATCCCAGGGATGCAAATAAAGTTTTGCATTGTCACTGAAATCCTGACAATGCTTCGGCAACAGTACGGATACTTGAAGTTAAGCAATGCAATTGCAGAATGACCAGGAAACGCTTTGATGCAGGCTGTACACAAGTAGCAGAGCACCCTTTGGTCCAAGCAATTAATGGCAGTATTTGTTTTCTAAGAAAGAGGACAGGCAAATGCTCCAGCCTTTGTTTCTAAGTGACAAGATTTGATTAGCACCAATATTTACAGAACAATTTTTGCAGCCTGGGGTACTGTGCTTGTACAGCATGCAGGGGTACCAGACTAAATGCTTGCTGTAGAAGAGCTCAGAGATGTTGTGGTTTTAACATTAAAAATAAGTCCAAACTGGATTTCTGAATCCCAAGAGTTAGGAGGAAGGGATTAAAAAAAAAAAAAAAAAAAAACCCAAACAGCAATACAAACAAAACCCAACCAACTAAAAAAACCCACAGCAAAGCATTTTACACTAGGGACACTAGGGGGAAGCTTACTAAAAGCAAGTGCCAGTGCTGAACAGTATTTGTCTCAATGCACTGTACTCAGCAGACTGGAGAATTTCAGAAGTAATTCACCTTTTCCCCTGACCAGAATTATCTCCTGACATATTCCATAGGTAAGAAGCAGCAATGTGTTTAACTTCTTAATTTTTTTACAACTCTCATTCTGTAAGAGTATTTCAGTAGAAATTCTATGATAAAATAATTGCACAGCACAAGCTCAGAGCAGTAACCACGCTCTCACCATGGCTGGGAGAGCCTGCCTTTCCCACCTATGGACTTAAAACCACCTCTTGTTGCTTGTGCTTTTTGAGCTTCTTTAGAAATGCCACCTTTAACATCATAACCTGGCAGCTTATCTGCATTTGTGCAGCATCAGAGCTGCTGCCTCAGATCCAAGAATTAATAATTTCATCTAGTCAAAGAACTTAGCAACTTTTTGTTCTTGTGCGTGTTCTTTTGAAAACACTCATCAGTAAACAGGTCAGCTTCTGCCCTAAGGAACTTTGTAAGGCAGCAAAATCTCAGAGTGTTCTCCTTTGCAAAGAAAACAATGAGGAGCTTCAGCTCTTCTGAAAATGAGAAAGCTGGAATACTTAAATGAAATTGCTATTATATGTGAATAATATAGTAGTGTAATAAATTGATCTGATAGTGCTTGCCTCCTGAATTAATCGGCTTTCCTGAGACTCGAGAAATTACCCGACTGAGTTTACTGAGCTAGAGAGAGAGACTGGTGTGACACTAACACAGTCCTAAGCTAGACAGAATCCCTCCCCAGTGGCTATTTCACAGCAAGAGCTGTGAGTCTAATAACCTTGCAGATGACAAATACCCTCTTAGCTCAACCTAAAGAAGCCTGTAATTGTAACCCTTATCATCTCCCCTAAACCACAGAGCAATGGTGGGATGGATCCCTAGCAGATGGACATGAAATTCAGAGCAACCCATGGCCCAAACTTCCCAACACATGAGAACAGCCTGTTAACCAGCCATGACACATGCTTTTTGGCATTGGTCTAAAGGATTTAATTCTGTGTCTCAGAGACATCAGAAAGGCAGATTAGGAGAGCACACTACCCCTCCCCCTGCAATGTGTTTTTTACAAGGGGAATGGCCCAAGCCAAGCCTTCCGACTTCAATCTGCACATCCCAAAGTTTAGGAGCATGCCTACAGGGATTCTGGTTTGTTCCCTTATGAAGACAGGACACTTACCTTGACATTTGGATCCAGGGCCAGACTCAGGGTCTCTTCACTGAAACGAGGAGTCTCAGACTGAAGATCACCTTCCTGCTCCTTTGCTGATGCTCCAGTACACCCATTTCTATGGAAATAAGCACCCCTTTTTTGGATAGCGTTCATGCTAAAACAGCTCCTCGCAACCCTAAGCTGAAGTCACTAATGCACATCTTTACACATGAATTATTTCCTACATCTATGTTTTGACAATTACACTTAACTGCAATATATTTCATGCACAGGGTGTACAAAGTGAGTCGATGGAGTGTTTGTCCTTAAATCACTATCATACACGGATTTTGCTAAAGGAACAAGGGCTCTAAACCCTTCAAATACAGACAGTATCTGGCTTCCAGACTGTGGCACGATGTAGTCTTCTGCCTTTATGGTGTTGTTCATACAGGGTATGTCAAAGGCTATTTCAAATCTCCAAGATACACAGGTGGCTGTCCATTGTCAGGGCACGGTGAAAGTCACTCTCATGACCATGGTCCTTTAAAGCTGCACCTTGATTCCACTTGACATGCTCAAGTTCCTGGTGAAGGGAACTCCTACTTTTGTAGGAGAGAAGGAATTTTATAGGGCTTTACTCAGTTCTGGTGCTTAAGCATAGGTAAATGAAAATAAAAGAAAAATATCCCCAGCCAAAAAATGCCCGCCCCCCAAATGCCTCATAACATCTTCACCCATCCTCTGCTTCCTCTCCTCTCCCTTCCAAGTGATGCAGTGTGACCAGCATCTTCCCACTGCCCTTCCAGCACTCCCATAACCACTGTGCATTTGAGGACTTTCGAAGGCCGGACTGTAGCTGGAACACAACTTGAGAATGTGCCATCACGTCACCATTCAGCGCTGCCGTATCTTTTTCTCTGGTTTGGATAGAGCACGCTGTTCCCAAACCCACTACAACCTCTGCCAGCAGCAGGAGACCTCCAAGTCTTCCACAGCAACGACGAGTTTGGCACAGAAAAGCCCAGACATGAAACACTCATGGCAGTGAGCCACGGCTTGACATGGAAGCAGAGGACGCACAACTGGGAAAAGCTCACAGGAAGGGCATGACAACAACCATGCGGATGAGTTGATGCAACAGCAGCTGGGCCTTGCAGTTAACAAGTGTTCCCTGCATCCTCCCTCCCCCTTGTTCCTTTGACTCTACTGGGGCTCCGGTGGTTTGAAGCCTCTCGGGTTAGTAGAAGTTACAACGTCAAGGGTGGCACTTTTGGAGCAAGTTTGCACAAAATAGGAGGTGATGCTGTCAGATCCCTTGCTCATGGTGTGTTGGGTAACAGGATATCTCTTCAAGGCGCAGGGGCCACAGGGGGAAAAGTCAAGAGAGGGTCAAGGGCTCTCAGGGCCGCTGCTGGGTTATGTGGCTCTTGTTTCTGAGGACAGGGTCCTCGTAACTGCTAGCGCAAGGTGGTGTGGAGTTTTCCAAGGGTAAGCCCTGCTGTTGGTATCCATAGTTGACGTTCCCACAGGGGAAGTGGCGGAGCCTAAAGAGAGGCACTTCTTTAACACTTGCGGTTAGGGAAGATGGCTCTAAGAGCAGGGAGGAGCCTGGCAGCCTGCCAGTCACAATGTTGGGCCCCACAGTACAGTTTCCTTCCTGTCCCAAATTCTCCCTCTCGGGCCTCTCCTTCTCCAGCAGAGAACTGTTTTTGCTGGCCTGCTTCTCTGCAAACCAGGAACCGTAGGTTGGATTCCAGAGGTTGGTGGGCTTGTTTCTGGAGCCCCGGCTTTTGTGCAGCTCGGAAGGGGGATTGGACCGGGCATAGGCCATGTTGATGTGTCCCCCACCTGAGGCTGACTGCACCTTTCCTGGCACTGGCTGTTCCAAGGCTCCCACTTTCCCTAGAGATTTTCCAGCAGCAATTCCTGACGGCAAGGGTGGTGGAGATGGCAGGGTTTGCTTGTCATCCTTTCTGTCTTGGTGTGTGGACACCAAAAGAGGAGGAATTCCTTCTGGATCCTCGGGGTGCATTGCCACCTTCTCCTCCTCCTCAGCTGATGGGCCGTATTCTACTGGCAAGGCAGTGTTGATGACATCAGGATCCTGCCAGAGGGAACAACAGGAATTTCTCAAAGCCTGCAGCCTTTACACATTGAATGACACATCTGGCATCTGTCATGCTATGATCACAACACATCCTTGCTACCTAAAGCTCACATTCCATGAGGAGGGGATGCAGTGGGATATCCTTAAAATCCAACTCTTTCAAAAAACTAAACCTTAAACTCACCATAGAAAGTCAGAGGCAGAAAACCAATGAAAAGCATTTTTTTTTATGTCCAGCAAAATTTCCTGTGGGAATGTTTTTTTGGAATCTATATAATCTCGGAGTTCATAACACTCTCAGATAATATTGAGAAAGTTTCAACCATGAAAATATTGCCTCTCCACAACAAGGGAGGAATGGGAATGCAGAGAGAAGACAATACTGGCAGATCTCTTGAAGTCCAAATCCACAAGGACTGCAGTTCTGAGCTGTTTAAGCAGTTTTGAAAATGAAACTGAGAGAAAATGTAGTGATCTTGGCAACCTTTGATTATTGCTAGATGCCATGGCAAGCTACAGATAGCAGAAAAAAATGCCTCCCAATCCCAGGATCCAAACACAGATAAAAACCAGACCAAACTTCCCAAACAACAAGGGAAACAAACTGACTGAGGTGAACAACGAGTCTGCACTAATGCAGGCAGAAAAGCATTTTCCAAACTGCTGTACTCCACACAAGCTAGGTAAAAAATAAGTAAATCAGACTGTGGCCTGGAAAGCCAGCCATATCCTTTCCCTGTTGCCCACCCTAAGAATTCTCACTCCTTTAGCCTGGCCATCTCAACCTGCCATCTCCAGCACTATCAGATTCAAAAAATTGACAACAGCTGCTGAAACCACCTGCAAAGAGTGCTCTGAGCTGGGACCATTCCTGTTTAGTGCTGACTATGTCTTAAGGGTAAACACTGGGATGGAGTGGCTGGGATAAGGCTCTTGAAAGGTGTACAGGTGCTGGCTTCTCTTTGCTCTTTTGCTTGTTGGAATCTGTGCCTTTATGAGAAGAAGCACAGCTACAGATGTGTTCTTTGTAAAGCTATGTCAGCCTGCATAAGCCTGCACCTTTCAGCAGTGAAAGATAAGAAGGATCAAAGCACCTGGTGAGGTAAATATCCCATCCAGTGGTCCCAGGACTCCAGTCTCCCTGGACTGCTGACTGCAGTATTGCAGTGCTGCCTTCTCATCTCGTGTCCTGGCCTGTCTAGACAGCTCCTCAAGAAGAACTCTCTCCACCCCTCTCATCTGAGGTGAACAAATACCAATACCTGAGTGCAGTACTCAATCCTCTCCAGGATTATGGCAAAGTTTGGCCGGTCTTCAGGCTGGTGCTGCCAACACTGGGTCATAATGCGGTAGCTGGAAGGGCAGAACAGGAAATGTTCATGAACGGCAGATCCCGTGGGATGTGACAACTACTCATGACAGCTTAGAAATCACAAGCATTCATCACCACTCTGCCTTCTAACAAATGAGAGTTCTCTGCCTTCCCTGGAGTCAGACAACTGATGTACTGGTAACCAGCAAACTGTGACCACCAGCAGGGTGAAATTCACAGCCTTCAGAGAAATAACTCATCCACCTGAAATCCCTTGGACAATACACTGAAGGTAGGCAGGGCTACAGATAAAGGAGCCCAGTTTTCCCTGCCTGTGAACAGTCTTATGCATTGAAGTATCACAGCCTAACCTAAGATACAGAAATTCTGTATCATCTTTGACCAAACAAGCAGTGGCCAGGACTTTGCAAAAGGGCCCTGAATTATTCTCCAAAATAACAGAAAAATTAAATATTAGAGAAATCACTGGCACTAAAGTTCAATAAGGCAGATCAGCCATGATAAGGTCAATCTTAAAACTCATTAACTTTTGACTAGAGAAAAAGCATTTGAAACAGAAACATAGTTGCATGAATATATCAAAGTTAAAATCTCATACACAGGGCCTGGGCAGTTTTTAGGTGGATCCATCCTTCCTCCATTGGTGACAAACTCCAGAACCTCCTGGTTACTTTTGCTAGGGTAGGGCATGTATCCCAAAGAGAATATCTCCCACAGCAATACACCGAAGGACCTGAGTACAGAAACAAAGGAAAATAAAGTGAGTGATGCAGGAATGACCATCACCAGTGGGCAATGCCCTTAGGTTCAGTACCATCAGCATTGCCCTTTGCAACCTTTGCTCAGGCAGTTGGTGGAAATCCCTGCTGCAGGATTCAGACATAAATAAGCTGCACAGTTGTAAGAGTGAACTTTGAAACATTTAAAAAGTGCTACTAGTTGACTGTTAAGTGAGTGTAGCCTATGATATAGGTAGGTAAATATGATTGTTTTGCCCTTGTACTCAGCACTAGAGACAACAAAAGTGAAGGTCAAGTTATCCTTTTCTGAGACACTGACTACTGCTGGCGACAGAACTTTTGGCAAACTTTTCCTCTTAAATAGCTACCCTGCATGAAATAACATGCTAGTGAATCCCCACTGATGCTCTGAGGCCCTCAGTCACCACCTGTCACTCAGAGCACAGTAAAAATTTTCCCTAGCAAACACAGCCCTGGGCCTGAGTGCTGTGGCCTGCAAAGCCCTGGGGACAATGGTTGGGACAGGACTCCCTCCAAAGCATTGACGTGGTGAGCGGCCTGGAAACCACAATCTCATTGTTTAAAACTGTAGAGAGAGCTGTTCAGCAATGTGAAACTTCTCTGCTTGGTGCTGAGGCAAGCAGCAGCTCAGCTGAGAGAGTGTGGACCTCCCCCCTCTGCTGGGGGAGGTTCAGGAGCAGTGTCCTGGCCAAAAGCCCCTTCCCCTCCACATGTCCCGAGCTCTTGCCTCCTGCTCCCCCAATTCTCCTCCCCACCTCTGGCTCCAGCCACTCAGGAGAATCCAGTGCTGCTGCAGGCAAGGAGAAAGGCAAAAACCACAATGCATGACACTCTTCTCCCTCACTGGCAGCATGGATATTCTGCCTGCAGCCTCCTGTGTTGCTTTCCTCGGTGTGGGACTAATGCTTTCCTCCCTGTAGCAGCAAAGCAGCACCTGCATCTGCTCTGATCTCCCTTCTCTGCCCCCTCACCTTCCCTGCAGCAGCCACCTTTGCACAAATCTGACCTTTCTGTTCCCTTTTCTCCTCCAACACTACTGGCTCTGAAAGACCCAGATTGTCTTTTTAGTACCTGAGAAGTGAACAAGAACATGTGTTTTTTACAAAATATTCACATTTTACCAAGGGGGTTACAAGACAGACAGACAGGACAGAGGAGGAAAGGAAGCGCACCATGTGTCTGTTTTTGATGTAAATATCCCTTCCATGAAAGCCTCAGGAGGCATCCATTTGACAGGCAACATTGCACACCCACCCTTACGATAGTAGCTGGCTCTGCAAAGAACAAACAAAAGAGTCAGCCAAGAATTCAGAAAATGCCATTAATATGTGAGTTTTATAATTACAGATATTAAAATTATGAGCCAGAGGAGAGACTAATTTAGATATAACAGCTTAAGTGCTGAAATGACCTGTTTGTTCTCATAAGAGTAGTGGAAAAGGGCAAACCATGGAAGTGCTGTTTAATCTACATCACTTCAGGCCTGCTCTGGTGAACCAGTTATCCTGATCCTCCTGGGGAATTACTAACACAGTAACTGCTGCTGGCAGAGCTGAGCTCCTGCCCTTTTCAATCACAACAAGATCACCACCACATCTCACACAGGGTCATGCTGAGTATCCCCACCAAAAATAAACCAAACCAGTCTAAAGCACTGTGAGTAAAATCCAAACCCCTTTGTAAGAACAAGGAGATTGATGAGCAGGATTGCCTGGCCATTAGAGCTGGGACACTACTACAAGAATCATGTCCCATGCTCCTGAGACAGGAATTACAACAGTCCTTTAGAGTCACTGTCATTTAAAATAAAACCTGCAAGACCCCAGTCCTGTTCTGGCAGTTGCAGGAGGCTGCTCATGCAAGCTGGTATCACTGGTCATAACTACACAGCCTGAGCATCCAAAGGATATTCTTGGACAAAGAAACACATGCAGACTTCAAAGGCACCTTTGAAAGCTCAGCACCAAAGTGTTCATCTTGGCAGTTGGTTCTGCTGATTGTATGAGGGTGACAGATGCTACTTTGTCCCAGCAGAGCCCCATCTGACAGTGGGGCAGCATGGGGGCTCTTTGTGAAGGGAAAACCCAAGCAGCTCTGATACACTTGGGTTTTTGAAGGTAGCACTCTGTTTGCATCACCTCAGGCTGCAATGCCGTCAGATCTCAAGCTATGCACTGCCAAGCCTGGCTTAGTAATTGCACAGGAGAATCCCCAAGCAGGAACAAAGAAGGCAAGGCACTGGCATAAACAGTGAGGGTGACTGAGCACAAGGCATTCCTTCTTCCAAGTCAGGGCAAATCAATTCCTCAGCACAGCAGGATACGGTGCTGCACTTCTAGAGCTGCTCTATGGAAGATGAGACTTCAAACTGCAGCCCTGACTGCTTATGGTCATTAAAGATTTTCTGGCGCTTCTTGCAAGAGCAGAGGTAGTTAACCCTGTGTCTTGGCTGAATTCCAGTTTGGGTGATTACATTTTCCTGACCTTCTTCTGCACTTTTCTCCTTTAGCTGCAGTAAATTGAAGAGATTTACTGATGACACCAAACCAAAGGTGCAGGGGTAGGACCAAGGAGAGGATTAAACTCAGAATGATTTGAGTTCACAAAACAAAAGGGCACATCAATGCCATGGAGTATGAAGAAAGTAAAAAAAGGAAACTGAGGACAGAGTCTAAGAGGGAGGAGAAACACCTTCTATGACCATTGCACTTCACTGCCCAGAAGAAAGCAGTCAGAAGTGGGAAAACTCTCCAGAGCACAGTTAAAGGCAAACACCAGAAAGGCATCAGCTGGGATTCACCAGGGCGGGATCTCCCCATTCTCCTCCCTCTAGGATTACACAGAGCAGCACAAGAGCCTGCTAATCTGCACAACCAGTGCTTCTCCCTCATCTGAGTGAGCTTCCACTTGCAGATACCCTGGGCTTGGCTCTGCTACCTGTATATATCCCGGGCCATGCCAAAGTCTCCAATCTTAGCCACTCTCCCAGGCCCTCGACAGGTAAGGAGGCAGTTCCTGGCAGCAATATCCCTAAAAGGAAAGGAAGAAAAGCAACAGAAAGAGAAGAACCTCTTAATCATTTGACAATTTTGCAAGTCAAAAAGAAAACAAAAAGTAGTATCTATTTTCCTGAGCTGCTGAGAAGCCAGAACAGACAAGAAAGTCAGTGTTTACAGGTACCTGCAATGTCCCAAATTCCAGTCTATCCCCACAGCAGGAACAGTTCTGCTTTTTAACATTTCCTCTTTAAACTTCACATAACACCTTCCAGGTCAGAGGATGAGCCTCCCTTCACCCCAGGAGACATTCTTATGTCTCTAATGAGTGCAAGAAGAGAAGCTGATTTCAGAAATGTACTAGTCCCAACATCAAGCTGTCTGGGGAATAATCCAGGGATCTGTTCCTACTGTGCTTGTTCAAGTGTTGTCAAAAGGCTGTTGTGTTCTCAGAGACAGATAGAACAACAGTGTACAGGTGTTGCTCTGAATACTGAAGGTGTGGGCCTGAATCTGTGTCTGCAAGTAAAGCTCCAAGCTCCACCCCTGCTGGGCTGAAATAAATCTTGAGATCTGAATAACACAATGGCACAACTTGTGGGTGATCCTCAGAACTGTGAGCTGCCCCTTCCCTATCCATCTCTACTCGACAGGCAGAACTTAGATGCTTGCCAAGCACCTTGTTCTGCAGTAACAATGGTCACAATGTGTTGCACTTCTGGCTGTGCTTGTTCAGGTGTTCTTCAAGAGGGAGAAGAAAAGGCTTCTAGAATGAGCATAAAGGCACTAAATAAAATTCATGACAGGGGGAGCTTTAAAGACTTCTGTCACAAGATTGTATCCATTTGCAGAGTAACCAAATAGGCTGCACAAGTGCAGGCCCTGAGACAGGGCTCAGGATCTTTGGCAAAACTACAGACCTCTGCGAACCTGATTTATTGCAGTTTCTCTGTTAATGGCTTCTATTATTCTGTTGTGGTCTACCTTGTTTAAAGGTATCCAGCCACTAGAGTGCAGCAGGACATAAACATATGGAGCAGGGCATTACAGAATCACAGAATAAACTAGGTTGGAAAAGACCTTTGAGATCATCAAAGCCTGTGCTGGCCTGTCTGCAGGTCCTGCATAGGCTGTGCTCACCTACCTGTGAATGAAGTGGTTCTCCTCCAGGTACTGACACCCACAAGCAATGTCACGGGCCACATGGAGCAAGTCCAGCATGGCAAGGGAGGAGGGCTGATTCTACCAAAAGACAAGGGACACACATGGGTTAAAAGCAAGAACATGGCGTGATTTGTCACTGATACAGCGCTGGAAGCTCTCCAACAAGTGACATATCTCTGATGTTAATACACACAGGGGTTAGAACAATACACAAGAGAGAGTTCATATCCATGAACTATGGAAAGGATGCGCAGACACAATGTCAAACAGATCCCAGAGACAGGATCAGAACAGACAGAATCAGCTGGATCTGACTTTCCAGCTCCACTGGGATGCCCCTATAAGAATTTCCCCCAGTTATCATAGCAGCCTCTTCTGAATTTTCAGCACAATTTTTGAGATCTGTAGCATGAACTGTTTCTCACTGAGTTTCTTTGTATTATTGCCAGCTTCTCTCTAAAGTCACCTTGAACCACGAGAATGACATTTTGTATAATGGCATGAGTCACATTTGCTCTTTCCCTCCTCCACATCTGTGTAGGTTTTATCTTGCCCCTTAGAGCACTGACACAGTTTTGTGTAGCCAATGGCTATGGAAGACTAAAGCTGCCAACTCCTTGTTCCTGCCCCTCTGATGAAGTCCACAGCCCTTGCCAGGAGAAGCCAGATGCTTTAGTGGAAAGGGCAGGATTCGCACTGGTGCTTCTCAGTCCCTGAAGCCAAACCATCAGCTGCTGCCTTGAGGTGTGAATCAGTGATCCCTGTGGCCAGTTCTGTGGGGCAAGAGGAAATTGCTGCTGCCAGTGGAGTGATGACAAGCAACTGGGTAGCAGTGACTGCTCATGCCATTTGAGAGCTAAGCGTTTATCAGCCTTCGTTGTTCAACCAAACGAGCTTATCCCACTCCTTAGCTCTCTCTTATGACACCAACCATTCTGACCAGCCCCCAAAAGGCACACCTGCCCATGGGGTTCTCCCACCAGTGCACAAACCAGCACAGCTTCTTCAGTGACAGGGACTGCTGGCTCTCCAACCCATCTTGTGAAGAAATATGTCTCCAGACGGTTGCGATGCTGTGCTGGTCATCTCACCTGATCTAAACCACTGCAAACTGGGGCTGGAAATAGGTCCAGGCTCTGCAGCAGCCAGTATTTAAATAGTGGTCATTGGCTGGTAAAACTCAAAAAAAATCTTAATGTCTTCTGAAGAGATTAGAAAAAAACTGGCTTCAATACTTGATGAATGAAATAATTGAAAAATGCTGCATTTCTTTGTAAGCAAAGCTTGTTTTGTTCAGTGCAGGGCCATAAACCAAAATGTGATCTTGTGCCACCTGCCTCTATTTTATTATTTACACAGCATAGTTAATTGCATATATATACTTAACTGATTCTTTTAAACACTGGACTGTATGCCCCCTTAAACCTTCCTCTTTATAGAGTAACTATTTCCTCCAAAGATAAAGCATCTCTTTCCCCACCATTTTGTGGAGAAGGGGGAATAATATTTTTTACCTCTGTAAATCAAAGTGACTCACCAGCTACACAAGATGGCTACAGTAAGAAAGGATGCATATGCTTTCTTTTTCCTTTTCAGGGCATAACCAGGGGGAAATTAATATCTCAATACAGTCATTCCCTCCTCTTCTGAGCAAGAGTCAGAAACCTGAAGTGAAAACTGAGTAAAAAGCCCAATTCTTTACTCTGCAATCGATTTCAGACTCAAGCTATACTGCAAAGCAGACAGTAGGCTGAAGCCACAAGCTGCTTTGAACTGCATAGCTTTTTTCTCTTTTTCCTTTTTTAATTTTTTGGTGTTTTTTGCTTTCCTTCCCCTCTTTGGATGAATTCCTTCCACCTTTTATTTGGCCAAATACAATTCTAAAACAGATGTGACTCTCCAGCCAAGGACAATTTAGCCATGTAATTTGTTTGAAAAATGGAGGTTTGGCATTCGTTTTGCAAGGGGGGCAGCCTTGAGACACAGCAAAGGATTTGCTTTACAGTTTTTGCTCCCCAGATGAATGGACGATGCCAGCTGCAATGCTCTGCTGCTCAGGGCAGTGGGCATGCTGGAAAGCACTGGTGTGACACCTCCCAGGTGAGGCTGAGTCTTGCTAAAGGTGAATGGAATTCTGTGTATTCTTCAGTGTAATCACTGCTCTGTGCAACAGGCTGCACAGCACAAAGGAGTGGAATGGTTTATCCATACACAATTTCTCTCCCAGAGCTGTGCTGTGATTGCTGTGCTGTGTGTGAGCACTGAACTTCCCAGAATGGACGATTCTGCAAAAGGCTCTGATTCCAGGCATCTCTGAATCTACCAGGTTGCCTCTCTGCAGGTGAGGGGGAAGAGGTAATCCTATAATGGATGTGAAACTCTATTAGAAATGGAACGTAGAAATCCTTTAGGGCTGTAAACCGTGGACTCACGGGGAATTATGAATCTGAACCTTATGAAGTGAACCTAGCTGGCATAAACTGATGTATTCCGAAAGAGTCACTGGTATTGTATCAGTCACATTGGATGGAGATATGATCATTCTTGCTTAGAGTCCAGAAAAATCATTACATGTTGGCTGAACACTGCCTTCTTTACATGAAGAACGCAGATGAACAACATGCAATAGTGCTGGCAGCCTCTCCATCACTCATTAAGTTGGATCCCATGTTCTGATAACTCCTGCAGTTGCTTTAACTTTCCATTTCATGTCCCTTGCGATGCCTTAAGTCCCTCCTTCCCTTCATTCACCTTCTCCTTCACCATTCCCTCTACTCCCTTTCCTGCTTTTCAGTGGCTGTGTGCATGGCAGCATGCTGCATAAGTCTTGCTCCAAGTCACACAGGTCGTAGCTGGCCACTGGCAAGCCAAACAAGACAACTGGTGATCTCTCTAGCATGATGGTTTCTTTTTCCTGAAGCCTTGGAATTAGTGCCAAGTTCATGTCTTTCACACCTCTATTAAGTTTGTCCAAAACTAGCAAATGAATTTGATGTTACTGGCATGGGAGTGGAAAGAGCAACTAGGTAGAGACTGAACATGTAAATCTCTTTTTTGTAATTGGGCTGAAAGCAGAAGTAGGTAGGAAAGACAAGATACTAAAAGAAAATAGCTGGAAAATACAAATCTGGAAAAAAATAAGGGAAAGGTAGTAATTCATATGGTGCTTACTTCACAGTGAGCAGTGCACCTCTGCTACCCAGTCAGTCAGCTAGGGCTTGTGTGTTCAATTAATTCCTTTTGGAAGCAAAGCACATCAAAGCCTGTTTACTCTACACTGTTCCTTGTCTTTCCTTTCCTTTAATGGGCCTGAAAAGCCAGACATCCAGCTTGCTCTGTCTACCTTCTGCCTGTCTTCTCTCAATGAGTAATAGGAGGAACAAAGCAGCTCAGGGTTCATTAAGAGCAGTGCAGAGATACATCCAGTAGCACTGAGCCACAGGCCTTATGCACAGAGACTCTGTCACACCTCAAGCATATGCAGAGGGTAAATCCACTTCCAGGGCTGGATCCTATACTTCACAGAGCACAATGTCCTGCACACGTCTTATCTCTCATCAGTCACAGTCTCCTTGCCTAGTAGTTTGTGAGCCAGCAGTCAAAAATGCACCAGAGGCTGATTTCTCAGCACTCACGGGTGCTGTTAGCCCCTCAGAAGCTGCCCTGGCAGCCAGATAATGGATTACCCTGTCATTCTTGCCACAGAGCCACCACTTGGGATGGCTGCAGAAGCGGGGTAAGGCAAGGGGAAAGGTATTAGAATGGAGCAAAATAGTGAGGATGTGTGTCTGCACACAGTCAGGTTGTTCACATTCAGCCAGCTGTTAAGGAGGGAATGGAAACTGTTTTTCTGAATCAGTTCCAGCTCGCAACTACCCATCTGCATTTGAAGCTCAGCTTTCCTGAAGTGTGACAGACATGGGACTAAGCAGAAAACAGAGGCATCAATCCAAGGTCTGCTTTGCTGCTGGGAGCAAGT
Source organism: Climacteris rufus (assembly GCA_013398175.1). NCBI lineage: Eukaryota > Metazoa > Chordata > Aves > Passeriformes > Climacteridae > Climacteris > Climacteris rufus. The sequence goes on along the minus strand of VZRZ01001922.1, from coordinate 1,657,432 downwards.
TAAAAGCAGAAAAAAGGGAGATTCTTCAAGCTGCTGGGAACAGCCCCTGTGTGTAGTAGTTGTTATGGTCAACCTCAGATAACCTCAAATGGGTCTGGAAAGACAAGGAAAGAAGAGGAATGGAAGTAGCAACTGTGAAGGCAGAAAGAGAAATACTAGGGAAGCAGTGGAGTAAACCATCAGCCTCTTCTGACAGGGGCTTTCACAGGGGTTGCAGTGAGCTACTGCTGACAGGAACAGAAGCCCCGGCAAAGAGAAACTGATGACTGGGGTAGGGCCAAACAGAAAGAAACCCCTAAGATCAGAAGGATCCCCTGACTACATCCTGTCACAATTAAGGGTTTTTCATCTACAAAAGTAGCCAGCTCATTTTACTGCAAGCAGGTAAAAACTGCTGCTGTGCAGGACTAGTGTTCTTGGTGCTTCTTCACAAGATCTGCATCATCACTGAGCTGGCTTCTCCAGTTTAAGGAGCCAAACGCCATCCTGTTTTGTCTGCCCCTTCAAACATCTAGCACAGTCTGACCTGGCTTTTTTGAACAAAGCACTCACCTGGAAGCACATCTTGCCTGTGCCATTTTGCACTGCACCAAGTGAGAGCAGAGCCCATATTGCAAAACATTAACTTCCCCATTCACCTACCACCAAGTTCAGTCCATTTTATATGAGCACCTCTACGTGCTTCAGAAAACCAACCTGTATTTATAAAGATTGCTTGCTCAGATTCCTTTCTGGGTGTTTAGCCTCCTTATCCAGGCAGGAGCCACTTTATTGCAATTTTTTCAAGACTGCAGTGCTTCTGAATCTCACAGACCATTTTATATGTCTGAAAACCACACTGCATGGAAAAAAATAAAAAGCTGATCTGTTTCCAGATGCCTCAAGGAAGAATCTTATTGATAACTGTTAGAGCAAATTTGTGTTTCTCACTGACAAAATGCAGCATTTTGTCCTCTGGTGAAGAAATGTAGAGACAAAGTGTGAAGCTGGGCCCTGGTCCTAAGTTTCAGCAACATCTGTGTGCCTTTCTGATCCAGGGACTGAGAGAAAACTTGAGTCTTCCAAAATACTGAATTCTCTCTAGAAGTCATAATTTATTTCTTATACATTTCTAGCTGACTGTCTTTTCCTATTTCTGCTGATTTCAGTGGAGAAAAACCTTAAAACTTGACTAAAGATATTTGCTATTAAGTTGACAGCTCCAGGCTGGATTGTCTCCTTGCCTATGTCAAATTTGAACTGACAGATATCCACAGAAATGCATCTGATCAGCAGTTTAAATAATGGATTTATTTTTTTATATTACTAGCACAACACTTTCCCCCAGCTTCCCCCACCTGGTGTAAGGAAGGTACGAGTTGAGTTTAACTTCCATTTTTTTTAAACTTTGATTTTGGTCTTTCTTTAGGTAGTATCTACAATGATGTTTAGCAAAGTCCAGGGATGAGGCAACTCTACATAACCCCAGCAGCATCTGTTCCCTATCCACCTGGGTCCTGCCTCCACAGTGGTCTTACAGCAACTGAAATTTTCTGACCATCTAAAATGCTGGGAAATAGCATGTGCATGGATAAGCTTTTTATTGTTAAGTATTTGCCTTGCAGCAGCAGCTCTCCAACTAAAACACAATTTACTCTTTCCTTACCGGTCTAGGCCGTGTCTCCCTCAGGAAGGATTTCAGGTCTCCTCCAGCCATGAGCTCCAGCAGGATGAAACGGGGCAGTGCCTGCAAGCTCACCCCGATACACCGCACGATATTCTGGTGGTTGAACTTGCTGTCAAGACAGGGACACTCAGTTGCAGAGGAACTTCAACCCAAAAAGCACAATAGCAAAAAAGATTCAAAACATTTTGCTACAGGGAATGTTTTGATTTTGTATTTTTTTTTCTCCCCAGAAAGTAACAAAGGTCAAAGTTTGGGCAATTGGATAAAGCTAAAGCACTACCCCTGCATTCTGTGTCTGCCTGCATAGAATAGGGATAGATGTGGGGAAGCAGTGGCTTTTGCTCTTCCTCTCCCTATTTTCTGCATTCTTTTTGGGCTACAGCGAGACTTGTGGGGCATAGGAAGCAGAGTATGTCTGATAACAGAGAAAAGTCTGTTCTTAATTTTCCCCCATTCAAGGGGCAGAAGTTGGGCTAGGGCAGCATTGTTCTGAGTAACACACTAACATGGGGATCTGCTTGTGTAGGAAATGTTTATCGAGGTTTAGTCTCTAACACTTCCTTATTTCTCCAGATCTCAAATGTGATGAGAAATTATTTCCATGGATTCTAGGATTCAGACACTGACACAGGACATGGCAACAGCATAAAGTCAATGCCATCTGTTAGCTTTGACTAGTCAAACCCAAGGTCCTAAGGTATGTTCTCATCTCTAAGAGAAATAAAAAAAATCTTATTATCCATTCTAAAACCTGGGCGTTACATTTTTCACTTTGGCTATTGAAAACCAGTGTGGATCCTGTTGAAAATTTAACCTTTTATCATTTGGTGCCTCTTTATTTGAAGAAGAACAGAAGAAGATTGTAATGCCTATTGTCTTTGTGCTAAAACTACTGTATAGATGTGCTGCAAGGACACTACTTATAAAGAGCTTTTTCTTGACAAGTACTGGGCTTTGCAAGCCTACACAAGTGGTGTTCATGTTATTCATACGCACCTAATAATGAGAGCTTCCATGAGGAAGTCGAGCTCATCCTGCTCTGAACACACTTCTGGCAATGTCTGGAAAAGAAAGAACAGGTTGACAAGGAGGAGATACACTTAGAGATGTAGAACAACTGGCACTAAAATTGTTAGTTAAAAATCCTTCTTTCTCTAAAAGAAACCTCACTCCGAGGTAACCATTAGACCATTGCTAAACTATGAAGCCTGTTGAAAGGTAAGTATCAGAACACCTGGCCCATCAATGCTGGTCTCATCCTCCTCCCAGAAAAGGAAATAGCCCAGAGTGCACAGGGAAGTGTTCAATACGTCGGATTTTGCTGTATAGAGGATGAGGAATGAGATCACAGTTCCTGAGTTCTCTGCAGTTCAATGCTTCTACCTTCCAGCAAGACTGGGAACTATGATGAAGAGCAGCACTGTGCTGCTATGTAACCTCTAGGAGAAAACAAGCCAGCTAGGCTGCTGAAGACCTGGAGAACTCTACCAGGGTCTCTTAGGATTTAGTTTCACATCTAACGCATATCCATCCTGTAAAGGAGTGATGACATCCCTGGAAAACCATCTCCTACTTGCAGGGTCTTTGATGTACATGCCAGCAGCTTTTGGCCCTGTGAAGACTTTTGACCTCTCACCCACAAGGCTTTGGACAGATTACCACACCAGGTGTAGCATGGGGAGGATGGACAGAGAATGGATTTAGTTCTCATTCCTGCAGTCTGCTGTAGCTGTATGGGAAATCTTTGCCTATTTGCTACTTACAGACTTCTTTTAACAGTCTCATATGCCCATATCCTACAAGCTGTACCACTGCTGTGATGGACTAAAGCGTTGCAACAGAGCAGCAACATTTCTAGACACATCCTTCAGTACCTCTGGCAATGATTCATTCATCTTCATTTTTATAATACATTGGGACCCTTGGGTGAAAGGTGCATGAAACCATCATGATAACTCATACACTGTCACTTACTTTCACAGCCACCTGCAAGGGAGTGGGGTCGCTGGGGATCCCTGTCACCTGACCTTCATATACCTCACCAAAGGCTCCGTGGCCCAAACCCCTGGACAGACCAGAGAAGACAAGAAGGTTTTACTACAGAGAACACACATTATAACACTGTGGACACAGCTCACAGAATGGGCTCACAATTTTCATGGCAGTGAAACAGGGAGAACTGGATATTGACAGTATGCAGGGGACCAGACCTTGATCAGATCTTTCGCGGACCTACAACATATTTAATTCGTAGGGAAAGCAATCCTTGAAAGTGAACAGTCCCCAGTGAAATCGAGCTGCTTGCATTGCAGCATGTAACAGAGAGCACTCTTCTATGGCTTTGGTATCAGTGCTCAGTGGTGGGTGCTCAAAAACAGGTCAATAAAGACAGGACTTAAGTCTTGGTGTTTACACACCTTAAACACATTGACAGTTCCCATGATATTTCTGCATCACCATTAAACAAAACATTGAACAAGAAACTAGAAGGCACAATGATTCTCAAAAGACCTGAATTCTAAACCAAATAACTTTTCCTGATTTATTGTGTGATTCTGGGCAAGTACCTTAACCAGTAAATGGTGATGACAGTGCTTTGTAAAACACTCAGATCTAGGAATTCAAGCCGAGAATAATTTCTGGCACTGATCATATTATGAAGCTTACAGTTTTATTTTGAATAAGATTACAAGAAAAACATAAAGGAATAAGAGCAATCATACAATAGATCCTGTCCCATGTCCTTGTGATATGGAATTTGCATACCTGTCCATTCAGTCTTCACTCTCTTAATATTAAGTTAGCTGGTACAGCAATAGCTATTTCACATGGGTGGCATGTCAAAATGACACAACAAACCATGGCAGAGAATGAGGCTGCATCCCAGATCCTTAACCTTGCATGGGCTGCACATTGGGCAGTAGCATTTCAAGCCTCTAAAACATTACTGCATCTCAGTATGGGTAAAAGTGTCTCACTAAAGCCCTCTCCTATAACACACACTCTCCTGTTAGAGCCAGGTCTGGGCTGAGAGCTGCACTGATTCTGTTCTTTGCTGTATTGGTGAACTGCTCTTGCATGGGCTGTTTGCCCTCCTGTCTATATGAACAAGGAAGAACAATCTGTTCTGCTGTTGCATAAGCTCTGACTGTAGTTTTGCAGGATAGAGACCAGTCTGGGCACTGAAACCACAGTGATGATTCCTGATGCCTGTGACTCAACCACTTTGTTTAATAACATTTTGTAGGCATCAACTTGAGACACTATTCTTGGCTCTGCCTAACAAACTTAATACAAACTGACGGTATAAACCAGTTCTCTACAGCTCATAACTCACCCTCCTTCCAAAAAGTCCACTTTCCCTTCCCTTGTCAATTCCCAACTGTATCCTCTGCTGTCTGCACCTTGCCACACTTCAAAAATCCTTTCAAAGTCCAAAGGACAAAGGAAGCAGCAGCACAAGATACACTGGAAGCTTCCACATGCAGTCCAGCAAGATATGCAGGTAAGGGGGAATGAGGTAAGAGACAGCAAAGCATTGCAGACTGCATAGACTGCTCTGACCATCACCTTAAGCTTCCCAGTTCTCCAAGTTCTCCTACTTCTGTTTGGTTCTTTGTGTAAAACTGCATGGTACCAGGATAATGTCACCTTCACAAGTATTCTGCAGTAGAGCAAAATGCGTAAGAACTCTAAATTTTCAAATTTTTCTTAGGATACTCTTTTGAGCATTCCAGAAGTTCTCATCTAGACATGATTATCCTACCGACTTTATATTCCTGTCCTTTTTAATACTGTCTGGCATTTTCAAACCCATTGCTTTCCTTGCTATTGCACTTAAGGATGTCATTGTCTTTACCAAAGATCCCATCAAAGATTTCAAAGAGCCCCCTACAAGCCTCAGCCTTCCCAGCATTTCATCGTTTCATACAGGAAATGGGCCATTCACTGCACAGCCTGTAAGGGATGTATCTGAATTACTGCTGATGACTACTCAGTTCCCCTTATAATCCCAGGAGGTGAACACTGCACCTGTAGAAGGTCAAGGTGACTGCCAAAATCTAGTCCCATCCAACTACTGCAGCTTTACATTTTATGAAGAGGCGTAGGAACCTAAAAGTGCACAAGGATCTGTATATGCCTGCACAAAGATGTGGGTTCACACTGCTCTAGGAGAGCCAGGATATGTGGGAGTATGGTGTGAAGGATGGGGAAGGCAAAGACGAATTTACCGGATGAGGGAGATGTTTTTTCGAGGCACCTCTTTAAGGTCACTAATGGATGTGGTCTTTCCTGCAAAGCAGTAGTTGGGATTGTAGTCTGTCATTATGGTGGAGGTACGCAGCTTGCTCAGTTTGTATTCTGGGCTCTGCAACTCCATCTGCATGGCTTGCAGCTCCTGGTGCTTCCGGCGATACACTAAACATAGAGAACACAGTTAACCACGCACAGAGACTAGCCTGGGGACAGAACAGCTCACTAGGATTCACTGTGGTGTGGCCAGATTTCAGGCAATCAAAACAGTCAGTGACACTGTCATACTTCTGAACATCAGAGAGAAAATGATATCTGAAGATATCCAGGAACCTTTGATTTACACATCTTATGAAGAAAGAGGCTTGCTTGTGGACTGTTTGGGAAAAAAAAAATTAATTTCACTTGCAGAGATCTCAGAGTTCACAGTGTTCTGCTCTGTTTAGTTTAAGCAAACATTCCAAATACAAGTCCAGTTCCAAACTTGAGGGAGTTGGGGTATAACCACCCTTCCTAAATCCTAAAAACCACTTATAAAATTAGAAGTGACTGAAGTCTGAAATGAATTATTGCATCATATTGGTCAAAATGGACAGCCTAAATTGTTTCCTCAGAATAACACATTGCACACAAAAAAGAACTAATTTTTCAAAACTTCCTCTGTTTCTAAAGAAGAGAGGTGGACTCTATTTGAAGTCAGTTTATGGCAATGTTATATTCCTTTCATCACTTCACTGATACTTCTGCAACATCATTAAAAATCACATCTTGAAAGAAGACATCCTGAGGATATTCCTTGAAATAGTAAGTGATATTGCAGGATTTTTTTCCAAAGTGAGATGACAATCATGAGCAGGTTAAATCAGTATTGATTTCTGTGGGAGCTGGATTGAGCCCAAAGACTGTGACAGTAATAGTTATTGCATCTTCTCCAGCAGATGTTGCTCAGGGGAAAAATTTAAGGGGTAAACATGCACTCTCAAAGGCAGATGGATGTGATGACCTATCCACAAAACCTTCCTGTCCTCCATTTTCCTCCTCATTGCCTTTGCTTTGATTTTTTAAATCGTTGCTCTTTCCTGAGATGGAAATGATAGGCTCATTGGGTGGAAAGAGGATTACTCTTCCACTCCTAAGAAGTATTTAGAAATTGTAAAAAGGTACTGTCAGGGCAGAAATCATAGATGTAGGACCATGTGTGTGCAACAGATAACTCCTGAAATTCCTAAAACCGAAACAGCTGTGCAAATCTAATTTCCCACACTAGGTACATCGCTCTCCTCCCCCAGACCGTACACAGTGTGAACAAAAAAAGGTGGCAAAGCTATGGTTTGAATCCCTGGCTGCTTTTCATTCATTCAAATCTATTCTGCTTGTACCAAATGCAGGTGAGCCATTGTTTAAAATAAGAACGTGAAAGAATGAAAAAGTACCTTTAAGAATATCAAATAAAAATGCCAAGAATACCCACATCCTACTAAGTGGCAGTTTGTGAAAGGGGAACCTATGTGAGAGTTTAAACTTAAATGTCATACATTAAGAGGTGAAATCTGTATATAGGCACACAAATAAAGAAGCTTTTAGGCATTAAGCAGCAACAGATTGCACAAAACCAGAAGCAGCTGTGTTCTGGCAGGTTTACAGTACAACACAAACAATGACATCTCTTTTGAGATGCAGTCAGTAGCTGAAGCCTCCTCAAATTGGTCACTGCAGTTAGAAACAACTACAGAAATCTCAAGTTAAGACGTGTGTGGGAAGGTGTCATTAAATATAGCAGTAGCTAAAAACCTGAATCTTTTTGCCTCTCAGGGCCCAATTATCCCTGGCTCAGATCCAGCCCTCATATGGAAATGTCTTTTGCAGAGAAACACTCACCTATCATGATTCCTGAAAAAGCCAAAATTAAAGCAGCCACCAATGCTGAAGTCACTACAGACAAGACCAAGGAGAAAGGGAGACGAACCACTGGCTCAGCTGTAACAGAAAGGGGAAGAAGGAATCACGTGTTTGAAATAATCTTCCAGGAGCCTCGTTTTTTCAGTCAGATTTTTTTCTGTTGCTCCTTCCATTTATTCATCTGCTGCCCCTATAGTGTAGGAGCAATGCCTGGCACGACCAGTTCTCAGGATCTATGACTTCTCATTCCTCACTGTTTCACTTTCCTCAATTAATATTAAGCCATTAAAACAGATGGTTCGCTATCAATGAATTAACATGTGAACTCCCTGGCTATGAAAACAAGACCATAAAAAACAGGGGCAGGAGGTTGGGGAGGTGGAAAGAACATTATATTGTCAGGGTTAAAGTGCTGCTATCAATGCCAAATCACAGCAAAAGCAGGAGGAAGACTGCGATATATCATCTCCTAAATGCATGTAATCCAGGCAGAAAAACCTGGCAACAGTGTAGTGCAAAGTATTCCACAGCTGCACCCTCATGTGGGATCATGCTATTAAGGTTTACTTCACCTTGACAAAATGACCATGCTTTTTACCCATCTTCCAGACAGGAATGGTAAAAACATAACAATTTTCTCATGTCCATGCTGAAAGCAGGCTCCCAAAGCCCTGGAGTGACTTGCTCTAAATGCTGCACAAGAATACGAAGCAAACCTAGTAATGAAGCTCTGAGTACCTGGTTTTGCAAGAAAGGCAAGTCCAGGCATTGTCTTCAGTTTTCCTCAGAGAAATCTTTCACAGAATTTCCTACAGTTTCTGAACTTTTACGTTAAATGTCCAAATCCACAGGAATTATATTTTCCTTCACCTTGCCTTTTTTTTTTTTTTTCTCTGAAGAGAACTGGGCTGGAATTTAAGTTTTGCTGGAAAATTCCTTCAGTGAACAAACTTGCAGGATTTCAGAACAGAATGTGAGCACCAGTACAAGCAGGCACAAAATCTGACTCTCCTCTGATCTGCCCAGTATGCCAAACATATACTGTAGAGCAAAGTAGCACTGCTGCTCAGTGCACCCATCCTCAGCACTCCTGTGGCTATATCCTGGCAAAATAACTCTGCAGCATACACCAGCAGGAAAGAAGGCCACATTCAACACAAGCCAGGTTTAAGAACAACCAGATAGCACTTTCAGGATGTCTTACAGTCCAAACTACAGACTTTGGCCATGCATTTTCTGGTTCACATGTTAGCAGTGCCCCACACACCTACTTACCTATGCAAGACACACCATCCTCAGCCAATTCTGTGCCTGGCTCACAAAAGCAAATGACTTTTTGCGTCTCAAGATCAACATGGCACTCATCCATCTCACAGTGACTGCAGTTAAGATGCAGCCTAATGTCCACCTCTCCGTGCCCCTCTGTCACTAGGGAGTGGATGAAGAAGCTGAGTTAATTACTGTAAAGACCATTATAATTGCCTTGAGCCTTGACAGAAACAGGGGACATGGTGGTCATGCTGGCCTGATGTGCACAGTGGGGCCCATGTAGGAAACCAATTTAACCCCACCTTTCATAGGTCCTGTCCTTTTTTCACATAGAAAATACCATGTGACAGCTAACTTAGCTGCACTGCAGGTGCAGGTGAGGTTCTCTGGCTCACTGAGCAGATAGTCCCACCAGATTAGCAAGGAGGCTGCTCCCAAGGCTAGGGGAAACCTGCCCTTGGAGTGGTCCATGAGGCTCACCCTTTTCTTTCCCAGCCTTTACTCCCTCCAAGAACAAACACTGCAATGTTTCCAAAACTTTCTGGCTGGATCTATCAGATCAGAGTACATCTGCATTTGAAAATACTTCTGGGTATTCTAAAGCAAACTTTTTTTAAACAAGTAGATTTTTTTTGTTTGTTTTTGTTTTCCGAACACATTGCAGACATATTAAAGACACTGACTTCTGCGAAAACACAGGTTGGAGTGGAAGTATTTATCACTCCCCTGCACTGCTGGGCAGCACCTGGATACTTTGCTGAGAGACACCCTAAGGAACTTGCTTGCTAGTGAATAGTCAGGTGTTTTGTGTGTATCTTTCCTGAAGTATCTGAATTGTGAGGTTCTGTTACCATTTTCCTTGTCCAAAATTATGCTGTAGGCTGGTAGACTGTACTGTTGGGAGTGTTTTCTGATAGCACTGATGTACTCTTCCCCTGGTTTCTTCCTGTGACTTCTGTCTATTTTCCACTGTATTTTATACACTATCTTTCTACCTCCTCATGTTCATGACACCGAGCTGTTCCCAAAGTGTTGCAAAGAGTCCAACAGATGCAAGCTATTTTTAAAACTAAATAAGTCCACTAGAAGACTTCTGACCAATATGAATACCTTTAAGTGCTGGAGTGTATAAAGTACCAATTGGATTAATAAAGGACACACCATCCTCCCCATCCATCTCAGGGTCATTGTCCACTGCAGCATTGCCACCTATGTTAAACCAGAAGTTACCTTAACAGACTGAGGCTCATGGGCAATAAAATACAGATAAACATGGCAACATGCACAAATTCAACATATTTAGGGAGGCATCCAAATGAGAAAAGAGAAAAATTAAAGCTTTTAATATATAGGAAATATTTAGTGAGTTGTGGCATGAACCACTGGACTTTATCACTAGAACTTCAAATTAGTAACAGCATCTTGTTACTTGTGACCATTAATTTATTAGCTCTGTTTAGGTAGACGGTTGCAAACTAAGGCACAAACTTCATCTTTAACCATTTGGATGCTGTAAAACATGTAAGCCTTCTTAAAATTTATGTAGCCAAGAGACTGGAAAGCACCAGTACTCAAGGGTTACATTAGTACTCTTGCTGTTCAAGGTATGTACTGTGTCAGCAGAGGGAATGAATAACCTGATTTCCTTCCTCTCCTCTGCACCCTGAAAGCAGGGTGGTCCATCAGGAGTGGGGACTGAAGGAATTTATGAGTTGCTCATTTGTGCTTGAGCGTATAGAACATATCAGAAGCATATTATGGGCAATACATTAAAAATATTAGAAAAACAGTACAGGTCATATATTTTGTACTCCAAGCATGCAAACATTCCCCCACCCCACCAAAAATAGCTTTTTCCCTTTAATTGTCTTCACTGAAATTAAAAAAAACATAATGTGAGGCATTCTGCTGGAAAAAGCAGCATTACACAGTAATATTGGTACAAAACATGCACTTAATCATTTTAATTCATTACTTCCTCACAGGATTTCTCCTCTGTAATATACTTAATTTAAGCTGTGGAGAGCCAAGGATTAAAGAGTCCACCACAGCATAGATGGCCAGAGAAACTATGTGGCCCAGGAGACTATGGATTAGTAGAGATCTTGAATCTGGCCCACACCAGTTGTAATCAACATAATGCCATCTGACAGCTGCCCTGAGACACAGGGGCACAAGAAATTAGCTCCTTGTTGACTGAAGTCATAATAAGAGGGGTCCTGGCTGGCAGCCTGAGCCCCTGCCCCCAGGGACTGCCTGTGCAGGACCAAGGCCCAGACACAGCAGGGTGGGGTGGAAGCTGTGTCTTTCCCTCGGCATAAAGCCTGGCTGCCAGTCTCCAGGACCAAATTCAGCAAACACAGGTGCTGGCAATGGGAGCACATAGCCTATGGCTCCTCTTTTTTCAGAACTGTCACCCCAACATGAAAGCAATCACAGCAGGATCTTAATGTCACATTTTGCAGAGCACAAAGCCAGGGTTGCAGCTGAAGGACTGACATCTGGCTCTTTGCTCAAAGACTAAATGCCATAAGTTCATCTAGTGCTAAAAAGGCAACACACAGACATACTAGTACATAACAGTCAAATATGCTAGCTACAGGAGAATTATTATCAGCATTTTGCTGATCATTAGCACTAAAGGAGGGGAAGGGACACCTTGAACACGAAGCCACTTTACCTATATATCCTCCGCCTCCTCCACCTGAGGAGCACCCCCCTCCACCCCCTCCGAAACCCCCTCTTGTCTCCCACCCCCACTTCTTCATGGCCTGGGGGCAGGATCTTCCTCCAGTAGCACCTTCCAACAAGGACTTTCCTGACCACAGGAAGGAAGTGTTATCATTCCAGCCACCTCCACCACCTGCAGTTGAGAGAAGAGAAAAGGCACAGCTAGGGGTTATTTTTTCTGTAAAAACCACTGCAGGGATCTGCAGGACAAGCACCCATTCAAAGTATCTCCGCTGAAAGTCATCACCTGTGCCTCTTTTCACCTACCATACAAGGAACAAGTATTTTCTATGGAAAATGTAAAACCTACTCTCCAACCACTTATTTTGCTTTACAGAGCGTTCTCCTTCTCTTTGCCAAAACTACTTTTGAAAAAAACCAGTGTCAGTTCTAAAGTAGAATAAAAGGAATTTAGTGAAAGCAGTATGAAAACACATCCCAGTCCCACTCTTCACACAACATACCCACCAGTGACTCACTTTCAGCTCTGCTGGTTGTTCAGTTCAAGGTCTCTTCACAGAGACTTCTAGCCAGGGTGCATTTATGCTCTTTCTGCATGAGCCAGGGAGACTGTGAGTATGTCTACACAGCTCAAAACAGTGCAGGGAGCAGGACAGCCACACTGGCACTGCAAACTCCCACATCAAAACGGAAACAACTTTGTTTATGAGAGGTACTACATTATTTTGGGAGAATGTTGCCATTGCTATGGCTATATGATCTCTGATATCTCTATTTCTGCCAAGTATCCAGCACTGTGGATACCTTCTATTTGCATCTGTTCTAATTCTATGTTCCCCCTGAACTGTTTTCATAAGTTTTGCTTCACCTTCTTGTGAGGAGGAATCTGGGAGTACCACATATTCACAAAGGTTTTCTTAAAAGGAATAAACTTTCCTTACCTGCAGCTCCTGAATTTCCATTCAACCCTGGAATAGAGGAATCATTCTCCAGTCTTTCTGGATGAAATGTGTCCGTTTTGGCCCTGTAGGCCCTGCCACCACCCCCTGCTGCAATTATCAAGGGGACTGGTTCTCCGTTCTCCATCTTAACAAATTCAGAAATAAAGACAATGTTCAAACTGAGTCAGACATGTAAATGGAAGTTCAGCCACATGCTAGTTACTGCGCTTTGCACCAAGCAGGCATCTAGGACTGCTCAGCACTGCACATTACCACTGTATTACTCATGCATGTGCATTCAGAAAATTAATGAATAGCACTAGTCCTACCAAGTTCTGCAAGAGGGAACAGCGGTGTCAGGAGCTCTGTGAACTGTACCTACCCTGCTGATGGCTCTTAGGAAGCCTGTAATATCACCATGTGATGGCTCTTATCAAATGAAACAGCTAAGGAGCACTGCTCTGTACAACACAGTGTCTGCATTGGTAAAGGACTGCCTGAAAACAGTGTTCGAAATGAGTACTCTCTCAGCTAGCACATGACAGGAAACATCAGTGGTCCCTAGCCATAGGATTGCCAACAGCATACATACAGGCTATCATCAACTTTTCTCGTCAGGCCAAGTGTATAGCTGAAGTCTAATGTTCTACAATGATAGAGTTGAATAAAGTCCTGCAGAATTTGCCCTTTGCTGTAGAATTATGCTTCAGCATCTCCATTTTTATAGAAAAAAAATCCAGTTCAATCCATTATGTTCACAAAGGATACTCCAAGCCACTAAAGCAAATGTGGCCATACTGCACAGCAGTTTGAAGAAGTATGAAGGGCCACCTCAGATCCCTACATCTCTCAAGTGGAAATTAAGGATACCCGGAGCTCACTTTGTGGACTCTCTCCCTGAGGTGTATAAAGGCTTTTTCAGGGCAGGTCGCAGGAAGTGTTCATGCTGAAGGTGCATGGGGACTGTTTCCATACCTTAAATATGTAAGTGGCACCGCCCCCACCTCCACCTCCTCCTGCCCATTCATTGACACTTCTGTTCACACGAATCTCTTCTTCAATCACATTGTTCTCTCCAATGCAGACTTTCTGGATAATGTCATTAGTCTGCAAACAGAAAACCAGGCCTGAATTCTGGTGAGAAATCTCCATGCCCTTGTACACACAGCCTCATAAACCCTTCACCTTCCCAAAGCGAGAAATCATCCTCCAGTGAAACTACATGAGCAGAACCAAGTGAACAGTTTTCTAGAAGAATCTGGCTTTTTGCCTCAACCTTCATCAGAAGAATTTGTTGCCATTTTTAGTTGAATTATTTTGAAGCAAGCTCACAACTGATATCTATTATCATGTAAAACAGCTCCATAAACTTTGAAAATACAAAATATAGCAGAATTTCCTGCAACTATTTCCCAGCATTAACAGTCTATATTTCACAAGTGGCGCAAGGGAGTGACTCAGCAATGATGTGACTTGTCCCATGTCACACAACAGCCAAATGGCAGAGATATAGAGAGAACCCAGGTTTATTTACCTCCTTTCCAGTCCCCTGTTGGTTGGGGCCAAGCAGTGGATGTGCACCTGTGTTGACCTTAGAAGCAGTTTTACTGTAATTACCAGTGCCTACCAAAACAGCAGCAATCCCACCTTTGATTGCAATGTTAGCCTGATGTTAATGAAAATACCTCACTAAAAAGCCTCTACATCTCCTAGTTAGCATTTTTTCCCCTCCATCAATTAGCACCTTACATCGTGAACTTTCTGTATTAGGCAAATCATTGAATTCACTACCTGATTTCAATCACAACATTAAACCATAATTTATACATACTTTAGGACTATGACCTTACTATTGTTTTGGTTTTAAATTGGAACACTAAAGTGCACGACAAGCAGGACTGCTGTGAGCATTTTCAAGTTGCAAACCTTGCTTCCAGCTTATTTGACTTTAAAGTCTTCATCTTAGGAACACCATCTTGTTATATTGCACATATATTGCACACTGAACTTACTAAGCCACAAACACTTGTAGGGAAAAATGTACAAACAGTCATTATAGTAGGATGGACCTTCTACTTCCATCTCCTTTTATGTGTATGTTTTCTTTTGGAAGAAGAACCTGTTAAAAGCATCCTCAAATTACAAATTTTTCTGGTGACCACAAAATATGTCCTAGGTTGTGCCAGAGAGTGTGGCATCCATTTTGTGTGTGCAGACTTGCCTAAAGAAGTAAACACTCCTCCTTTTCCTATTTTTCCCCTCTCCTTAATTGATTTGGATTTGGGTGGGAATGATTAATAAAATGACAAAGTCAATGACCCAAAGGAACCACTAGATTACAAAAAAAATAATCCTTCATGGCAAAGACATAACTGATTACAATCCAATCTAGTAAAAGTCCCCTCTACAAGTCAATGCAATCTCTTTGCCTCAATGAAAGAATTACATTAGCACTCAATAAATTCTCACTAAGATTACAGGCCCTGCAATTTAATGAGTCCATATATTACACTCAGCTGGAATGTCCTAGTTAAAAATGTTGGATGGACATTTGAGCTAAGGCATTTCTCATTTCAAAAAGGCTTTATATTAATGGTTTGTTTGTAGATATGTGTAATTCTAGTTTTAACATTATTTACTTCAGCAGGCAGCCTTGAGAACCCCTCTTACTTGTCTATATCCTTCAACCTTTCTCTGTTCTAACAGACTGATAAGCTTTCATCTCTTGGATGCCAGCCATTAACAGCTGAGAAATGCACATCATTTAAATGTCCAGCTCAAACCTGTAAGAGAAATTTCATCATATAATGCTTAATTTGCTCTGTAGGAATGTCCTATTCCCCTGTCCTCCTCCAAAGAATGCTAAATAATTAATTAATCATTGTGCATGCAAATAGTGCACATCTTTCTGCCAAGACATTTGCAGCAAGGATTGGTTAGTAAGACAAAAATCAGGGCTGACCCAGCAAGGATTAATTTGTCTTTCCTGTTCCCATATGAAGAATAACCAAACAGGCCCTGTGAAGTGGGTGTCTCCAGGGGTACAGAGGATATGATAATGGCAGGGCTGGGCTCAATAGAGGAGCAAGGGAAAAGCCCTGTGAAGTCAACCTTGAAGACTGATCTCCAGAGGAAAGGAAGGCAGAATTGTCTTTTCTCTTCAAAATCCCACACAGATGCTCTGAGATATGCAGATCAGTCAAGAACCTGCTGTGTATTATCAGCGGGGCCTGAATGTTGAAAAGGAAGTGAGCATGGGGACGTGGTGTTTCATGTTCTCCCACTCATGGTCTCCCAGTAAAACCGTACCTATTCCTTGAACCGTATAACCTCAAACCCCTTGAGGACAACGTTTTTCTACATGAAAAGACAAAACTTCATGGATTGGTAGGAGGAATTTAGGCAAAACAGAAAGGCAATCACTTACACTAGGACAAGCATCTTCTCCTTGCTGTCCCACCAAGATATACAGTGTATCATCCTTCTGGAGGTCAAAAATTCCCAGCACAGACACGCCGTGGGACCGCACCATGGTGTTCTTCCCTCCTTTCCCACCAGCAGCTCCATAGCCTGAGATGCTGCAGAAAAAAGAAAACAAGAGTCTGGCACCTGGTCCCAAACAGGTGGAAGGGAGTACAAACCACTGCTGGGCACTGAGTGTTGTGCAGACCTGAACACAGTGGCGCAGAGCTGTGCCCCAAAGACCTGACATTCTATATAAATCTAAACCCAAAGCCTGAAGACTGTTTTTCTTCTCTCTTTGAATCACTGAACTTAGGTAGCTACAAAACAGATTCTTTCACATTGATTCTTGGGCAAACACTGCTGAGAACAGAATGAGCAAGTTCCTATAGTTTCCAACTATTATATGTGAGATACATGTTGTTTCCCAGAAGGCACATCCTTGAGGGTTTGCAGCAAGGAAGAAAAAGAACAGAAGCAGGAAAACTGGTAAAAACAGGACATATGGCTAAAGAGAACATTAAGCATGAGATTGACAGAGGGAAATTTGAGGAAGCAGACAGCATAACTGGTTCTGGTAGCATGGACCAGATGGAAAACTACTCTCTTATTCCCAGAACCAGAGGAATATAGGAAGAAGAGTAGATGGAGATGCCACTACCTGCAGTAAACAAGGAAGGCAAAAGCCCCCTGGCTAAACTCATGGTCACCAGCACCTTCTCAGTGTCTCCAGCCAGGAGTGGGCAGGTTACATACAGGCTGCTGCAGTCTCATTTAAGGCTCTGGGCTCTTTATTTCAAGCAGTCAAGATTCAGACTGCTGTTGATATACCCAGCATTCTTACTATTGTTGATATACCCAAAGATTCGGCTGTAACACTCTATTGCTCAGCTCCTTGCTCTTCCTTTCTAAAAATTGACATACTTAAAGCAGCTTTTAGTAAAGGATTACAAAGCACATTTTAAAGATCATGATAAAACACACATATCTGCTGCAACAGAACACAGTTACTCAATTTTCTGAGCAAGTGAGTGATGGTATAGCAAGCTCAGTTTAGATGTGAAATAAGCAGGTAATTCTCCACTGACAGTAGTAGCTTTCCAGCTACTTCCAGCTTTCCAGCAAAATTCCACCTGAAGCACGTACCCAATGACTGCAGGACTGAGAACTGAGGAATTCCTCTCAGCTTCCTACCAGGCACAGCTCAGGTGCTCCCCTTTAACACCTCCTGTCCTCCAGCACCTGGCTGCTCTTTGCCCAGCACAGCCCTGCCTGCAAACAGGCTGCAAGCAGAGCGAACCAGCAGTGCCCACTGTGTGTGAGGACCCTGAGCAGCCTAGGCACCATCTCACTTTCAGCCACCAACTTGCCTTGACAATCAGCATGAGAAATTCACCTTGTGCCGCTGCTCTGAGACAGCCAGCATGGAGCAGTTCTGATGCTGAAGCAACTGTGGAGCAACAAGTGTCTCATAAAGCATATTAGATCCTGGCAATGTGATATGATTATGCTCATGCCACTGCTGATAACCAAAGCAATCAGTCCTCAGTAAGGCTGTACTGGAGCCAGCAGAAAAAGTGATGGACATAGCACTGGGCCACCCTGAACAGATGCTGCATGAATCTGAAGACTGATTTGATTTGCTGGAGAATTTTGCAATGGCTAATGAGGTGCACTACCAGGCACAGCAAGCTGGCAGGACTAATTGGCTGCCAGTAGGGGCCATATTTTAATGTGTAAGAACAGATTTTACATGTAAGCAATGATGTCAGAAAGTTCAGGAAAACCCAGTTTGGCCCTTTCAAAGGCTGCAGACAAATAAAAACCAGTAGATTGAGGTGACAGTCATTCCCTATTCAAAATGGGTGCTACTATTTGAACTATTTAAATGGTTATGTTGACTTCAAGCCTTAACAGGATTCCTTTCATTAGGCACAACTTTTTTTTTACAGGAGAAATCCATTTAAACATATTGGCCCTGAAGAAAGATTTCGCCTACCCTGAGCAAGAATACAGAGTATCTTCTACTGTCTTCCGTCTTTTCTTTTACTATGACACTTGTAGGATCTGGAAAAGAAGCCCACAGTTTCAGGAAGGATCACTATGTGCAGAGTGCAAACCAGGCTGTGCAAACCAGGGCTGGAGTAAAACATGCACCATGACATCCAGGTTGTGGGAAACACTGGAGCTAGTTTTGAGAGTATGAGGAAATGCTGTGCCTAGGCTGGCTGACTCAGAATGACGCTTTTTTGTACTCCACTGGGCTGTGTTCTTTTGCCACCTTAGACAAAGGGACCCCAGAAAAAGGAGGACAGCAGAAGTGACAAGAAATGGGCCACTGAGCAAAATGGACCAAAACCTCTTCCTTTAAAAACGGAAAGAAGTTGGATAATGAATGGTGATGTGCAATTTATTACAATTCACTTCTCTCATACTTGATCACAGACCTTGCTGACTAGACCTTCTGAATGCTTAGAAGGAAATCTGAAAGGAAAGATACTCTTTTATAGTGTCTAGCTGCATTGTTATACAATATGCAGTCCATGGGAGCAAACCAGAGAATGTAAGACTCCAGGTTTCAAATGTGGCACTCCAGCATGTGGCAGTCTACCCAGACCTTCACAGGTGGTGGGGTTTTCTGGGTGTGGTTGGCTTGTGCTGCTAGTTTTGTGCAAAATTAAGTTGCCTGTATTTTAATAATGCACATTCTGCCTAGTGTTCATAAAATCAATATCCTTCTTATGCAATTATCAGAAGTGTACATTACACAGTGTAGAACACAATGATGTGGCAGCCAGAGGAAGGGTTTTCTCTCTGGGTCAGGTATTTCACTGGTGCCCATCAGGAGAACTTACAGGGCCCACACTGCAGCAGGACTGCAGGGCAGAGCTAAACACATGCAGGGAGTCCAGACTCTGGGAAGCCCTAGAATTGATATTGCAACTTGACATTTTCCTAGGGCTATGCTATGCTGGCAGACTCTGCTGCCCCTTCAGCAGACCAGAATCAGGAAGATGTCAAGTTAATTTAAGCCCACAATTGCCTCCTGCTTTCCCCAGGCTGTGAATTTTCTACTATAGCCTTAAGAGCTGCAGAAGAAAATGTCATCCATATATATATATATATATATATGTTTTGCATGACATTATACATCTATTATCTATACAGAACCTAAAAGTCTGTTAGGTCATTTATAGGACTTAAATAGATAGGTCATCCCTGCAGGGTCCAGGATTTGTATTGTTCAGCAAAATTCAGCCTACAGTTGCACAGGAATTCTGTCTCTTCTTGGACTCTGATATTAAAGAAATGACAATTCTGTAAGCTTTTGGGCTGTTTTGCCTGTTCTCTTTTGGGCTGTACTTTATAACCATATTTACTGATGCTGGTTCTGAAAAATTCTATTCACCTCAGGCAACTCCTTGTTGATAGCTGAGTAAAATATCATTAATGCTTTTTGCATTACCATCAATCCTTGTAGTAATAGGCACTCAGGCAGAACATGTGCCTAGCCTAGCCAGTTTCTCAAAACTGCTTTGCACTAGACCTCTGTTAGAAACTGACATCTAGCCTGAACATTAACATTCTTTTTCAATTCAAAGGAAAAATAAAAGATGGGACCAGAAAATTTTCAAAGCCTTGAAATTTGTTCAAAGCCTTCAATGGAATGTTCTGCTTTACAATCCAAGATTCTATCATGGGTTTCAATACAGAAGTTGCATAAAAAAACACCACGAGAGAGTCACTGGTTCAAACTGACAGTTCTGCTTACAAAGTGATGCATGTATTGGCTTCATGTTACCATTCAGATACAGTGAACGACACTTCGATTGTACTTCTTTCCCCAGCAAGAGCAAAAAGAAGAAATGATTGGTAAAAATCTGATTAAGTAGCATTGAACCGTATCTGATCATCTCTCTTTGAAAATAACTCCACAGGGGGATTTAAGTGTTAGAAGCCTCAGTATCACAGAGCCTACCATTTAGGTGGCTGCCTTCCAAAATCAATTCTACAGTGGTAAGCCAGGCTTATAGGCTCAACTTGGCATGTCTAGATTCAAAAAAGTGAAGATGCTGAGCAGAGGTTGATGCAAGTTGTCCTGTAAGAAATGCTGACACATCATTATGCCTCCCATGCCAGGTGAAGAGTGGGAAAAACTCATTCTGATCCTAGAGCTCAATGAACAACATGTAGGATATGTATTCCTCTTGGACTGGGGAGATGAAAATGCTTCATTTTCAGAGAGCTGCCTGCCTCAGAAAGTTTCTTCTCTTTCTTTTCTTCTCTCATTCACCAAAAGGTTACATCTTCCAGGGAACAAATCTTAAACTGGGAAGGCTGGAAATCACATGCTTAATGAGAAGTAAAACCACAGCAGATTTGGCCAAACTTCTGAACATAATTCTTCATAAATGCCTAGCACGTATCTGCAGCTTGTATTGTTTCAAACACAAAGACATATCATGACCATCAGAGACCGTTCCCTTACCTGTATGTGTTTGTTGCTGGTACTCTCCAGATCTGAATGCCTTGGAGAATCCCTTCAGCTCCCACGACCACTCTGAGCTTGGAGTTCCTGTAGGCATCGTTGCACTGGCTCTGTGTGGGGCCATAGGGCCCACTGGCACCACAGGTTGTGAATAACCAGTGATCTGAAAGGAGGACATATGAAAAGCATGATCCCAGCTTCCAAAGATCAAGTAGTTGTTCTGCTCTTTGTCTGCTCTGCTGGTCAGACCAAGAGAAGAACCTGGCCCTGAGGTTTTAACCAGAACAAATACTCACAGAATTCTCTTAAAAGACTCATAGTTCTGTGTATCTCAGTATTTGACAGCTTTTCATCAGCATCTTCTGAAATCTATCACAGCAATAAACACAGCTTTACTTTTCCTATGGCTCAAAAGGGCAAAGAGCACAGAGTAGAGAAAAATGCAACAGAGTCCACCCAGTTTCAGACTCTGCTCTCTGGGCTGTTAAGTGCACATTCATAACCTCAAGGCTACTGCATTGTAGTCCTTTCAGTTTCTAGAGATATTTGGTTATTGAATTTATTTAACTTAATTAGATAAAAACCTGTAAATACAACACCATCATAGTGATGGAAATATAACAATAGATTGTGTTTTGAATAATTATTTGCTCACAAGAGACTCAAATTAAGCTTCAGAAAGCAAAACACCTGACTGAGGCCTGTAAAACAAGCATTGAACTCTGC
Organism: Climacteris rufus; assembly: GCA_013398175.1. Classification (NCBI taxonomy): domain Eukaryota; kingdom Metazoa; phylum Chordata; class Aves; order Passeriformes; family Climacteridae; genus Climacteris; species Climacteris rufus. The sequence continues at coordinate 1,636,035 of VZRZ01001922.1, read as the reverse complement.
ATTTCCTAGGCCAGATCTGTGGATGTAAATCAGTGCATCCCTATTATAGCCATTTTCATCAATTGAAGGTACTAGCCCTGTACAAATATATTTCTAGAACAAGATATTGCTAATTTGTGTCTTTAAAAATCTAATTTTTAAAATTTGATAACATAATGATGAAAATTATGTCCTTTTCCTTAAACATTCATTTTAGGGACAGTGCAGTTGCAATATCACAATGCTTTTGTAAAACCCACCTTAACCTATTTCTAGTATATCAGGAAATACTTCATATACAATCAGAACTAGGATCTAGATGGCAAATAAGTGGATTAAACATTTTTGGTGAACATGCCATGATTTGTCAGTCATACTTATTAATAATCTAATATACACAATCTAATAAACTCCATTAGTTAGTCCTACTGCCATTAAAGACAAAATATTTGAATTACATTTGAAGAATATTTTTTCTACAAATTACGTTGGTCCAGTCAGCCTTCCATATGGCCTTCTCAAAAGGCACCTTTTTCCCACCAACTTCCATAAAAGTAATGCCACACATGCAGATTCTTTCAGTGGTGATACTAATTAGCTCAGTTAATTAGCTCAGATAGAGCATTAGTTGGACTCAATGTCCAGGAGTTGGACTCAATGATCCTTGTGGGTTCCTTCCAATTCAGGATGCTCTATAATAAGCTTGTTCTGCTTCTTGGAATTTGGAGCTACTGGCTAAGCATATGGGATTTAGAAATGATCTGCATGTGTCCCAACAAGCGAGGCCAGAAGTTCTACCATTACTGTTACCAGAGGGGTTCACCCTCCAGAAAAACAAGAAAACCCAGTACCTTAGCCAGAAAAAAGGTATGAATTACCTTTTCACAAAATAATCCTGAAGTTGAGCTAAATTCCTTCTTATAAAAAGCATTCAGTAAATGAAACAAATCAAATAATTTGGCAGGACTTTGAGAAATAAAGTCACTGGTGTTTCTGAAGAACGTTGGTAATACAGTTAGTTATTTCAAGCAGGAATGCAAAGCTACCACTCTTTAGGAAAACTTCTCAATCTAAGTGCTGTTGAGAAAACAATTCCTTCTTACTGCAAAAGGGTACTTCTGACTTACACCACCACTCCTCTAAACTCTCCTGCAAGTGTCCTCTACAGGTTTTGCCTCTGTTACTCATTTTATATGGACATTTATATACTTATTTCACTTCTTTCTCCAATCCTTCTGAAATGGGTGGCAGTAAAAAATAAAGTCTTAAAATTATTGGATAGCAAATGGAAGAATTCCCCTCTACTCCTTTTCCTCTGATGTACTCCCCAAAAAATCCCCAAAACAACAGGTAAGATGGTAGAGGCACCTAAGGAGGCAAGGTCTAGAAGTTATTAAAACAAAATGCTTCACTAGCTGTGGTATCAGTCTCGCACCAGAAGTTACTTACGTTTATCCTTGCAAAACCGACCCCAAAACCAAAGCAAAATCTTACACTAAACGGAAGATGAGAGGCTCATTCTGTCAGCTATCACAGTGATTTAACATAGCAATACCCCAGTGGGCTTAGCCACCTGCACTGAACCATATGTTTAGTAAAGCAGGCAGGTAAGTGGAACAATAAGCAGCCATTTGGATGTCTCCAGTGAAATATCAAACATGTTCCCAAAGGTAGATGCAGGTGACCTTCAAGGGAACAATAAGCCCAAAACATGAGAGAATTAAAATGGAAGACTGGAAGTGATAAAACCTCGGACAGACCACAGCACGCACACACTGCTGCTATGGTTAAGCTTTACATTTCTGATTTAGTCCCTTGAAATAAAACTTGTTCCTCAGGTATCTGCTTACCTGACCTTGGCAAACTTATCTCTAGATGATTCCACATGTAACACGCAGCACAGCTGGACCTGAAACTGGCTTCTCCTGTCTCCCACTGTGTTCCAGGAATGGGGGATCAATGAACTACATCTTACTCCAAAATGCTTTGAAATGGCCCTCTGGTTCCTTGAAAACACTGGTGGGACAGAAGGAGAATGTCCTTCTGCTGCAAACATTATGCCTTCAGACTTTGAACTGAAGCAACCAGAAGAGCTTTTGTGTTTTCTGCCTTTAGGGCATACTAGAGAGGGCTCACTTCCAGTGCAGAGGCAGTATCAGGGTAAGAGTAAACAGTGCTGGTAACACTAGTGAATCTGCACTAAACTATTAGAATCTGGCTTTTAAGAGCCTGAGAGGACAGGGAATGAAAAACCACAGATGTATTATACCAGGGAGTATGATATAAGGAACCTGGAGATGACTGAGGTGCAAGTGCTATATTGGATTTCAAAAGTGGTCCTGTTGTAATGGATACAGTGGTGTATACAAGATTGTCTGTAAAGCCTCCCAGGTTCTGCAGCTGCTGTAGCCAGTGCCAGCAAGAATACTCATTTTCTTTATTCAGGTAGATGGTATACAAGGGTGGGAAAAGATGTGTTTCAGAACTAGCAGAGCCAGGTAGTGACCTTTGCTCAAAACATTGCAGGAGGAAGTCTGGCCCGAGTGAAGTCCACAGGGAAACTGGACATGATTTAAACCAGCAGGGATTTTAGTAAAACCTGCAGCCAAGTGTTGCACAATCTCCTCCTTTGTCATTGCTGCACTGACTTGCAAACAGCCCTACTCCTGTTTATATATATTGAAAGCCAGTACAACATGGAACAGCTTTGGCACTGAATTAAATGGGGCAGAATATGACACAGAAGTGGCCCATCATTTCAAGATCATTAAGACAGATGGGTCAGTTACAATACTGGATACAGACTAAAACCCCTGCACTTCTCCCCCTCTGATGTCACATTTTTCACAAGGTCAACCCTCAGTGTGCATGTGTAACAACATCCCAAGATCTGAAGCCACTAACCCAGTAGCAAAACAGAGTACTCCCTGCCTTAACAACCCACGACTTCTTTTTAAAAAGTAAGATTTCACTCCCTGTAAAGTATTGATTTTCTCTTGATTTTAGAAATGACTGCAGCATGTCTTATGAGCTCGGAGAGAGCATTTCTACAGCTTGCTGCATGCCACAGCAGTTTACAGTAATTCAGTTTGAAGCATTATTTTGATCTCCAAAGACTAAAGCAGCAGCACTGAATTGAAAATCCTTAAGCAGCTTGGTGAGATGCATAGATTTTTTCCATTTGTGAATAACTGTGGTCTGTCACACAGTGCACAGCACATCTCTCCTGCCTCCTGCAGTGTGTGACAGGATAACACTGCCAGCACCTCACACTCACCAGGGGAAAAACAGCAGGACTCTCCAGGCTAAACCTACCCAAAAAACTAGCAGATTGTGGAAGTCTGCCCAACTTCACACAAGTTAAATATGTCCAGTTTCCAGAAACAGCTGAGCATATTCATGACAAAAACCAACAGGCAGTTAAATGTAGGGTCCCTATATATCCTTTCATTGGTAGCTGCAAGATGCTACCTGGGTTTAAAAGATTTAAATCCCTGTTTGAGGTGGGAAAAAAAAAAAGAAAAAAAGAAAAAGTGAAGATTATAATGAGATTCAGAGTGGGGTACTACATTTCAGTGAATAATGTATACATCAGGTTATTTGACAGAATCCCCCCTTTCACTAGAAACATGGCAGAGGAAACATTAAGTTTCTCCCTGTTTACCCACTCACCTGCCCTGCTCAGGCTCCCTGGAAAGCTCCCCAACACATTGAGGAAGCCCCAGAAGCAACATTTTGCAAAAAATGTCATTTTGGTTCTATTAAAACCAATTAAAAAAAATTCTTCCTCTCTAACTTTTCTTTCCAAATTAGATTTACTGATTGATGTATTTGCACACACAGTCACTCATGCTTTTGCACAGCAGAAATTCTAGGGTTCACACATATTGTCTAGATACATAAAATGCACAGCAACCAAGGTGCTGGATTTCAGCCACAGCAAAGGGGAGTGATGTCCTGCTCTTGGAAAACAAAATTAACAAAACCCCACAAGACTGAAAAAGACTAATTAGTTTGAAGCTCTGATACTACTTGCAGCCTGAGGCAGTGCTGCTGCAGGCACTGCTGCAAATAACAACCAGCAACACTGAAGAGAAAACAGTGGAGCAAAGCCTAAAGCACATTTGTACTTCTAACATAGAAAACAATTTCACTGGCACATGTACAGCACACAAACTCCATGCCACAAAACAGACAGAGGCATTTTGACTGTACCTCAGGGGCCTAAATATATTAACTGGCATATGTTAAATCAAGCTGGTTTCAACCTAGTTTAAACTCACTCCTAACCAAAATTTTAGTGATTTGAGAAAATTGCCAACCAAGAACCATGGAATTTGGCTTATTTTGGGACCTAGAGTGGAACCTGCTGCCACAACCTCTATTCAGGTCAAAAGTCTATTCCTACTTTCAATAGTGTAAAAATCCACATTAATTAAGGCTATAAAGTCTCATGCTTCAGGGGCATAAGAACCCCAGTGGGTAAACTTCTGGAGGCAATTAATTCTTCCTCAGAAAGTTCATTTCACTTCTTCCTCTCAGGCAGATGTCATCAAACTCCATGCCATAAAAAAGTGCAATGTTTGCTTCATCTATTTGTAAAAACTTTCATGTGCTCTTGCAATATTTGGCCAATATAGGAAATCAGAAGCTTACAGGAAACTGCTCACCTTAATCTTCACTAACATTTGGCTGCCACTGGCATCAAGATCTGTGTGAAGAGCTGTAGCTTTTACTTGGTGCATGAGCAACCTCAGTTATGCATTACCAGTAATTTGGGGTTGGCCTGTGCTGAAAGCCTGTAGGCAAAATATCCTACAAGCATATCTAAGAAACCTGCTCAGTGAGGTAAGGATTTCAATTTTGCTTTGGGTTCTGCCATTTAACAGTGTTCTGTGAGAACTTATTGGAGATTATTACCTTTCCCAAGATTGAGTTTGCCAGAGATTAACGGTACAGGGGGTTGAAAAGTGATGGTAAATGGCAGAACTAGGTCGTGCTCATAGTCCCTGACCTGTTACGTGTGTCTACAAAATGGTATTAAGGGAATATAAAATGATCACAGAAATTAGTGAATATTGCTTGCATACAAAAACCACTTACAGAGGTATGGCTAGACTAAGAGGAGGTTGACTTTTCCACTCTTCATGGAGTTACTATTTCTGTCTATTTTGTAAAGGAGGGCAGCAATGGAAGGCTTGGATGTGCTTTTCAGTTCAACCAGAAAAGCATCTGCAGTCACGACAAATGTATGCCAGATAGATCCTGAGTCTCATTTCAAAAGCTTTAGATTTTTCTGAAGTGTCTATATATAGGGAAGACTATCAGGGCAACCTTGTAGGAAATTATCTGTGGTCAGTGTAAGTGGGTAAGAGCACACTTTGAACAGCAATGAGACTTTGAACAGCAATGGAATGCATTGCTTCTTGCCTCCTTCTGAAACCAGACACTAACAAAGCAGCATGAAGAAAACTAATTTCTTTTCTCTTGTATGTTTCACTTACAGAGTCTTCCATAAAGGGTGTTAATTGATATATACTGCTGAATTTCGGGTTTTTTTTTTGTTCACAATTACAAAGGATGGTTAGAAATGTTAGGTAGCAAAGACTGAGCTGGGTGGAGGTGGCAAAATTATTTCAAAATCTTTTCTGAGATTTACAGTAGTTTCTGCACAATTTAAACTGATATTCTTAAGAACCAGCAGCTTTCAAATTTAGGCCTGAAACATGTGAATTGCCCTGTTTATTTCAACTGCATGATTAACTCTAGAGGGCAGTTATTCCAATTCAACGTTACTATGTTGTATATAGTTGCATGCTGATTTTCAGTATTGCACCTTTGCTATTTTCAACCCTACAGAGAAAGCAAGTGTAAACACTGCAATAACAAAATTCATACCTACATATTCTGAGATCTCACTCTTGTGTCCGAACATTGTCCATCACTGTTCAGAATGTTACTTTGACTGGGGGGAGGGCACTGGGCTGTTATTCACTGTGTTAATTGATGCTTAATACAAAAATACAATTCTGCAGATACCTTTATTGCATTATACCAACAGTTCAGTATAATTGCACACAAAGAGCAACCAAATGTAATTTTCTTTTACTTAATACTTGCTCCGCTGTTCCTTTCAGCTCCTTCATCTGATTAACTAATATGACTCAGAGTTCTTCCGAGAAACAGCCATGGAAGTACTCAAAACAGGATTCTCTCTGATGGAAAAGACAAAATCTGTGCAACCACTAAGTGCTGTGGGGAAGGGACCGGAGGAAAACAGTAACCCAGTCTGGGTGAGAAAATGACTTCATGGCAGTTTCCATGCAAGAAAGCAGGGCTGCTCAATAGCTGGTGGATATGCAGAATGGAAGGGACAAAACAATGCAAGATTTGAGGGGAAAAAAGATAAATATTTTTTCACATTTCAAAATATGCCATTTTTGTACTGTGTGCCCTGACACAAATAAGTTGTCAGTGGGACAGAAGAGAAGCTGAAACATCAAAAGAGAGGCTATCCTCATGGTATTCACTGCCTATTCAGAAGCACCAGAAATCTTTAATTAAAGCTTGATTGCTCTGTGTCTTATCTCCTTTTGCCTACTGAGAATCCTATTTTGTCTCCTTCAGTGTCCATGATAGCAATTTGTTTACCTCGAGCTCCTCATTATTGCTCACTGTATCTTTATATGCTCAAATTTCCCATATTCTAGCCTTGTGTATAAAAGGAAATTGCATTGGTTTGATACAAATTGGCTTTTTAATTGGTAGTTGAATGATGGTATGGTTTGAGCAGCTTTCAGTTTTACTTAAACTAATACCTAATCACTTTAAAACCAAAGCCAGAGTGAACCTGGTCTATAGCAAAATAAACAGCACACAGCCTTTTGTACAGATTTAACCATTTCAATCAAAAATCCTGGCTCCACTAAAGATGTTTCAATCTTCTGGCTTATGCAGACCTTGTCACAACTTTATTTTCAGGCTGCTTCTAGAATTAAGTTTCACCTCCAACCTTTCAGCAAGAAGCTGGTATTTCAGCAAATAACACATCATTAGTTAATTGAAAAGGAAAGTATTTGCATTGCTCTGTGAACATCTATCTAATGGCCACCTTGCACTGCAAGTAACTGTGTGCCTTGAAAACCAAAACCAAAAGAATTTTTCTGTGCTGGTCCTGGTCATCAAGGAACTTGAGAAGAGTAACAGCACCACATTAGTTGTAGCCATTTCAGGTCTTACTCTACACAGTGCCTTCATTATCCCATGTGTGACACACTACAGTGGTTAACAGATTTCTGGAATCTTTAGAATCTTTCACAGCACGGCTATATTGTGTGTTTTGGACCTCCAGTGTGCATGACTTGGAGGCACTTTGAGGCACTCTGAGCCACGACCTCTTGGCAAGGCTGAGGAAGCAATCCAGTAGGTACAGGGCACGAGAACAGAGAGGGCAGGGAAGCTGGTGGTGCCGACTATCACCTGCTAAAAAATGGATTTCCAAGCACAGCCAAAAGCAGCAGGTGCCTGTAAGAGGCTGTGCTCAGATGAACACAAAGGAGCAAATGAAGGGCCCATTCCCTTGAAAGCAATGGAGCTTCTTTGGATTTAATGTTTTGCAAACACAGTGGTACCTGTCTTTCAGATTGTAGCTCTGCTGTGAAGGCTGAGCTGCCTTGGGGACTTAGGGAGGGCATTTTATTATCCCGTTGTCTCATCAGCAATACAGTTCCTTGTTTTAATACAATTTCTTAAGAAGGAAATATTATAGTATGTGATCCATCACACAAGTCAAAGATCCTATTAGCTGTAATTACTTTTAGCTGAGCTCATATTGGTCAGTGCAGTCTTTGGGACTTCAGGGTGGTGCTGATGCTGTTGGTTCACTCGCACAACAGTAAATATGTGCCCATCAAAGGAAAGGCCTTGACAGACTCAGCCTGAGGTTTCTTAAATGCATTACAGGATGCAGAAAGAAACAAGATTAAAGCCGGGTAAAAAGCATAGCCCAGGGACCAAACAAGCATCTGCAGTGTTTCCTGACAGCAAGCAGGGACTCAGCAACACAAAGGGAAAAGGGGATTTGGTGCTGGGGAGACCCTCAGAAATGCAACGACTTCTCACTGCAAGAAGCTACTGCTCAGCTTCTCCATTTTTTGCCCTGTCTACTCTGAGGGCACAAGGGGAGGAAATTGCTGTGGGAGCGATTTCAAACCCCAAGGGCTAACGACAATTTTAGACAGAATATGAACAAGACAGAGGATAAAGCCCAGAAAACAGGCAAACTGTCTTAGTTTGGAATTGCCTTGAATTTTCACCCCAAGGTCATCACAAATTATTTTAATTGCTCAAAGTAACTCAATGACATTCTCTTCTACCCTCATGCAATCTGACTCCCTTTATTTCTATCCAAGGCTATCCAAGCCTTTCTTTAAATTGTATTCCTCAGATAGGACAGGGAGCAGAAGTGCTAGATGATGTTTGGTCTAGTGGAAAGTAGGAAATAACAAAATTCTCAAAGAAATTTACAGCCACAGGATTTCTAGCTCACACACCCACTTTACATTAACTTTGCATCTAAAATCGACTGTTTTTTCTGCTACTAAAACAGGAGATGCCCTGGCAGGAAATGTACAGCTGCCTTAGGAAACTGCATCACCACCTACAGAAAGTCAGCCAGAGAGTCCATAATCTACACCTGCCTACAGATCCTATCACAGATAACTGACCCAAGGGCAATACTGAGAGCACTTAAAAGACAACTTCACTTACAGGCAGGAAACAGAGAGACAGATATTGAAAGGAAGACTTCAAAGAGGACATATAAAGATACTTTTGGAAATTATACCTTTGTGACAACTCAAGCTCACACACAACATCTGTAGCAGAGCTAAACACAACCTTTATAGCTGAAGTGTAGCTTCACCCACCTCAGCATCCTCTCATATGGACTAACTGCCTCTGTCTCATTCCCTTCAGACTCCTGGCAGTACTTCTGCACTTTTCTTGCTGTACGATGCTCAGGACATAAAATATCAGTAAATTTCACGTGATGGCAACTCAGCCTACCCCACAGGCTGTCCCCTCAGCCTCCACTGCCAGAGCTCATTTCACAAGGGAGTTCAGGCAGCAGCAGCCACTCTGCTGTGGCAGCACGGAGCGAGCTCATGCATTCAGCTTTTCAGGCAGGCTTTGAAGGCTGTGTGGGGCTTTTGACCACACTGATCAGCCATCAGTATCAGAGCCACCACCAGCAGTTCATGCATCTCAACAGAACACTACAGGTAGCAAAGCAAAATACAGCCTAAAATAGAACAGATGCAAAGAAGTCTTTTTAAGATGGAAGAGTGGGAGAGAAGGAGGCAGCAGTAATAAATCTCTAGGCTTACTGACAAAGTAAAGGAGGCATATATCAACCATGTTCCTGTTCTCTAACTTAAGAGGGGTGGTATTTCAAATTGGCAGGTAACTAGCTGGCCCTCAGAGAGGAGAAGCAGCTGCACCTGGTGCTGTGGGTTGCAGTTACAACAAGGGCTTGTCTCTCCTGTAGCTGCCCCTCACTCCCACGGTCAGCCCTCATCCCCCAGCTAGGCTGGAGGTTGTGGTTGCTTGAAGCAATTCAGGAAGAGAAGCTGGCAAGGAGGAGGGAAGGAAGAAGATTCAAATGGAAGTGCACATTTAAAGCCCAAAAGAGGTATTGTGAATATATGGACAAGCCTGGGAGAGAGGGAAGGGAAACATTTGGGAGACAGTGATGGGAATGCATCACATCTTGCATCTATTTGGCCCACAACATTACAGTTAAGCCAGAAAGAGGAGCTGAGGGATAGGGGAGAATAAAGTAACATGAACATACAAGACTGACTTTTATAACTAAATAAAAATCTTACTTTTAAAACAAAGTCCAATGCTGTACTGTTTCAAAGGGACAATGAATATATTACTGAAAAATTGAGGCTATGTTATTTCAAACCAAGTCTATATTAACTAGTTAGGTGTTCAAGTTAACAAATAGTGAACTCAGTCAATTTGGACACTTCACTTTGATTCCTGCCAATTTCTGTATGACCACCACACCAAACAAACCTGTCTTATTGTTTTAAACAACTTTTTGTTTCAAGGGGCTCCCTCTACTTCTTTCACCAGCTTGCAGTCAAAATCCAAGTTACAATTAGCAGCTAAATGTAATTTCTTTCTAGAGCTTGTTTTGTTTTGTTTGTAGGGCACTTGGGAAAAGCTTTAAACAAAGGACTTGGGAAAAGCTCCAAACAAAGGCTTTGGGGGAAAAAAGTTACATTTAGCAACATCTAACGGAAATGTGTACTAGTTGGAAATCTCTCCTATCTCATGATGCTTCTCAGACTCAACAATTACCTGCTGGATCAGAAAAGGGGGCACTGCTGAGTTGGAGATTTCCCAGGAGCTTTTGTTCCCATCCAAACTTCTTCTGGCCACCTCTACTGGTGAGCAAATTGTTTGAGTCTGAAGTGGTAGCTCGAGGTGTCTTCTCTCCACTGACTAGAAAACAAGAAGTCACAGATTGGTTTATGGCTGAAGGGGACTGAGTCAGTATGTAATCCAAAGTTGAGGCTAAAATAAGGGCTGCAGACTTCCGTACTGAGAATAAGAGCCTGCAGTCACAGGATATAACATTTTTAAAAGAAATGGGCAGATTTACTTTCCATTGTTGTAACGGAACGGAGACAAAAGAAAAATAAACAGGAATACGTGGTAGGGAAAACAGCAAGTGAATGAAGAAACAAAGCAGAAACAAAGAATGAGACCTTTAGCAATTGTTATAAAATTTCTTTCTAGCCAGTAAAAGTATGAGGAATTTTCTTTAATTCTATCCTAATTTTAAGATCTCTCTTGAACTCTGGAACCTGAGGTATACTGTGGTTATGCACAGAAACTAAGAGGTATTACTGCACAAATGGAGTCTCATGCCCCAGGCAATGCAAATCAGCATAATACAAGGCAGATAAAACATTCTGTCTGCAGAAGTGATTCAGAGGTTTTCAATCTGAACAGGGCTACAGAGGTTATAGCTTCAAGCCTAGAAGAAGAAACGATGCACTTAAGTTATGCTGCTCAGCCCAAGGCAGAAGTTTAATTTGTTCAAAGCAGCAACTCTCCAACCCTCATGTAAGTTGTTAGTCTTAGAGGTGTAGAGAGTGACAGATCATTGAACACATTTACAAATTAAGCAATTCACCATGCATGAGATCATGAAAGATGAGTCAGACACAAATGTTTAATAAAAATCTACATGTGGTGAAATCTGGCATCAGAAGTATAGACTGGGCATATTCTAGAGGCTAGTCAATCACAAAGCCTGGATCAGAATCCAAATTTTTCCCCAGAGCAGTAGAGTGTGAAGATCCTAGTTTCTGATTCACACTTAAATGCATGTCAGTCTAAATAAAATAACCTTGTTCTAATTTAACTGGAGTATTGTGCCCAATGTTATTGCAAAGTTAGTGTCAATCACAGGATGCCTGTCTTTTCCCAGACAGTGTCCAACTGTCATTCATTTTGATAACTGTCACACAGCAATCCAGGTCATGTGGAAGACTGGCTTCTGCATCAGCCTGGGTGGATAGGTGATGGTTCTGCCTCAGCTGGAAGCTGCTCTCCCATACCATATGTCTCACTGCCCACTTACTGCCAAACTGGCAACCCCTTCCCTGGTCAGTTCCACCAATAAGGGGTGAAGGGGTGCACGTGAATGGGCTCCTCTGCCTAAGCACAGTGATTTCTGAAACAGCCCTTTACCTTTCAAGAGTCTTTTGAAGATAACGACACCCAACCGCTTCCCCACAGTTCCCAAATTTCAATTACATGGCAAATAAAAGACAAGTCACTTGCAGATAAAAGGAAAACTTACTTGTTAAATAACAGTCCAGACTTAGGGACACATTGTCAAAAGCAATAATGGCATCAGAGCCTTCTTCCCATGAAGCGGTAATCTGAAACCAAAACCTGCACAGATTGCAAAAAATGGGATTAAATTCTACTAAAAATAAGAAAATCAGAGCTCTTCATAATTAAAGCAGTTTTTGAATGGTGGAGAAATACTTTTCACATATAAAAATATTAAATTGACATAGAAAGTATCCTCACTCCTAGAAAGGAAAGATGATCTGAGAAGGGGTGCTATACATATAGACAGCCAGAATAAAAGAATGCTGCCCCTCTTCCCTCTAGAGACATACAGCCTGAAGGAGGTCGAAGTGTGTCTATGTGTGTGGTCAGAAAACCGAGTCCCCTGGCTTCTGGCACAAATTAAAAAACCAACCAACTATACAGACCCCTAGGTGATTTTATTCTCACAAGTGATTTACACACTAAAGCGTTAAGAAAAATAAGTAGGCAGGGCTCCTGAAGTAATTTGGAGTTTCCATAAGGAACTGTCAACCAAAGGCTGAAACCATTTTAGAAAGTATTTGGTGTTGATGCGCTCTGTAGGAAGCAAAGGATATCTAACAGCCCTGGCAGTCACAGAAGAGAGGAACTGCCACTGCGTAGTCTACAGGAGGAGCAAAACTCGTTATCTCCTCATAGAAACTGAGGAGGTTTGCCTTAAATCACTTTCTGATTTAAGGAAAGCTGGCTTTTGCTAAGAAGTTATGTCCCTCTTACATCACCAGAAGAATATCACTCAGTGATATTACAAGTCAACAGGAAGAGCAAAAATTACTTACAACCAAATACTTCAGATCTGACAGTATATTGGCCATGCATTAATTTTGTGTACTCATGGATTTAGGTTTTCTCCTAGCTGAGCAAGTTCATGTTCTCTCAATGCATATCTGCCACATAAAATCATAATATTCTGCTTAGCAAAGAGAACAATTTCTGAAAGCAGCCAACCATGGCTCAGAAGTCAGATACAATGCTGAGAGGTTGCATGAAGACTGCAAAAGCATAAAACTATCACATGCTGTAGAACAAGCTGCGAGGGAATACAAAATATTTAAACCTAATTCTCTGTTGTACCTGATGTTTTACACCAGCAGAAGTTAAGCTTTTCGTGGGTCTCTTTAATGTAGATCTATTGCTGCTGTTTCCTGGTCCATCTTTTAGATATAAATGTCCAGTGAGAATGTGAATTCTTGCAGGTGTTTCAGTTTAGACAAGAAAATGATGACAGAACAAGGTATTTTTGAGGAGCAGCCCTATTTATTTAGAAAGGCTTTAGAAATCCTGTCTCTTCCTTGCAGCAAGAATCTAAACACTGACAGAATTTTTTTCTTCTCACAGTCTCTAGTCCTTTATGCATGGCACTGGGTCTAAAATATTTTATCTCAGCTTTTATTATGCCATTAGTATTCTTACATTAGTCTTGTCAACTTCTACTGTTTTTAAACACTACCTCTCCTTTACCAGCAAACCAACCTTAAAACCAAAATGCAAGTGAAATTTCCCTGGCCGTGTGTATATTTACTCTGTGACAGCATATTCCTGTGTTTTGAGTGAGGGTTTTGACTGAGCCTCCTGACTCTGTCAGCAAATGTAATCATCTTCCACATTGCTCTCAAACACAGGGCAACATTCCAGAGAGGCAAAAGCTAAACCAGACCCCAGGGATATATGTGACTTTGAGGATCTCTAGATTGAAGAGTCATCATCTTCTGCAACTGGTGTTCTTGCTAAGCTACAGCTGGGAACACAGTCAGAAACGCTGACACAACCAAAGGAAAGACTTGGAACACAAAAAACTCTTGCCAGCCTCTGAAAGGTGCAAAGGTTTTAGAAGAGACCACAGTCCACTCAAAACTGAAAAGATTTTATGTAGTTGCTATGTTCTTCCTTATTTATTTCTGGTAAAGAAAAACAACATTGCTTCATCACTGAGGCTTCTCATCCCTTGAAGATATGCACTGGACATATGGAGAGACTTCTCTAAAAATGACTTAACGTAAAAGTTCTAAAGACTTGAGCAGCTGCCATGAAAGATGACTGACACAAATAATAGTGGATATAGTGAAGGAAGAGTTTCCCTAGCATCAAAGGAAACTCCAAATAGCAAGACATAATTTTCCTTGCTAAGTGATCCATCTTTGTCAGCTCAAAATGTGGCAGCTCTATCCATACAAGTATGAATATCACAAAAACGTATTTTTAATCTTCCCAAATCCATAAAAAGTGCAACTGCAGTCTGATGCTCCCAGCAGCCTCATAGTTCTTAGCTGGGTTACCTGAAACCCCTGGTGGGTATGTCTAGGAGGAGAATTGAAAGGAACATAAAATCCTTGGATATTAAATTGGCTCCCAACTGAATTGGCTGCCCTTGCCCTGCCTCTCTCCCTCATTTGCTCTACAGCTGACATCCCACAACACTTCAAATGAAATGACACGCTCTAGCACAAACATAAGCTGTTCAGTTTGAGACATGCCATACAAGACTTAAACAAAAGCTTTTGGACAGACACAGTGGGCTCTGATCTATTTGTTTCCTGCAAGTTACAGTGCCAGCAGCAGAGATGACTGAACCACGTGTGAAATGGTTCCTGAAGCACCACAGGTCACAGTCTGGTATTTTATGGAGAACCAGGACCTACCTTGGACTGTAAAATACAGACCGTAGCTCAGCAGAAGCTTCTCCTTCCCTGTTGTGTGCAGCTGAAACACCCAGGAAGAGGTAAGGTGCAAACTGGTTCAGTTGCACATCTTTCAGATGGCTGGGTGTGAAAATCAGTGCCCTGCACACAAGGACTCTTGGTGCTGCATTGAAGGGAGAGAGTCTCTGGTGCATTTGATCCTCAGCCTGTTTCCTTGGGGTGCACACTAAATGTCACTTAGGCACAGGGACACTTTGATATGAATTCGTGTCTGCAAGGTGTTAAACTGAGGCTGGAAAATTAATCACAAAGATAAATAAGCAGTTCTCTTCCGTCAGCTTTCCCTCCCCTACTGCAGACTTTAGCTCAGGCAGTGTGAAAGAAGAGACAGATACTTCTGCAAAGACTACTACACACCTTCTTTGTGCCTCCAGGCAATGAAGCACTTCTAAAAATATCTTCAGGCAATTTCCTTGGCAGAACCTAAGGTTCATGCCCCAAGGTGTTATGCTTTGATGCACTTTTCATGTCATGCCTCTTCAGACAATAAAGGGCTGTTCTTATGAGAATTATCAAAATTTCAGCTCCTAAGGACTCAAAGGCATGATACAAACCAGTATTTCTGTTGTTGAAGGGAGTGCCATCCAATGTGCTCATATCAGAAAGAAATAGGTCGCTTTTTACTTTTATTTACAGTTCATTCAAGTTAAGAGAGAGCATTGCTGATTTCACCTGTGGGAATACCAGGACCAGAACTCTTGAGAAATTTCCACAAGTTCACCAGGGATGAAAAAAAATGACAGAAATGCCTCTAAAATACAAAAATTTTCTGAATGTGAAATACTATTAGGACCATCAGTATTGCTTTGGTTGCCTATTAATCTTATTTTTTTTCTAAAAGGAATGCAGTTTCAGTACAAACCTCCTCTTGAGACCAGCATTTTCGCAACAAATAGTTCATTATTTTATCTTCTCTAGTTTAATGCCACTATTAATTTAGAAATATTATGTCTTTCAATTTCCATTGAAATAAGATCATCAGTTAACCAACATTTCAATCATTAGCTTTGGTGGCTTTAGCTTAATGGGCTAATTAAGAGAAATTTAATCAAAACTGAAGATGGAAATGTCACACATCAGTGGGATAGAAAAAACCCCACAGACAATCTCACTCCCTTGCTCCCTCCTTTTTTTTTCTTTCCGTTTGATCCCTGAAATCAATGAAACAGCTCCCTTTGACTTTGGTGGAAGCTGATACTGAAACAACAGCAGCACATGGTATTGCAGTGACTCAGAACCACGCTGGAGGTGACAGTGTCTCACTGGTATTTTTGCACAGATCAAAGCAGGGTAATGCTGACTGCACACCCAGTACTCCAACTGGCCCTTGCACAGCACAGATACTGTCCACAGCCATGCACAGACATACCCACTGCAAACACAAATGCTGCAGTGAATGGCCAGGAAAGAATATTCCTGAAGGCAATTTATACAGGAGCAGCAAAATTAGTGCTGGCAAGTCTGTCATGACTTTGTTGCTTAATAAATCCAGGCAATTTCTTCACATGGAATCCAAATAATCATCAGATAAATCTGTGTTTGTAAGCTAGATTTCTTCATAGCAATGAAAATATGGCTGCTACGAAACACTTTAATGACTGGGATATTAGAAAAATTATTACTTGAGGACTGGTTGAAATTACTTCTTAATTGTCTCCTTTTGTCCTAGTCAACCTGGAGCACAGCTAGAAAATAAGTTCCTCGGATGTATGACATTTGGGAGGTACAAGTTACATCCTACAGTGCTGAGTGTTAGCTGAGCTGTGAAAGCAAAGGCATACAGAGGCCTTTGTTAAAAAAATTCTGTTTGAGGCAAACAGGAAATGCTGTACCAGGTGGACAAAAACCCCCCTATTTCAAATTTCCACTTTGGGGAGCATCAGCTCCTCTGTTTGAAGGATACAAATTTTACATAAATTCAAAAACCGCTTAAGGGTGACTACTGCTCAAATATTTCAGAGTCACGTATAAGAAACAGCACCAAATGAGCTTTCTTTTTGGCTTGTTACTTTGGCCCAGTCTGTGAAATATGAATCCAGATGAACAGTTCCTTGAAAGCATATTTTAACTCAGTTGAATTTGACAAAAACAGGATAATAACAAACCCTCAGATCTGTAATCTTTCCCATTCCTCAGGCTCTTTGAATACTGAGTTTTATTTCACTGTGGCCAGTATTTGATCTTCATCACATCATCTTGGGCTTTCTATTGGTTGATTATTTTTTGATTACTTTTTTTTTCTTGATCCTAACAGAAGACTGGTTCCACACAAAATATTTGGGGCATATTATAGAGGGAAATGCAGAACTGAAAATATGAAGACAGATCTGTATTTATTTTGGTATAGCTTCCATGAGGACAAACTTTTGCTTACACCCTCTCTCCTTAGATCTTCATTGCACAGAAATGTTAGCTTTTGCATGTATTCTATCCTCTTCTGATGGGAAGGATACAAAAAAAACCCATTCTAATTGAATTGAAGACCTCTGTAAGCTGATTTTCAAATTGTGCAGCTCCCCCTCTTCAGCAACCACTCTGAATTCCACCTAAATATTGTCCCTGGCTCATATAGACAGTTCGGGTTTGCATTATCCAGACTCAGGCAGCTGCCTTCATGCCATTATTTTAGAAATGCTCATAATCATTATTTTTTTTCTTTTTATCATAAAAGACAGGGATTATTAAGCAAGATTGAACGTTAATCTGCTCTGTACTCAATCCCCCATGCAGTGACACGAACACAGCGTGTCTGTACGTACAGATCTCATTTCATAACTTGTAATGTTTTGCCTCTGATGGAACTGATTTCTTTTCTACCTAGCTAAAATAATTATGGCTGAACCTGCTTGAGACCGAGGTACTCACAGAATGGAGAAATTTCAGGTCACTAACCCTTATTACATTTGGGTTCCCATTAACTTCTCTATTACAAATGATGCATTGTTAGCTCACTTCACAAAGGAATACTCACTATTTGGGATAAAAGACACATTTAGATGGAATAAGATTATTTGGAGAAATATAAGCATGTTAACCAAACTCAGCTACAGTGACAGAATTGCTATGCAGGAAGTTACTTAATAGCTAGTAATAAGGATTGAGATTCAAAGGTGTTATTAAAGGCAACCATGCAGAATACATGCACGTACAAAATCTGTCACAGGTACACTGCACACACTGCCACCAAAACCCCCTTTTCAGATGCACAGAGCAGCCATTTGCAGAATAACTCTTTCAGAAGGAGGACAGTAGCAGACAGATATAATTAATGCTAGAGAGCAGAAAAGCAGTGATATGGGTGTTAAAGTCTCACTGCTGTTAACAAAGTAATGTGTGGCCACCTCAGGGCAACACAGCCTAGGCATATTGGATGGATGTAAGAGAGACTAAAGAGATCTGTAGATGTGACCAATTAATACACACGTGGTAATGTGTAGGCAGACATGTGTCTAGCTTGCTTGGAGCATCCCCACTTTTTTATAGAAGAATGGAAGAAAATTTAGGAATAACATGAGTTAAACAGGCCTCTGGGCCAAAAGTGTTGCCAAGAACCTATCTTTTCCTTTTCTTCTTTAATGGAAAATCTGACACTCAGAAATTTATTATAAAGTAAATCTGAAAGGAGTGTGAGGGAGAGACAGAGCAATGCAAGAAAAATTACTGGTCAAGAAGAGTGCTTAGCCACAGATGGTAGAGATACAGTGGTATGACATGAGACAATTCCTTTTTACTGCTGCAGTAAGTCAGAGTCCCCAGGTGCTTTGGCTTTGGTGCATTGAGACCAGAGCTGCTGAAGGAGCCATACAGAACATACAATCTCAGTCCCACATACTGAAAGGGAATCTCACATGGATATGTAGGCAAAAGCCTAATGAGAACTTTGTAAAAACCCAGCAAGTCAGCAAAACCGGAACAGGCAATAAAGTCAGTTAAAAAAAAATGGAAAGTACAAACGTTTGGACATAAATTCTAACCTTTTGCAACAGAATATCACCTTCTGAGGTAACTGCAGTCTATAGGCCTTTCTGCCTTCTTCTTCAGGAAGGTCTTATACTTACCTAGCCTTCCAGGTAAGTCACCTTACTGATCCCTTCCAACATAATAAAATTCTCGGTGTGAATTCAGGAGAAGGTCATCAGCAAGAAAATAATTTTGAAGCTCTCTGAGCACAATGGGACCAAAAGAAAATTGGTTTTTTACTTTCTGAACCTGCTGCCCTGATAGAAGGACGTGGTCTGGCCTTGCTATCAGTGACAAGGCAAATGGTGCTGCTATTTATGACTGAAAATTTAATTTCTAGGGACCTCAAGTAAACTCCTCTCATTCCTTCCTCCATCTGGCCACTACTACTTAAGACTCACTACAAATTTAGATGTTGTAATGCCAAAAAAATTAAACTTAAGAAGGAAGGAAACCAAGGAAACCTTTGTAACTAGAATTTAAATTCCTTTTATGCTTCCATACAATTTTCTTATGTCATAAGACTGGCCTGAGGTGGGAGAGGTTGCTATTAATATCAGCCATTTTTACCAGGTTCCACTCACAGAGGTTATAGTGAAATCTTTAAAGAAAATGCCAGGTTTAATACAGAACATTGGCCCTAAAAGTTCTGAGTTGGACTGGGCTGGCTCATGTGGAGTCCACTTCCAGGCAACTTCAGCCAAGTGGTAGAGGGACCTGGAGAACTTTCAGTTTAAATGCTGCTCGACATGGCTGGGCTCAGCTTCGCCAAGGGAGCAAAAATCAAGATATTTAGAATTTGTTTCTTAAAGCATTAATTTTCCAGTCAGGCTGAAGCCTATTAGAGTTAATCCTTTTCCACCTCTCACACTGTGTAGGGAAACATTTGCTAAGCGGGTTGGTGATAATGAGCATCAGCCTACAGCAAGCTCCAGAGAATCACTTAGTTACACGTGCCTGTATTTTATCTATGTGAGATACCTTAACCACACTGTTTAACTAACAGAATGTCTAATTATTAGCTACACAAATCACTCATCTTCAATTACATCAGGCTTCTGTTTGCTCTTGCTGTCACATTCCCACAATATTACCATTACTAAAATATAAATTCACATGTACTGGCTAAAAGAAAATGTACAAAAAAAGGCAGCCCAAACTACCAGCTACAACACAGCTTTCAAGACCGTTTCCTACTTGCATTTGTGTGAAGTTAAAAAGGAAGAATCCTTGACAGACTCATCACTTTTCACTGCGAAACAAACAGTAATTCTCTATCAAATAAAACAATCTTACAATAACATGGTTCTCCACTCTACTATGTTGCAGTATTGCACTAATGTGCAATTTCCAGTAGGTAAAAATAATAATTTCTCTAGCTTTCATCAATCTGTGCAGATGATTTGATTTGCAGATAATGCATCCTTCAGAGAGGGGTAAGTGGCTCTGCAGGGGATAACAAATCACAGGAAAGATTGCTAGTTCAGGTTGAGTGTATCTCACTGGCAAGTTAAAATACAGCATCTCTGGAGATGTTGCCTTTTGCCTCTGGTAGGCACAACCTTTTTATTCAACAACTTGAACCACAATTGGCTTCTTTAATTGTAGCTGCTTTGATGACATATCCTTGATCAGGCCCTTGGCCTTTTCTCCCCTATGCACAGAAGATACTGAGCCTTTGGAAATAGGTTACAACTCTGTTCATCATCTCTGTTCAACACACCACATGAGCTGACTCTCAAGATTGTTCTGCCAATATCTTCCAGAACAAGGGAAGATAGATAACTTCAGGAAGATGTTAAGTGCCAGCACTACAGCTTCTTTCAAGTCCACACAGTAAAGGTAACACCTCACACAGGGTGAAATTACAACTGGATGTGTCCAAGGTTGCCCAGGCTAACAGTGCTGGAAATCAACCATCCGTCAGTCAAAATTTAACTTATTTGTCTTACTCCTCCCTCCTTTCTGTTATTGCCAATTCACCTGAAATGATCTAGCTGTGATTTTCTGCCAAAGTATAATTTCTCCCAACAGCCTGAGGGATATCAAACATTTAAGAAATGTCTGTTTCTAAAGATAGAGCTGATCTAATTTCTTGGAAGTCTTCCTAATGATTCTTTGAAATGCTGTAAGCCAAACATGGAAATTATGGCTAAGCTGCTTTTAAACAAGCATGCTTTTGAGCAGTTTTAGAGCATATTATCTTGTTATTAATGACACTTTCCATTCAGCTTCCCAGTCACAATGGAATGTGCTTTAATTTTGTGTGAAACTGGTACACTGGTGTGCTTTACTCTAGAGCTTTACTTCTGTGAGGTGATTTAAACTTTCAGCTCCTCCTGCAGGAGTATCTGCAACATTGTGGTTCTGACACAGATCCTCACAGCTTCTGACACAGGAACCAATTAGAAAAAGACAGACACAGCAAGCTTTCATCTGCACCAGCACTGTGTTCACATCAATTAAGTACTTCTTACAGTTCAATAAACTGTCATTTATCTCCATTTATATACTGAAGTCTCAGTGGTACCATTTTGATGCATACTTCATAGAATTCCTTCCTAATCTGTACATCAATCCAGATTTCCTAAGAAAGAGGTTTTGAGATGGTGAGAAAGATGCTTGCAGTATTTCCAAGTCTCACAGGAGACTTATTTTTTCCCAGGAAGAATTGGTTTCAACTAAATCAATCTTACAAGAAAAATTCTTTACAATAGTACACTTTCTGTATATAAATAAGGACAAAAACTTTTCAAGAGACACCAGAACTTCAAAGTTTTCCTTGATTATGTCTTAACCTCCAACAAACTGTCTTCCTTCAGGGAACCCATCTATCTTTTTCTGTAAATAACGGGGAAGTAAGGGTGTCAGCACCTTATACATAATAGTCAGCACCGTGTTATCAGCTGAATCCGTGATTCCACATGAACCACTGCTAGCCTGGCTCCTAAGATCAAAGTATTCTCTCCCTGACTGTGCAACCAGAGAATTTAAAGGAAAGCAATAATACAAGGGTACAGAATAATTCAGGTACAAAACATTCCCCTGGCAACATTAGGAAATAAATCACATAAATAATAATGGCAAAACATACCATTCTTCAAAGGAAACACAGCTGAAGGGAATGAAGCAACCAGGTATTTTTACAAATGGTGCTTCACCAGTGACTGCACAATAAGCTTAATGCTGGCATTTTAAAAATCTTTGACGTACACATATTAATTATACATTCAGGACCAAAACATTGGCAGTGTCCTTGTATTTGCAGCCTAGGTACATCCCCAAGAGCCAGTAAGATAAAAGACATATTCATATAATGTTTGTTCAATGTTCTTACAAGGCAAACTATCCCTTAATGACATCCATTATTTCTAGTGCACAGGCTTCCAAAAAGACAAAGGACACCAGTGCTCATAACACAGATAGTAGATGCATCTTGCAGCCTATGGGCCAGTGCAGCAGGAGGTGAAGTATGTCTGTACCTTCTTTAGAAACAGCACACACTAAAATTAAGCAATGAAAAAGAGCATTCCATTAAAGTTGACTTGTAAGAAACAGCTAAACCAACACTCCAAATAAGCATATGCTACCAGATTAAGCATATGCTAGCAGATAAACCTTCTATGTTTAAAGTCAGAGTAGAGCCCATTATTAAGGTGACCCTTCTGCCGCCGCTAATACAAAGGTGTTCAGATTTTGTTTGATTTTGCAGCAGGTTCTTTTCCCACCTCTTTCATGCTCAGATCTAGATGCGTTGAACACCAGGGGCTTTGCTACCCAGAAAAAAATCAACTATGGAGCTCACATCAAATCTAGCAAACCATGAAAGAGCACCAAATATGCAACATCGAACAGTATGCAAAGAGAATGGTTCCTAGTTGGAGACACAGAAGGTCAAGCACCATGCTGTAGCCTACCCATTGATCCAGTTTGTCAGCCAAGACTGATTCAAGAGTTGCAAAATTGTGTTGTTTGCTCAAAATACTCCAATATTCTCATTCACCACTTCTAATAGAAGATGCCTCACAGGGGACAAAGGACTTCTCCCCAAGGGAACATGCTTCCAGGAGCAATGTTGGCTGTTTTCATTGCCAGATAACTAGTGCTGATGTGATAGATCACCATGAAAGAGAATGATGAGAAGACTCATACCTGTCCAGTATATCTGGGAGAGGTAAGATCATCCACTGCCATATTCCCAAACCTTCACTGTTCTCTGAATGCCAGAATGTCCAGCTCTGTTCCTTTCCTGTCTTGTTCTCAACCAGAACCAGGGATATATTTCCCAGCAAGACACCATGGATGAGCCATGACATTCGTAGCTAGAAGAAATAGAACATATGAGATTAAACATCACAGACATTATTCAAAAGTTAACAAAATTCTCAAATCTTCTTTCATCACTTTCTAATTGCCAAAAAGTCGGTTCCCCCTTCTTTTACTCATGTAATCCCCTTAGGAAACTCCACAGATGTGGAAGCATGTAATACTTGGTATGTCCTGTTAAACGCTGAAATGACCCGCCTTTTGGTTTTTGGTTTTTTGGGGTTTTTTTGTGAATTTGAGTCTAAAACATGTGTTTTAGCTTTCACATGTGTCTAATTTTAAAGGGATAAGCTTATACCTCTATTATGTGCAGTACAAAGACTACACTCCCCTAAGATGCCACCTAAGAGATTCAAGTTAAGACTAACAACTTCTTCAGCAATAAACTTTTATATTCCAGCAGCAACAGCAAAAAAACACAGGGAGAAGAGCTGCAATAAGTAGGCATCACTAGTAATCACATCCTCATCCCCCAGATACTCTTTCCAAAAATCGGTTTTAACTTTCCATCCAAGTTTGTACAGATTTTCCAATTAAAGTTCAGTAATAATTTGGTGAGGTTTTTTATTAATTAAAATACTTTAGAGAACCATTTTTCTAACATTTTTGTTATGATAGTGTAATTGAATCCATTGTTATGCATTTATCCCTGTATGTAAAATTATTTCATGTAGCTTTCTCATTTTATGACTTTCGCTCCCTAATTGTATAAAAAGAAAAACAATTCCTTCCACATCAAGCTAGTTCCACAATTCATGGTATATGAATACAGCTGTCTTATTTTCTCGGGAAAAAGAAGAAGAGCTACCCCTTTGTTGATAAAGAGCATAAATAAAATGCACATATATATTGTATTCTGGAGCTGGGTCTCATGTCAATAACCAGTGGAGATAAGAATGTTGATGGAATGAGTTTATTAAAGCTACATTAATGAAGGATGTTTTGGATAGAAAAAAGTCTTCAGCACAGTCTCTAGTATCCATACATATTAAAAAATGGCCCTCTATTTTTTAGCACTTCAAAGCCAACACCAAAGTCAGGAGGCTAGGAATTAAGTTTGTATTTTATGCAGGAACACCTAATAATATTATTTTCTTCCGTGCTTTGATAGAACAGAAAATGCATATCCATTTCTCAGCACAAAACAAAGCTGCTACATTTTGCTTTCTGTTCCTATATCATGGTGTAAGTCTGTTCTGGCAGCCAAATCAGATTTAGGCATCAAAAGGACAGAAGTGTTGCTATTATTCCTAGTTTATGATAACAATTTTGGGGTGGGTAGAACAAAATTCTGGATATACATTATATTAATTATCAGTACTGAATTTGGGTAAACACTACAGTTCATCTGCCTGTCTCCAAAGCTACAAAGAAAGCAGTGACTTTACACTGCAAAACTATGACAGAGACTGAATAATCTGGATGTGGCTCTTCTCTCTCACCAGTCCAAAAATCACTGCACTTGCCTGGACTCCATTGTACTGTACAACTCAAGGATTCATAGATGTACAAACAAATATGCCAGTTTGGGTCTGTGAAACCATTTTGTTACATTATTTTGGGCTTGCACCTAAAATTGGTAAGTAAGATTTTGAATGGTTCAGTAAACCATCACAGGCACCTTCCAGACCACAGCACTTGTGGGGACAAGTTGGTCAAGTCCAGGCACCGTTCAAGTCTGACTTCTAGCTCACTCCTGTAGCATCAGGTAACTGCTGCTTGTGAGAAAATCCTTCTTTCCCTTGGGAGGTATGCAAACAGTAAAGATAAGCACCTGTTGTTATCGTTCTTGTACGATACGTTTTGGAGTAGGGTGGTGTAGAACCCAGCTAATCATATACCTAGGTTCCTACTATTAAAAAAGGACAATACAATAAATGGGGCTGCTGCTGCTGGCGTGGAGCCTCTGCGAGACACAGAGTTTCTGACGCTGCCTCTGTTCCCAGGCACAGGGTATCCGCCACCGCCGCGCACTCCGTTTATTGTATTGTCCTTTTTTTGTAGTAGGAACCCAGGTATATGATTGGCTGGGTTCTACACCACCCTATTCCAAAACATATCGTACAAGAACGATAACAACAGGTGCTTATCTTTGTTGTTTGCATACCTCCCAAGGGAAAGAAGGATTTTCTCACAAGCAGGAAGCAGCAGCTTCGGGCTGCTACACACTCCCACCCCAAGTCTGGGAAAGGACTCATGGAGTCCCATGGCTATTTCCCTAACATCAGACAGTAGAAACCACAGCATTTTTTCAGGAAGATTTTCACCTCACAGAATCACCCTCACCAGAGCGAAAAAGCAGAGTTGAGCAGGATGGCCAGGAACTATTTCAGATTCACCAAGTGACAGTCAAGGAGGCAGCTGAGGAGGGCTGAGTTAATACCCAACAACCAGAATCAACACTAGTGAAAGAGGCTGCTGATAAATGCTCATGGTACAGGATGCTAATGTCTTCAAACTTGGCATCTGCATGGCTACTCCTAACATGTGACAATCAACATGAAAGAACTTGTTGGGCATTCTATATTTTCAAGTGCCTATGATGTGAGGTTTTTGAATTTAAAGTGAAAATTTCTCTCCTTTAAATATTATTGAAATACTTTTCAGACCAAATAAATTAATCTCCCTTGGGAAAACTGATCAGGACTAAACTATTTGTTTAAATAAGTATGGAATGCCAGTGAACATTCAAAATCCTGCACCTCTACCAGGGAAAGCAACTCCTCTTACTGAGAGTCCACGTGTCTACTTTTAGGACACAAATGCCAACTCCACTTTCTAACACACTACATGACAATTTTAATACAGGTGAGTTGGAGCAACTTCACTGTGCCATTTTGATAGTTTAAAATTTGACAGGTAAAGCCCTGAAGCTCCCATTAGGCAGAAGCTTTCAGACCTCTGTCTCTCCTGGAGACCTGCCAGAAGACAAGAGGCAACATCTACATGGTCAGAAGTGAGGGAAGAGTGAGCCTTTGATAGCTGTTAACACAACACTAGAGCAAAAGCTGAAGCAATTGATGAATTGGAATGAATGCCTTTGCACACATGTCAGCTGTTTGAAGGAAAGAAGTAGCTGGCAATAGATGTGGGAGATCAGCTCATTGGCAAAGTGCAATATGCAAACTCTAATGAACTGGCTCTGAGTGAATCGACTGGCACTGTGTCCAAATGGGCATTTTTGGCTGTGATTTCCATGGTTTCTAAGCTTCACAGCAGGGCAGTCCAGGTCTTTTCACACCTGCTGAAGTGAACCAGAGCAGATGATGAGCTGGATACCATAGTAAAGACTTCTGAATGGGGTTGGCATTCATTCTGTAGAATACAGCATCAATGATGGCAGATGGTACTACATACACAGTGAGTCCTGCAAGCAGAGCAGTGGCACATTTGGAAAAATCTAAAACTGGGCTGTTGGTGGAATACCCCTAACGTTATGCATCAAACATCTCCCTCTGTGTTAAACTAGTAGCAAAATATTCAGAAGCTAGAAACATCACTAGGAAATTAATTAAGCATAGAAGGTAGAGAGTGGCTCGATGACACCTTGCTTTCTGGCTTTAGAACCCACCAGAGCTGGTGATCAGCGTTCATATGCAAACCCATTGACTCAGTAAATGAAATGTTCTAATCTCATCCAGGGAAAATTAAAGGGAAGGAGAACCTACAGTAAATACACAGCATATTGAGGCAAAACTCAGGTCAGATGGTTATGTGCACTATACTGCAAACACCATCTGGAAAGTTGCCTTCTGAGAATCCCCTTTGCCTTTGAGTTGGTAGAATTTCTGAATTGAGAAACAGGAGATTCAATCCATCCTGGAAAGTAAAAAAAAACCAAAAAACTAATTTTTATCCATATGAACAGGGCTTGGCAGGTGAAGAAAAACAAAGAAGGTACAACTTCTAGCACAAGCTGCATAATATTTCCAGACGATTTGAGAACTGAGACTTGCATTTTACTTCCTTATGAAAAAAAAAAAAAAAAAAAAAAAAAAAAAAGCAGAAGAAGAAATAAAATACCAAGAACCTTCTGGGTGCAGTTTGAACCTGCTGACACCTGTGAGTTTACTTTAATGGCTAGAAACATTCCAGCATAAACTAACTCTGAGATGCCTGACTGAGGACAAATGACACACACTTGCAGCAGCATAAATAAAACATTCTGCAGTGACACCCTGGAGAGCTGCTGGTTTTTTTTCCTCCCTTTCTGAGTGGCAATGACCCTGACTATTAGCATTATGATCTTACCTGGCAGGAAAAGCTACTTGGCCATCTTTAACACAAGTGAAAAAAGAAAGTGGCAAAGCAAAACACTTCAAACAGGACTTGGAGTAAGGTGTTTTTAAGAAGACAGAGAAGAGTCTACAGGCATTTCGCTCTCAAGGAACTGCAGTAGTTAGATCTCACTGGTGGCTTTCTGGCCACTCACACCTCAACTCTGCACCACAGGCTTTCATCTTGTGAGACAGCACATTACTTAATTCTCATGCCCCCAAGTCCTTGCTCCCCCACCATGATACTTGCTCAAAGGAATTTCTCAAAATTCGCCTGACAAGGAACAGTGTATTTTTGAAATGCAGACATTTATTCTCCTGTAAACATTACTGTTTTCTTGGGTCTTCTTCACTGGAAGGGAAACAGTAGAAATTGTTTTCAGATGTGAGTTCACTGACCCAGTAAGTGTAAGTCAGGCATTACAGAAGCTTGGAAAATATCTCATTGTTGAGAAGAAAACGAAGATGCAAGTTGGAATACAATTTACACAGAATTAGGCAATAGCTGCGGACACCTTTGTCAGGTCTCAGTAAGCTTTGTACATGAATATGAGCAACCTTTGACATGTGAAGCTTATCACACTGATGATATTTTTCTTCTTACCAGAAAAGAGAAATGGTTGCACACAACAGTACAAGCAAAGACATCTATTAGTACTGTTCAGCAATTCATACTTTGACTCTTATGAATAATAAAGAGGATCAAAAGGTCTTGTTCCTGGTTTTTGGCCAGATCTACAACTATGCATTATCAGACTCTCTTGTAGTCTGCAGACACTTCTGCTTTAGATTAGGACTCAGGTGTATGAGCAAAAACCTTTTGTAAATGACAGAATTATAATTAACTGATCTGATTGGGTAGCTTTAAAATACCTAGGCAGGCAAGAGAAGCTTGTATTTTATATGAACAGATCATCCTATTATTTATTCTCACTTTATTTCCAACCTAATTTCAGAAAACAGACAAAGAGAAAAATAAAGCAACAACGAAAGAGAAAGTGTTCAGAATTTTGCTGTCAGAGTACTGTGGAGTGACCAGCCTTCAAGAAATTCCAGATGCTATAGATCCTCTGATCCAACGACAGAGAAGCCAGGTGGCGATGGATGCAAGAGAAGACAGATGACAGTGAATAAGCTGTACAGATTTTAAAAACAACACTTTAAAATAAAAATAAAAGGATGCTAACAACATTCTGCCAAATAAAGCACATGAAAGGTTGTGCTAGAGGCATATCTATGTTGCATTTTTCCTGCTTGTAAATTTTCAGAGTCAATGTTATTACCATGTACGTTTCTAAGTTATTTAAAGCTCAAGGAATAGAGGAGAAAAGGAGAGACACTGCAGGTGTCAGCATGGGGCTCAGAATGCGCTCAAGGAATGATTTATATTATTGATTTACATGCCTTAAAAAATGCAACACTTCTGCATAGAAAAGAGAACTGAATTAATAAACAGAGAGGATGAAAACATCTTTATATCTGTAAACCTGAATGAAAAGACAAACTTCAACTATATCGTTCTACATCAACAAGTTTTATTTATTTTCTTGAGAGTGTACATCTACATTCAAAAAGTAATTTCAGGTGTTAACGATATCTGGCTCTGTTTAGTACTAGCTTACATAACATAATGGTGGCTTTCAAGAAACAGCTAGTTGAAATGTCAGTATACCATCAGAAAAATATTTTCATAATGTTAAACATAGCCAAAAGCACAAAGCACATTTACTATCATGGGAATCTGTTTTCGTTGTTTTCCAACACAACTATACCCTTTTAAATGTTTGACCCGGGGCCTAATAGGAAAATGAAATAATTTGGTTCCTAATCACAAAGCAGTCCCTCTTGCAGAGTCACCTTATTCTATGATAATATTTAAGGCTAATTTCAAATTCACCTCCATACAGGCAACAGCCCCTCTGCTGTTACTCTCCTTCTCTAAGACAGCCCACACGGCTTTTCCTTCTCAGGTCTGGCACTAAGATTCTGTCACAGATTCCCTCGTGCTGAGCAAAGCACAGCCTTTCTAAAAGTGTCTCCAGAGTGCTCCTGTTTCTGGAGTGGGTTTCAAACAGAAGGAGTAGTAACAACCCAACACAAAATGATATCTTGTTGGATAGATGCAAGACTACTGCCCAGGCAGGTACAACTGTACCAACCCCACAGAATGCAGCAGTCTGGAGCTGGTTTTGCATGTTTTATAACAGAAACCCACACACTTTGGGAAGACACAGGAAGACATAGCTTTTATGATCTACAGGTACCACAAAATCCGTCAAGGCCTGAGGATGCAGACATCAGGGCACATCTCTAAAAAATGGAATGAAAAGCAAATCAGCATGTGTGACTGCACCAATAATTCTGAGACTGAGGGAGATGGGACTACCTTGTTATCTAGACATGGGGTGTCAGAATTGAGTCTCAAGCTTCCACACAAAGGCGAGAGCTTCCTGGACACCTGCAACATTTTTGTCAGCTCTTTGACATCTTTACAAGTACTGAGAAGTAGGTGGCCATTATAACTTGGAAACTGTGCACACCTAGGGGCTATCAACCATGGCAAAGCAATTAGTTTTGCCATGGGTGGTGTCTGAGATGACAGCACTTCCCTTGAATTTAATTGCACTGTGGTTTCCTGGATTCCCAGACACCAGTACAGCTACTAATGACATTCATATGGATTTCTTCTTCAAAATGAGGAAACGTCTAAAGCCCCATGATCCTTTTTGCCCTGTCAGCCTTGTGTATGCCAACTGATTCTCACCCAAAGGACGGGAATCACAGTGTGACAGAAGGGGTGAATAATGCTGTGCTTTACTGCTCGATGTCTATAAACACTACCTTGAAATCAGGCCACTGTTTGGCTTAATTCTTTGCACTTTATGTCCATTTCTATGCTCAATTACATGTGCTTTGCTTCCAGTGAACTTTTACATGTGGGTTAAAAGATTTTCACTCTTGATTACTGTAACTCAGTTTGGTTCCAGAAGCATTTCCTGAGCTTTTTGATGCATCTCCCCTTTCTGGCTACTTCAGGGTAATGGAGCATCTCTTCACACACTATGTGAACCACTTCTTGCATTCACCCAAGATTTAACAGAAGTGCCACAGTTTCTTTCTTCTATATAAAGTGGATTTTAAACACACAGTTAAAGGGGTCAACAAGCAAAGGGCTCTCCCCAAAGTGCAACATTAAAAAGATAACAAAGGCTGTCTGGTCTGCAAACAAGAGAGATTCTTTGAAGCCAGGATGCTCCAGTGAAGATTTAATAAAATAACAAAAGGAAAGAGAAAAACTAACTGAACAAAGAATAAAGGGCAGCATCACAAACTAACTGCTCTGACCTGCCAAAAGCACTGAAGAACAAAGAAAATGAAAATAAAAGGCTGCTCAAAACAAACAGGAGAAAAGTGCAATACAAAGTTATACACAAAGTGCAAGGCACATTAGGGCCAACACCAAACGTGTGGGAAAGTACAGGCTTTGTTTATTACAGTATCTTCTGTGTGTATTTTTATCCTTTTCCCATCTTTTGATGCATGTGGGACACTACAGAGTAGGTGAGGCTGACGTTTCCCTTTCTGAGTTAACAAGGAGCCTCCTGCAGAGCATGGAAAGGGCAGGAAGCCCAGCATGCTCCTGGTGACTGACCACAAGCTGGAGAGAGCACAAAGATGAAGTGTCACAAGAGTTCTGCACTCAGTGGCAATTCACATGCCAAGCTCATCCAGGCTGTGGTGTCTCCAAGTGCTCACACCAACACCACTGCAAACAGCTGCCCAAAACCTCAGCAGGGAAGGTCTTTGGACCAGGCTGGTCAGTCACCTACTATCTACATTCTGTCACAATGTAAGATGAAACAGACAGGCTGAGGGAGAAAAAACAAGCTTGAAGCATTAGCAAACTCTTTTTGACTTGCATCCACTGTGAACTGCCTGGCTGTTCCCTCATCAGCATTGAGTCCTGGTTCCATGGACATTCTGGCCAAAACCCAAAATCATCCAGCCTGGTAAACAGTGCTGTGGCAGGTAATGCTCATCATGTTGACGCTGAAATAATTAATTCCTATGAACACCTCAGGCTAAAAAGTGGGATGTCAGCATCTGCTGCCGTGGGTGTAATTGGTCCAACATGACTGGCTAAAAGAAAATTAGGGGACAAGGGGAAAAAATAATAACTTTGGTAAACAGCAGATCTAGTAGGGCCCCAGAGCTTTCATGTAGCAGGGAGAGAAGAGAAGGAAGTCAGGATCAAGAAACCAGGGATGTCTGCTGACCTTCTTGTTGCTCTCACGTGAGTGAGCAGATATCTAAAGGGTCTTGAGAGCTGGATCAAATACAATAGGAAGGAGAGGTTTATGGATCTGATGGTGGAAGAATAAATGGGTCTAATTCACACACACACTTGCTGAGATCCCACTGCAACATGAATTATGAGTGAGTTTTTTCTGTGGGATTGAAGTTGCCAGAGAATCTCTCCTGGTTGTGACATGTCAGGTAGAACTGTCAGCAGTGACAGGTAAAAGAAAACTCATCTTTTAGTGCCTGAACTTGAGCCAGTTCAATCAAGAAGTGCTTGAGGGTGAATAAATACAGGACAGCCTTATAGTATTTTCACAACCTCTTTTCTGACTATAATTTCACTATTAGGAAGTTTGTTGACACCTACTGGAGGAATAAGTGCATAGGGAGGCATATCCCCTTTCTCCTCTTCTGTTGTGTTGAAAAGTGGAATTAAATTATTCTGTGCACAGACAGATTGTTCCAGTAAAATAGAATTTGAAGCCACCAGGGACCCACTGAGAAGAGAAGCTTTTACACTATATGAAAAGGCAAGAGACAAAACCCTTGCCAAAACTCCTTCACTCTTTATTACCGACAGCTGCAACGCTGGATGCGTCCGGATGCCTTTTAAGCGCCAAGGGGAGTGACGGAGGTGGGATGGCATGTGAGCAGATGAAATACATGGCAGCTTCTCCCCCGATGGCAAGTTTAATTATTTGCTGTGTTGTATACACAAGAAAAAAATACACAGAGATTGGGAAATCATTCACTGTGATTCCTGTGTCAGGTGGATTATGAAAAACACTCGTTCTTGCTGGTCCATGGCAGAACAAGATCTTAAAATATTCAGAACCTGCATAGGCTTTTGTCACAGATGGGAGGAAAAACAAGGTAGAATATATTTCAAAGATGGAGAACATGAATATATCAAGAGAGCAAAAACAGAGGCTCTTTGTTGTATGAACTGAGATACCCAACAGAAGTGAACCAAATGAAACTTTAGGCCAAAGAAACACCTTCTTCTGTGTACTTTCACTCCAGAGGACTTTCTAATACATCCCTTCTTGTCCTTTCTGCATTTTAAGATCACTGAAACAGGGAAAATGTGATTTTTTTTGTCTATTCAGTGCTCAACCAAAAAACAGCTGCACTTTGTTAGTATCAGTTTTCCTAAATCCCTCTTCTTCAGGATCCAGAAGCTTATGTGAGATTTCTGGGTGACCATGCAAGATATGAAATGCTCTAAGTCACTACCCATGGTTCAAAGTCGTAAGTCAGAAATCAGTCTTATCAGTGATACTGTAATCTGTGAAGCTACAGAGCAAGAAGATACAGACAGGTCATCTTTCTGAATCTGCACTTTAAGGATCAAATACAACTGTCTCAGAAATGACAACCATGTGCAAGCTTGCCTGGCAAGCCTTGATATGCTTGCTTACATTGATGTCTTACAACTGTCAATAGCTTTTCTGCTTGAATATGAACCTGGTTCCATTCTGCAGGAATTTCTCTCTGCTGCTGATAACTTCAGCACTCGTATGAACAAGACCTCCACAAGGATTGGTAGGTTTGAAGTGCAGAGGATGAAGAGCTGCCAGCTCAAATCCCAGCTAGAGAAAGCATGTACCGCCTTTTCTGAATGGCTCAGGGGCAGTCCTGAAGCCTATTCTTTCTTGCATCTTGCAAATATAATGCTTGTTCATGCAGTAAGATTCTTTCTCAGTGTGCTTATGCAATGCTGACTGCCCTACTCTTATAGCATGTACACCTAATTATGAAGATTGTAATACATCATGTGATACAATGAGGACAGAATATGATAAGCTTTTCAGAGCACACTTGGTAGCTTTCAAGCAGATAACCATATCTTTCCCCTGAACAGAGGGCATAAATAAGTATATTTCATAGAAGAGTCATCAGAGAAAGGGATTGCCTTGCTACTGATCTAGTACTTATATTTGAAAACCTGAGTCAAACACAAAAAAGCTCTGTAAATTGCAAAAGAAAAGAAAACATTATGACTTGCCTCACAGGGGGAGTTCCTCAAAGGAGCTGGAAATGCAGTGCTGGTCATGACAGTCTTTGCTACTGCTGGTGCTTTGCTGGTGTTAAGGAGGAGTGCACAACCTGGATGAAAGAGAAGGAACAAGGTCAAACTGCAGCACTCACCTTCTGGTTTCAGGGTTTGTGAAAACTGCCCCAAACCTATATTAGCTGGCTTCTACTAGAGCAGAATGCCAGAGAGCAGAAGGTTTTTCCAATTTCTTAGGGATGCAGCTTCATCCACCTAACAAGCACAGCCAGTAACCACATTTAAGGGGTCTCTCTGCCTTCTGTTGCTCTATGACTTCAAATTCATCCTCCTTGCAAGGGCGAGTAATAAAGTGCATCTTCTAAGAACAAAACGGAACTTGAAAGAAAAGCATTTATCTTACCCAAAACCAAGGAGAAATACAGCTATAGCAAAATACCACCTGAGTAATATTAAAACAACTGGAGAGCTGTATTAATTCACTTTAATAATTTGTCATAAACAAGAGGTACAAGGACAGTAGTGAGTTTTCTCTTGGCAGCTTAAACCTTCAACTGTTTATATGAAAAGGATTAGAAATGACTGGCATTTAGGCAGTAGAACCACATACACAGTAATTGTGCAAAAAAGTGCAACTCAAGGGATTACAAAGTAAAGAATGAAGCAAAGAGAAGAAAAATTAGGATTTGAGCAGGGGGAAAAAGCAGCACTACAGAGAAACAGAGAACGTATATAGGAAAATCAGAAAGAAAGGCTATGGAAGTATGGAAGAGGGTCAGGCAGATGAACATTTGGTATGAAGTTGTTTAGAAAGACTCAAGATCTATATCTGGTGTCAGTGGTGGAGACCGAGGTACCACTCTGTACCCTAAAGACAAAAAGGGAGTAAGACAGTCTTTTGCTCCAAGCACTTAGAATAGAAAGATGGGATTTGTTTCCCTGAAGGCTGAATATGTAAATACACAGGAAAACCTGCATTTTGTTTCATTTCCTCTCCTTACCATGTGTGTATCTTTCTTACTCTCTGCTGTTTAAGCTCTACACTTATTATTTACTCTCACACACCTTCTATCGAAGGAAAGCGGTTGTGTTCCGGGCTGCCAATCCGCCATGGAGAAGGATGGGATGCAGAGAAGCCTGGCATCCAGCCACAATCCCCTTCTTCAAACGAACAGTAAAAGCCAGAGGGAAGCTTTCCTGAAAGAGGGAAAGACACAAACACACACAGAGAAGAACCCAGGTGAGCTAAGGAGGAGGCTCCTGGGCACACACAGGAACTTCAGTGACTATTCTGACCCAGTTTGTCCTGGGCATTTGAACACCCCCAGCTACTCAGTCCTTTTGTGTGGAATCATGGAACCATGGGGAGGGAGGTGCAAAGGGAAACAACCCCCAGACTGTGACTAAGTGACCCCATACACACTTTGACAAACCCAGGTGACAGGACACATCTCAGTACACATCATGAGGTCTCCTAAATACCTGGCCTCCCAGCTCTGCAGGTATAAGCTCACTCAAGGTTACACCTTGGAGATACTTTCCCCTAAGCACTGCTTCTGCAGCCTCACAGAAGGAAATCTTGGAAAAGGAGAAATTCCTAACAAGATTCCCTCCCTTACAGTCTAGGTTTCTACTCAGCCCAGCTCAGCAACTTGATCTCTTCTTTCTGTGAGCACTAATGTGGCCTCAGGTAAAGCACTGAATCCTCAGGTTTTTTCACCTGTGAATCTCTTCTCTGATATGAATGTCTGAAAAGAGGACATTTTATTTTGATCCATGCTTTCAGACTTTGAAGCCTACTCATTCTGTCTCTGGCTTAGGATTTCAGGTAAGTTTCCAGATCCAAACAACAGAGCTTCACTAGGTTTTTGCCTTGAAATTTTCCAGTTTTAAAGCAATAGTCATCTCGTTCAAAGCAGAAGGTAAATATCATGCCTTTCGTGTGCTTCTCTACCTACAGTTGCAAGTTATTCTTACAAAAGGGGCAAAGTATTTCTTCTTTTGCCCCAAGAAAGAAAATTATACAACAAATCTGTTTAAAATTGCAGGATAAAAATGAAATTTCATGTGCAAACACACATCTGGGTTTGGGGTTTTTTTTTTCCTTTTATCTGCTTGATAAAATCAGGATAAAAATTTCTTCACTGACAAGATAGATCACAAACATCTAAAGTAAGAGAATCTGCTAGTCAGGTGATACTGGTAATTTCATTAGCTCCTCTATGAGAAGAGGAGGCTCCTGAACACACATTTTGTTGTGATTATTAATTTTTCCCCCTGAAATTACATATTTATAAAGTGGCTGTTAGACAATGAGGTACAAGAATTCAAGCTTCAGATCATTCAAAATGTTTAAGTATCAGCAGATCCCCCTGGTTCAGAATTCAGGTCAGTTAAATACCTGCTCACAGGACCCCAGCTTTGACTCACATACCTCAAAAGGCAATCCTTTGTCAGTGGCTCATGCATGTGCTCCTTGGTGTACCCAGAGAAAACAACTGGGGAACACCACAACTGTAGCATCTAGACCAGAAATATTTGATTTTCTAGGAGCCTGAATCACATAGGAAAGTGAAAAAAATCCTCTGTCTGTAGCTTTTGGTAGGGCCAGTTTTGAACCTGGAACCTGATACAGAGGCAAGAGCCACATTTTAGCATCCAAATCTGTTATGAAAAGATCAAAACCTGTACTGAAGTTAAGGCTTTTTCAAGTTTTTTCTTTTCAAAATTTCTAAATTCATTCAGCCTGGTCTTTAAATGAGAAGCCGTTAAGCAGGGTGTTACTTCCTCATGTTTTACCCCTCTGCAGAATTTGATTATATTTCATTGTGCAGCCTGAGGCTGGGATACAAAGAAAATGACAAATTATAATGTGCCCTGAATTCCCACTGAAACAGCTTGGCTTGGTGTCCAACTGAATTCATGTCATGGACGTTTGCTATCCAGGATGATGTAAACAAGCCAGAGCAGCAGCAGGAGTCGTCTAAGTAGCAATCCCTGCCTGGAGGCCAGGAAAAGCTCACTGTTGATGAACAAGTAAGGGCATAAATAAGAAGCTATTACTTTCAGAGAATATTTCATTCCCCTTTCCCAAATTAATGTTTTATGAGTTTTCAGATGTCCCGAGCCCTGGATACATTTTCTCTGCTGCTCTTTCTTACTTTGAATACATACAGCACCTGTGATTCCATGTACTGGTACTCCACAAAAACCTCTTTGGCTACCACTTCTCTCCAGTCTGTACTTTTCCACTTTATGAATGTTTGTGAGTGAAACTCACATTAGCACAGATACTGCACTGATGAGGGGAAGCTAATCTGACTTTATTGGAAAATCAAGTAAATTAAGGGGCTGGAGTTACTCCTATTGAAACCTGCCATGTTGGATATTAAAATTAGTGACAAAAACCACAGAAGATTTAGGTCTTAGTAAGATTAAAAATGCAGCTTGTGGGTATGGGATGGAGGACAGGGTAGTCCAATGAAATTGAAGCACTCTGAGAATGTAAGAGTCTCTGTTTTCATTTGAATGATGAAGTACAGAAAAGCTGTTTGGTGTTAAACTTGTTTCTAACCAAATACTTTCAAGCCTTCAAGAATTAAATACCTTTCAAGCAACATCTAAATAATCACAAGTTCTTTTTCTTTAACTCATATTTTTCATCCATTAACAGCAAGAAAAATTAGTAACCGGAATAACTTCTGAAGCAGATGGAGTATGCATTTTATTCAAAACTAGGTGTAAATCAACCAGATACTACAGTTTTACCTTTTGGGTGAAATTCCAGACTGATATTATGAACAAAAGCATATAAGACTACTCTGTATGTATGAACCTTTACCAGCTTTAGAAGGAAATCTCAGAAGCCAGATAGATCAGCTACTCAAACAATCTAAAGAAGCATATGACCCTTAAATATGAGTTTGTTTTGATGATTGCTTCTATGCTAGCAAAGTTGGCTAGCCAAATTCTACCAGAAATGAAGCATAAAAAGGGAAAATACTTTTCAAGTCAACAGAGGGTTATCCTTCAACGCCAGATGGTTTTGCTGAGTTCAGAACTGACAGAGGTTAGAATTTGTTTCTATAAGTATAGCTTTTGATAAAGAAAGAAGCAGAAGGATTAGTGCATGCCAGACAGTAACCTTG
The DNA here is from genome assembly GCA_013398175.1 of Climacteris rufus. Taxonomy (NCBI): domain Eukaryota; kingdom Metazoa; phylum Chordata; class Aves; order Passeriformes; family Climacteridae; genus Climacteris; species Climacteris rufus. The sequence continues at coordinate 1,598,408 of VZRZ01001922.1, read as the reverse complement.
AGAGAGCATAGCATGGCAACAGGTTGCTCCTTCAGCATTTTGCTTGCAGGGAGACTGTGCTGGGCACTTATATCTGGATACAAAGGAATCCCATTATTTCTTCATGGATTTTTGCCTGGAAAGTAAACTGGCTGCTGTACAATTGATTATCTATGCTTTTTTGGTCACCAGTTTATGATGTCCAAAAATCAAACTTTATAGGTACCTATTCTAGCTGCCATCTGGTCTTTTGACACATGTGTGCATGTAGCAATCACATAGCACCAGCCTTACAAAATTCAGGTATCAGACACTTCTCTTCCTTATCTCACCTGGTAAGGTGTTTAACATCCTTAAACGTTCAGTGAGGCAGAGAGTGAAAATTGCCCTATAACCCAGTGATTATGAGATTTATGTGAAAGATAAAGAGGAAATAACTTTCACTTCCTGTTCCAGCTAAAATTTATAAAATATGAAAGAGCAATCCTGGGTGAGACTTGAGTAACCATTTTCTTCTGAACTAGACCAGAACTCCAGACCACAATCTTAGAAACATGGATTCAAATTCACTTAAGCAGAAGAATCAGTCCTGGGTTAGTTGTATCCTGAGTGAATCCTCTAAGTTCTGGGTCTCTAGATAAATATACTACTGGCACCTCCATTCTTTAATTTTTTAATTTTTTTTTTTAATATACCATTACACTGTCCTAACATGCTTGGGCTGATTATTTATACAGAACTTGTTTCTTAGCATTAAAAGGAAATTTTGCTGAAGCCTTAGGCACAAGCTGTGAACTTTCACCAAATACGCTGAACTTTCCAGTCAGTCAAGTTAGAGAAGACCCTAGAGCTGGTTCAAGGCAGAGGATAAGGAATTCATTAACAGAAGCTGAAACCTTAGAATTAAGAAACATCCTACCTAGAAGCAAGGAAGGGACCCAGTGAAGAATGGGAAGAGCTCCAGACCCTCATATGAGGCACTACTGATCCAGTCACATGAAGGCTGGGGAATTCAGATTGTAAGAGTATAGTTTACTTGGAACTTCTTTGTTCAAGGCCCCTCTTCAGAGACACCCAACTCTAGATATTACACTATTACAAAAAAGTACTTTTATAGAGGAATCTCTCTTTCAGTTTATCAATTTGGCAGCAACCTACAGTCAAAGCCTGCTATGGTGGCTGGCACGTGTAATTTCCATAACACAGAACGCCATGAATTTACTAGCAAAGACACACCAGCAGTGCTACCTAAAGTACTAATGTGTGTCTGCAATGTATTCTCTGCAAAGTAATTTCTGCTGTGATGCTTCAATTGGTTTGTTAAATCCAATCCCGACTCAACACACATGCAGTTTGGCATCTCATTCCACATCTGCCTTTTTTAAGCTGTCTTTACCCCTGCAAGAATATCTGATTATGACTCAAGCAGCAACATGCTTTTCTCTAGAGGTCATCCCTCTCTGATTTTACATTTTCTACACAGACTAATTGGTTGCAAAGCAGAACAAGCACCATGACGTTCCATCGGCCATTAATAAGTAAAGAGATGCTAGCAAACAGCAGGCTTTAGGGAGTTCTTTTTTCAGATAAGAAAGGAACAGAAATCAAATTAATAGCAAAAAAAATTAAAATCATAATAAAACCAATCAATACCTGCAAAGCTAAAAGACTGTGAAAGGCAAAAAACTCCAACATCTCCTTGAAGCTCAAAGATAGAAGCCTTTGATAACGGCATCTTTAAAAGCTCTTGTCTCAGTTTTGAACACAGCTACGTCTTTTTCTGACAGCTTTTTTGTGTAAGTAGAACCATTTGGGAAACCCTTTTCTCTGCTTGATATATCTGAATCACTTTTTACTACACTTGCAAAAAGCTGATGAAAATATCTATGTTGCTCAGGAGTAAAATGACAACTACAATGCGGAAAAGATGACATATGTTTTGTGTTAGGTTGCCATGCAGATATGACTGACACAAACATTAGATCACTTCTCTGTTTTGTGTAAGAAGCCTTATGCCAACAATATTCAACATAGTAAAGAGGCAAAAGCAGAAGGATCAGCCACAGAACTGAGCAGGCTTGTAGGTGGGTAGGCAGACATAGCCACAGCTTGGGCTCTTGCTCAGGCAAGCCACGCTTTCTTGTTGCTTGAGTGCAAGATGGTGCTTTTTAAGCCTTTTGGCTGGAAGTAAGAACTTTCATTTTCAGTACCTACGGGTGAATACAGGCCATGTGGTCTCCTCAAACCAGGGAGATGCTCTGCTAAACAGCTGGCTAAATATCTTCTGCTTTTTACATTTTCTCACTGACATTCTCACTACATTCCTTTGCCAACACAGCTGTAAGTGCCACATTGCTTTATGGAAACAGCTACAGATGGATGGAGGGAGAAAAGGCAACCAAGCCAAGCCCTGTGAATAACATAGGCCAGAGGGGGATTGGTTGCTCTCCCACTGGACTCACCATGGGGTACAGGGTGACAGCTGGCAGCAAAAGGTGAGCCAGCCTCCTGATACACAACTATGGACGACACAGCCCACTGGTGCACCCAATGTTCAAAAATAGCAAGCAAGCATGTTCTCCTAGGACTGCCCCATCCCACGGTGATATTTAGTTTGCATCCATAATTGGCACCACTCCACCTCGTGAACGCTGTTCTTTCCATTAGTATACACAGGATTACTCTCACAAGGCAGAGCCATTTATGGCACACAGGCACAAAAGGGCATCTGGACATACAGTTGAGAGTAAATAAAGTTTCTCTACTTCCAATGAAATGAAAATGCATTCAACCTTTTTTTAATTATAGAGTAGAACATACTAGAAATGCCATTATGAGGTTTTAGAGCTCTGTTTTAAAGTTCTTAAGTAAAAATAAGGTTTTAATATTACTAATATGAAGCATTATTGGTTCTAAGGAGCTGCAAGTCCACAGTGCTGACACTGTTCCTGTGAACTTAATGTTCACTAAGTGTGACATTAAAGAATATAATTTCAAATCGTAACATCTAACATGATGGAGAAGCGTATAATTTCAAGCTTTTAACTAGTTTACTAGATGATCCCAGGTCAAACCAATGTTCTCCACACCATTAAAGTCTGTTACTTTATTTCTTTATTAGCAGCAAAGTGAAATCTGCTAGAGGCTGTGTATCACTCATGTTAAGTTTTTGCTAGAAACAGCTAACAAGTTCTTTACATACCAAATCAACACGGTTCTATTGTAACAGCCCATAGGCTAGATCAGCTGTTGCACATACACTTTCAATAATGAACTCTCAATATTTATTTTTCTTGACACGTTTGCCCTGTAGACAACCATACAACTGATAATTCACCACTCCTATCTATATGTAGATTGGCAAATGGGAGGATGCTGGAGGTAGAATGTACAGAGGTATAGAAAAAGAGATAAGGCATCTTCAAAATACTGAAAGAAAGCTCCTAAAACATCTAAGTTCCACAGCATATTTTAGAAAGAACTCAGGCACAGCAAGCTTTTAGAAAACTCAGGCTGCTATCTATCTTCTGCTCTAAGTTGTTAGACTACTGGCTCCTGAAGAGAGGGTAAAAAACCAGAGGAATTACAAAGACACAGGAGTTGGTCAAAGACAAGCTACTGGCTCTATTCATTTTTCATCTTAGAAGTTTTCTCCTTCCTCTCCCCCTCTGCCACATGCTGCACTACATTTTGATTAAAGGCTCTAACCAGCTACACATTTCATAATTCTGTAAGGCATCTCGCTATTCAGGCTATACTTCCTTTGCATTTTTGATCAGGACATTGAAGGTGATGAAGCACTGAGAGCATGTTAAGAACCTGCTGCAGAGCTGATGTAGGTGAGCACAGAAACCTCAAATGGTGCACTTGGAGCAACTGTATATGTTATGGGGAATACAGGCCTTCTGATATACCAAACGAACCTATTAGTGCTAAAGTCTCAGACACTGAAGTTCAAAACAATCAATGCTTCTGGAAAAGGATGATACAACCTGGAGGTTAGGATTTACTCACTGCACATATCTCCCTCATCTTCTCCCTCAGCACAGTCCCAGATGAAGTCACATGCCTGCCCCAGCCTGATTGCTGTTCCATTCCAGCAGCTGAAGGAACCCTCCAGAGCCATTTTTGAGAGAGAAGCAGATCCTAGAGGAAAAGAAAAAGCCAACAAAAACACTTCAGATAAGCAAATTGCCTTCCTCTCAACCAACAGGTCATAGGATCCTGCATAACACTGAAGGGATCAACACCTTGTAAAATCCCCTCAATTCAATACTTACTTGATAATTATTTTGTTTGATCCATTTAATCTTGTCAAATGTCTAATGGTCCACCTAACAAAGAATTCCAGTTCCCTGGGCATTTCTGGTGCTATAATGTGGAAGGCAGCTCTGACCTCTGGAGGGCTGAAGTCCTGCAGCCTGCTCTGCTACTTCTCAACACAGTACACGATAGGTTTTTAATTGCATGTGAATTTACTGCTATACTGACAGCGCTGAAGACTGATATCCTCCCTGTCTAGAGCAAGAGTAACACAGCTACAGAAAGAGCACAAGTTTCATCATGTTCTCCTGGCAATATGCATTACCTTTGCTTTGGGTGTATTGCATTGTCACATTCTCTGCAGAAGAGAAAATGGGTAAATCTCTGCTTGTAGTGTTCTTTCTCTTCTATACCTGCTCCTGCACTCCCCTTGAGTCAGGGACCCCACAGCAGACAACATCTACCAAGATATAGAAGTCACCAAATCATTTTACTTATGCTAAGAAGCAAAAAACAGCCAGCAATGTGCAAAGGAGCCATCTCTTAAGAAATGAGGTTGCCAAACACTACAATCAGAGAACAGTATCATCCATTCAGAAATTATATTGAGTAATTTTCTCTATGAACCACTGTTTTCTGGAGGCACTTGATTCCCCTGACAGCTGAAAAGTCAGAGATCAGGTAGCCTGACAGGTATAATTTTCCTTAATGTAGGAATTTTGTCATCCCAAGTCCTTTGTCATGATACTTAGGACAAGGCCTTCTTTTTAAATTTTATTTTATTTAAGAGACACATGCTCTATATCAGACAGCTGAAGGAGGTAGAAATTAGTTCAGCAACATCCTGAAGTCAGTATGTATGGAGAAGGCTAAGCTTGAGGCATGCCAGAGTTCCCTGCACAAAACCTGGGTGCAGATGCCATTTTCTGACACCTTCCTGACTGTGCAAAGATGTGCTTCCAGTCACTACTAGAAGGCAAGCCCAGAAGCACAAAGGGATCTGTTCTGTGAATTCCCCACTGCAGGAACCACTGCCCTGTCTCATACTAAGTGGGTAAATGCTCCAGATTAAACCAATGACTCTGGGCAGAAAGGGCCATTGTTTGCCCAACCCATCCATGCTCGCTAAACAATGCAACTACATCATGTTCTCTGGTACTACAGGGAATTGGAAATCACTGGTGATTCAATTAGATGTGCACTCGATATTTTTATTTATATTGCCTGCCAAAACTAAAAATTAATGAAGCATGTAGGAAAACAACCACTATTTCTTTTCAAGCTTATTTTATGGTGCAAATCATTCAGGAACGAGTGCCAAACCTTTTTAATAAAGGACCGTGGCTCCTGAAAAAGGTGCTCTGTGTTATTGTCTGCTCAAATCTTTTGCCTACCTTAGAGCAACTCTGGCTTGCCACATACAGGCTGCATAATGCCCTTGTATTTCAGTCAGGGTCAAGGCATGACTACAGAGGAGAGCTATGCAGAAAAAATAGGTGAAGTAACTTGGAGCTGGTTGCTGGCGCTTTCTGTGGGCTCCTTGGTGAGGGTTGAAGGCAGAGAGATGGTATCTCCCTCCCCTGGCTTTACTGTGCTTCTTACAAAAATGCACTCAGAGACACTGCTGAGAGCCTTCCTTAGGTGAGGTGCAAAGCACTTCACATGCCACAAGCCAGACACAGTGGGCTCAGCTCAGTGTGCAAATGGACACTACAAAGCTGTAAGAAATGACTCTGTTTACTCCGTAGGTGACTCCTTCTCCTAGGGGTGTGCAATGAACCCACACAGCACCTTGTTGTTGGAAGTACCCCCTAAAGAAAAGTTAAGGCATGTCCTAGAGCACTTCCGAGAGTTAGCAACATCATGACACTCTTGAAAAATCCTTAAGTTCTACTCAAATTCAGAAATACTCTTGTCCCTCTGAATTACCCTACAGATGGTTTTGAACCCCATGTTTATTAACAGCTCTCATGTCCCACTCAGTTTATCTGCAATCTTTTCAGCAATGTCCATGTTTTATCCCAGCAGCTGCAGAGATACACAGAAATTCAGAGGAGTGGTTATTGTAGGCAATAGGGTTGCTCTGTTTACTCAAATCATTATCACTTTTTAAAGGCACTCAGTTTTCCCAGCACATGACTGCATTAACTAATTATAATGGAACCAAGGCATTCCAGAGAACCTACTGTCTTCCCAGGTGTTTTTTGTTGCAGCCCAGGAGCACAAATCTCCTGAAGCCAACTGACTGTAGTATTTGAAATATGTCAGTTGCAACTGGGAATCAGGCAATTCCAGAAGCTATTCCTCCAAAACAAAGCAGCAGATTTGCATGCTCATTCATCTCTGCGGAGACAGGGCTTGAATTAGCTCAGATTTGCATTAGACACACATATACATGCTTCTTGTGTAGGTTAGAGAACACAAATAGCCAAGCTGCAGCCCGGGGAATGGCTGGGCTCTGTTACACTGCATGATTTATTCCCGTCTTGTTTGCTTGCTTACTGTGTGCACAAAGGCAAAATGAATTGGAGAAAGGAGATGATTAACTAGTAAAACAAATAGATAACCAAATACAAATAACCAAAGCCCAAATACAAATAACCCTTTTAATGGGCCACTTAATGCACATGTTTGCATCCACGCTCAAGGAAACTCAAATTTTAATTAAAATACTTTGTAAAAAAAAACAGACATTTGAACTTTTCAGTTCCCAGGCCAAATTACTCCTGGCAAAGTGAACCAGAATGACATGGATCGCTGAAGTGGTCTCAACTCACACACAGAAAATGTGTAAGGAAAGGAAAATGAATGGTATCAAAAAAGTATCAGAGCAAAATTTGTAGGAGACATCCTTTATATTTACAGCAGTGTTTATGTAGCCAGTGGCATCCATAAATTACAGCAGTAATTAAGCTGTACCACGGCTGGCTTGGAGGCTTATAAATCATTATTTAAACAGCAGCATTAAATAAATGGCATTTCAGGCTCTAAATTGAAAGTAGAAACAACTCCTTGGGGAACAAGTGCTGACTTTATACCTCACAGGTCCTGCTTCTCAACACAGTCCAGCCCTGGTAGTGTTCAAATCCAGTACCAGACCGTGGACACAAATGACAGCCTGGGATCTTTATTGCCCATGCTTTTGGACTTAGTTTCCATATGTCAGGATGGAAAGAGGAAAACCATGTGGCTTAGCCTAATGTAGGATCAGCAACTTACTGCTCAGTCTGTGAAACCCAAGGGAATGTATTTCAAATCTCAAAAGATTTTCTCTGACTTGGGGTTCCTCTTCTCTCCTGCCCTGTCCCTTGACCAGCAGAGAAATCAGTGTGCTGGCAAACTCTTTCAAGTCTGTCTCTGAGGAACGTGGCCAGAAAGACTGTGGTGTTAGATCACTGCAAAATGAGAAACTTCAACTTCCTGCCACCACTCTTGGACAGGTGGGATAGAAGACTAAAATTCTTGCAGGCATCCACAAAAATATCTCATATCTGGCAAACTGGCTACGGTGCTAATTATCATGCAGGGTTTAATGAAGCTGAACATAATTATAACTTCACATGCTACACTCAACTTCTTAGACCATAATTTTTAATTCTGACGAAAGCTTTTGGGACAAACACAGTCAGGTGAAGCACTCTTGCTCAGCACACATTAAAACAGGAGAGCTTAATAGGACAATACTGGGTTGCTCTTTAAAACTGTCTCATTTATACTCTGCAAAAACTCCAAAGACCTGAGATGAATGAGCAACCTCGTGCACATTGTACCAGCAAGCAGCTTGTCTGTGGGCTATCCTTCAGGAACCCAGCTGGACACAGCTGGGTTAATCCAAGTGGTTCTCAAGGCAAGACCCTGTATGCCCACAAGGTGAAAATTTCCATTTTAAATTGCACCTATGTAGCAAGAAATACTTACCCATGGAAATACACTATGTTTATCTAACCATATGTGTTCCTCTCAAAACAAATAAATTTTCCTACTATTTAATTACATCTCTTACAAAATGTTTTCCAACAGGTTAGTGCTGCAGTTTAATCCACCTCCACTAAATGCCACTAAAAATCTGGGATTATGCAACTTCATTGGCAATGTCCATCTGCCACAAGTATTTGTCATTAACTTCTCTATTTCACCTGCCCCTTATTTGGTTTTAGTTCAAGGCTTTGACTCAGATATTTACAAACATAGTACATGAGGGATTGAAAAGTTGTGTGGAAAAAAGGACAAAAGCTGCTGTCTAGCTATAAAAAGATAACGAGAATTTTGGGGATTTTCTGATTTTTCCTTGACTTGCCATTTCTGATGGCTACATCATTACCTTACTCTTCATCTCAAATCCTCCAGCATAATAGCAGCACAAACATTGGAAGGCTGCTGGCTCATTTTGTGCTGAGGATGGCCATATTCCAGGACAAAGTAAAGTTGCTATTGATACAAGCCACTAATATCTGTGCTTTCACCATTAGAGAAGTTGGATGATATGAAATAAAGGAGGTTAAAAAGTGAGAGAAGCAAAAGATAAGTTCATGTTTGAGGGGAGTGAAGCCATCCTTGGCAAATGGCCACTGAACTCCACATGATCCAGAGCAGATCACATAAATCAGAACATTAACAGCGAGCTACGCTGCTCTCATTTTTCAGGCACCCACCCTCGGACACCTGTATTCAGATCAGCAAGGAACCTGAGTAGTTGCAGCTGCAAATGAAACCAGTGAGAGAAATACTTGGAAAACACATTGTCCTCAAAAAATGCTTTGGAAAAAAAGATTGGATTCCATGTTTCTCACACCAGGCAGTCAAAATTGGTCAACACTTCATAATTTCTGACTTTAATATTTGTACACAGCATTGTTACTGTTACTGTCATTGCCTAAGAATGCAAGTGAAGCCACGTTTGTAGGAGGAAGTGTTCTCTTTTTTATTAGACTGCCTGGTACAGGCAGAAAAAACAGCCTGTGTTTGTATATGCCTGAAAGCTCACCCATTTTTCCAGTTACATAAATTGCCTTTAATCTTCTTACTTCACTTCCTAAACATAAATGGGAATAAACTCATCAGAAGAGCTCTGTGATGTTCATTTCATTAACATTTGTAAAGAACTGAGATGCTATGATAACAGGCATGAAAAAACCTGTAAGGAAATAATTTACTCTGTCTTCACAGTGCAGTTTGAATAATTTACAGGATAAAATGAACAGGGCCACACATTTAATGAAGGCAGGACAGAGGGCAGCAAATAACTTCCCATTGAGAAAGCACCCCCTGCCCTGCATAATACAGGTGCAGCATTCCCACAGTGAGCTACTATAACTTGAGAAAACTTGCTCATTAAAGCCATGTAGAAACAGAATGTTCAACTCACAGAAAATGTCAACATTTCAAAATGTATCTAACCATAAAATAAAAATGCTCAGAGTTCTCATGGAATAAAAGACTCAAATCAATTCCGGGTTAGAAATACTGACTTTAGATGTTTTGACATATAAGTAATACTGTCACAAACCCAAGAAATTTGAAAACACTTGAATTCAGACAAAACCAAGATGCTGGGCAGGAAACTCCAATGGGAACTTACTGGTTTGGAATGCACTCACGCCAATAATTCAGCTCTTCTAATGTGCTTTCCCTCTCTGCTACTTCAAAGTAAGGATGCTGTGTTTAGTATACAAATTTCAAACATCTGCTCCTTCAGCATCCCCTAATGCCAGCAGGATTGCTTACACAGAAGAAAGCTTCTCAGCACACCTGAGGAGCTGGCACTTGCTCACTGCCTTATCTCAGTAGCAAGAACTCTCTCCAGATTTGTGCAGCAATCAGACTATCCAGGCCCTCCGTGTTCTCCTGGAAATGTTTTGAACCAGGTCTACTTGCTTTTCCTACCTGTTGATTGAATGATTTTCTAACAATAATATTGGTGTGATGTAACTTCCCTGAATTTACAGTAAAAACTAGCTTACTGGAGCTATAATAGAATAAGAACATGGAAAGAGAAAGTTAGATGGATTTCACGCTTTCTCAATTTTCAATTAGGGAAGTAGTCTGAGGGTCTTCATAGTTCCTGAGACAGCAAAAAATTGTTGAGTGCAATAAATGACATGATAATGTTTTCCCCTATTAACCTTGCACAAAATCTAGCTGCTTTGGTTTTGTTAGGGCTCATGGTAACATATGTCTTTTTCTTGTGATTTGCTTACCAATAAATAAGCAGCTCCAACAGCTCATCCAAAAGTTAACAGCAAACAAGTAAACAGAAGCAGTGAACTTTGCAAAGAAAGTGTGATCTTCCACCATGCATTGCTACCTACATATTCTGTGACATCTACTGAATTGAAAAGGACTGAAAGAGGTAGAGAATACTTACTCTATGAAATACTGTGCATACATAGTCATTGGACCTTTTTTAAATTTCACCTAACACAGTAGATCTTTAAAGCTTTCATCCATAAATATGAACATTCTGACTTAGAATAATCCAATGGGATAGCGCAATTTTATTAAAATCCCAAATCTCATTTCTTTAGGCTGCTTTTCTTTGCCCTTATTTCAATATCAGACAGCATTTGCTGTTTGATTCCCTTTTCTCTCGGGTACCATTGCACCTTTGTAAGTACCACTGCATCTTTGTGAGAATAAAAAAACACCAATAACACATCTTTCTTGTAAAAGAAGTAAATACTACATTTGTAACAGTAAGCAACTGGTTAAAGAGAAAAAAAAATAAAAGGCCAAATGTTCTGTGATTTTCTGTGAATTTTTCAAAATAAATACCTTGTAGAGGGAAAATAAAAAGGTCCAACTTTTACCTACTATTCCCATCAGACCTCTCTGGATCTGAATAGGCTTGGAGATCAGCTCTTATTAGAGAACAATCTTTTCCATGGGAAACACCAGCACACTGATTGCCAGCTCACCAGAAGATGAATGCTGCTTGCCACAAGCAGTGGGTGCTGACAAAATCATGAGGTGGTTAAGATCTCTAAGCTTATTTATAGACAACAGGAGCAGATTTAGCACAGGTCCAACCTCAGCATCAGGCACAGAACTGAATATGAAATAAAACAAGGCTACTGGAAAAAGGATATGAAAATAGTGCTTCCAAACATCATGTGTGCCTCTTGGGGAAAGTGGAAGAGCTGATTAGATAGGAAATACATTTAATTTTCCACATTTTGCTTCTTAGGAGGCTTAGTTCAAATCCATTTTCAATTATTAAAGCAAGTGTTATCTTTGCCTGTTCAAGTTCTGCAGTTCCAAGATCAACAAACACTGCCACTATACTCAGATGATTTTTTCAATTCTTAGTTCTTAAAAACAGCACAAGGAAAGCACAAACATTGATAACGTTTTAAAGAAGAGGAAACTGATGTACTTGTCAACCAATTTCAGTTATGTAAATGAGAGTGTCAATTGCGCCAGACAAACCCTCTGACTCCTGCTGCCTCCTCTACCAGTCGGATTGAAGACAGCCAGATTCAACAAAAAAGGAGAGACTGGAGAATATTTTTTATGGCTTATCCAGAGCTGGTTCCATGCAGCTCAGATATAACCTCTCTCTCAACCCTGCAACAACAGCATCTCAGCAATCCCTCTTTTAGCGTTGCCAAGCCAGTCAAAAAGAGAAGTATATACATGTGCCTGGTCATGAAAAACACAAATAGAGGCATGACACTTAATTGTATTCCAACATAATTTTAGATAGGAATCAGATTTTTCATTTTTAAAATGCAATTCTCTTTCTGTAACTGTTTAAAGCAGTCTCTGTCATTTAGCTGTCGGCAGTATTAAGGTTTATGGTCTTACTAGAGATCAGTTGCTGGGGCTGGTGGGTGGAATACCACAAATCAGCACAATCCTGAGCATGCACATGTGGTCCCTCCCAGCAGAGTGCAGTGACACATCTTCACATCACAGCCAATGCCTTACTGTGCACAGCAGTGGCCCCACAGTGGAAGATCAATAGTTGTTCCAGGTAGAATCAGAAACTCGCTTGGGGAAAAAAGTTTCCTGTTGTGTCCCTTTCCAGTTTGCCAACTTCTGCAGTTGTGTAAGTGCAACAAGTTGCCATCAAGCAGCTGATTTCCACTTTGTTTGAAAAGTGAGCAACAATACCTCAAAACCACAAATAATAAACAAAATTAAATTGCACGTGAACACTTGCTGCGAGGGAGAGCAATAGCTACACACCACAGGTTTGCCACTGGGAGTGACTTAGTGTGCACGGATGCTTCCAGCTTTTAGTTCTGGGGAAGCAAAAGGAAACTCTCTGTGTCACCCTACCTCCACACATGGCTGAACACCAGAAAGTTGTGGATGCTGTGACTCAAGGGTGACTCTTCCAGCTGGATGCACCAACAACTGCCAACATCTCAGTTCTCTGAAGCCAGTCCAGAGGGATGGAGGACCAGCAGTTCTGTGCTCGTGTACCAGGCAGTGCTTCAAGGCCTTGCTACACTTGAATGACATTATCCCAGGAGCAAAGCTGCTGAAGGTCAATGGCCCTCAACACCAAAAAAAGCCTGGAGAAGGACCCCTTCCTGGAGTCCACATCTCTGCCCAAGGACCTCTACTAATGCTTGAATGTGCAGAAAACTTAGGAATAGGAAAACAGATGTCAGTATAAGGCATGGTATTGAGGGTATTAAGGAAGAAACAGAAGAAAGGATAACATTACAATTCCAACATTACCACCATTCAGGCAGTCTCTCCACTGCTGAAAGACACTTTGGTTAATGCTTTCCATGAGAGATCACTTTCTCAGACATATATGGAGATGCAGAGAGAATTGCAAGATTGACCAATATCAATAGAAAGAATTGCCATGCCCTGAGGTTGAGACGCCTGTGGGCTGCCAGCCACACTAGAAAAGTTAGACTAATAGTAGAATAGTGAAATAATATTAAAATTACTTTTGAACTTACTTTAAATACAGTAATGGGAATTTTAACAAACAGTTGCTGTGAGTAAAGACAGATCAAGGAGACAGTACATGTCTTATCTCTGACTCTAGGTTTTCTCTAAGACATTTACCCTTCAATGAGTAGACTGTACAATCAACACTCAGAAGATTTTATACAATTACTCAGAATAGGCAGTCATTTTTTTAACAGTCTTCATCTTCAAATTTGACACTGTAAAATGTATGCCAACCCAAAATATCCCTTTATATCCTCTTTGTCAATAAACCTTCTGTTGGGTGCAAGCTTCCCTTCAAGATTTTTCCAACCCCTGTTTCTCTCATTTTGCTAACAGATTCAGTTGGCCATTAATGAATCTCTTAACTACTGGCAGCAATGGTATTAAATCCTCACAAACTTCCTACTGTTGCTATTATATACAATGCTCCTCCCCACTGGGTAGGTTTCAGAAAAGCGTAACACCTTGTTGACTTTAGATAAATCTATTTATAAAATGCAAATGCACCTCTTCCTGGCAGGCAAATCCTTTACAACTGCACAATGATTCATTATACAAAATAAAGAATTAGGAGGACACACAGCTCTTCATCAAGTCCTAGCAAACATAAACATTTTGGTACAAAACAGGTAATATACAGAGAACATGAAATGGTAGCCACACTGCAGAGTAAATGGGGTTAATCTGGTCTTGTGGCAGACAATACCCACAAACACCCAGTGATACATGCACAGTATTCTGACTTGAAATCAAAAATTAATTAGGCGTATGAGGAACTAAGAAAATAGAAATATAAAGCAATTTACCAACTACAGGGTGCAATGAAATAATGTATACTCTCCATGAAACATCTACTGGATCACACTGCAGTTTCAAAGAAGGCATTGGCCAAAACCCCATCAGTTTAGGACAGGGTTACAGTTAAGAAGCTGTGCTGGACAGGACTACTTGACAGCACAAACACACTGAATAATAAAAAAAGAACCACCAAACTTTCTTTTGGCCATAAAATAGACTAGTGGAGACTTAAAAGCTACTTTACCTCTGTCTACATTTGATCTTGAAATATCAATCTGTAAGACCAAATAACCATTAACATTAATATTTGTACACATTTCATCAAGAATTCTCTCTGACAGTGGCTATCTTGACAAGGGCAGCTGTCTTAGGGAACAGAAACTCTTCCTGTTTCTTACTCTGCCCCACTGGTCACTCTGTATTTGTACTTCCATTCACCTTAAGTTGCCCATGGTTGTCTCTGTGCTATAGTAAAGTTAAACTGAGTGCAAAGGTGTTCCATGTCCACTATATATTTTTTACAAAGAGAATAGTTAAAATCCCTGACTTCCAGCTCTCCCAGGGCTTTAACTTAATGGGATGTGGATGCAGTTCACCAGCCATAAAGAATGTCACTAACTAACTGCTTACATCACTGCAGTATCTCAAAGTCTGGAACACAACCCACAGGGCACAGGGTGCCTACATACAGAAGGTTTACTGAAATACCAGCAACAAAATCACATGTCCTATTCCTTAAACCAGCAAAAATGCCTTGCCTTGTTTTTCAGGATTTGTTGAGAAACAGCAGTAGGACTCTTATGCAGCTGTAGTTACAGCAAAGGCTCTCAACTCCACTTGGACTGTGCCCTTCCTTCCCATCCCACAGGTCATTACTGCTGCTTTTTAGTGAGCAATATAATTTTAAACAGTCTGTCAATGAGGTATCACAAAGATGATAAAAGTGCCTTGCTCTAGCATCTAATGTGGATAAAATCAATGATCCAAGGTGCCATGGGCAGTGACAGTCAGAAAGCTCAGAGGCCTCTGGGCCTATGGCAGCAGCAGCTGCATTCTCCGAGAGCTGTTCTGTAGAGCAGTAGGGCAGCTCAGGAAACTGAGACCTGGCAAAGACAGGGTGGCAAAACCAAGTTATCAGTCATTCAGGGTATTCTCAGAAATAAAAAGCCTGGCATCCTTTCCCCAGTACTCAACGAATTGAAGAAAGAATTTGATAATCAAGGACTGAGCACAAAACAGCCCAAACACAGCAGCCCAGCATAATATCTTGAGGTACTTCAAACCAGACTCCATTTGTGTGTGCAAGGGCCTTGCACTTCCAGCAATTCACCCCCAGAAACGCTGCCTATCAAATGAGGAATTCGATGGTCAGGATTTCCAAAATGGTTCTTATGTTGTGACCTTGGAGAAGCCTCCTTTCTTGACAAAGACCTTGGATAAGTCTCTTTTTGCTGTGACAGAAGCAAAACCCTAAAAAACCATTTTGTGAGGAATATATGGCCTTGCTACTTTTTAGAATAGCATAATCTTTTTTCTCAGAAAAAAAAAATCTCATTTTTAAGAGCTATCTAAAATGAAAATGTCCCCTGTAGAGGAAAATGTTTGCTCAGCAGTACTTCAAAAGATTTTATTTGACCTGAAATAAAACACTGGTTAGCTCCAGGAAAATTGCTATTGTTCAAAATTTTTTTCAGTTCATATATTTCTTCCTTTCTTTATGCCTTTTAACATATTTTCCGATTAAAAAAAAAACAAACAAACAAAACCTAGAATCCAGGTAAAAAGTGTGAAAACATTTTCTTCCATTAGGTTTTTTTTCTTGTTTTGTCAAAACACATAGTAAGTTTGCACTTTGAACAGTTTTGTCCCACCAGGTTGCTTTTTTAACAAACCTAGAATAAAAATGGACATGCTGCTTACCCTGTGTAACACATGGAGGCTCTCAAGTGGAAGGCAATACCAAGTGTGTCACCAAGTGCTAATCACAAGCACAGAGGGTGACAGAATCACTTGAGTCATTACCACATGCTAATGCAACATCTGTCTGAGGAAATGCTGGGTCATTTCAGCTTGGTCCTGTCCCCAAAAATCTCCTCACTCAGTGAACCAAAGAGACAACTTTTTACCATATTACTGCTGACAGGACTGACAAGGTTCTCCCCATTTGGCACACATTAAACCATGCAAATATTAGCAAAACACAGGTTTAGCTGAGGGAACCTCAGATGTGGAGAGTAGTGAGAAACAACCATGAGGCCTGCACAGTCTCACATGGTCACTGTGGAATTATTACACTGCTATTTCCGTCTCAGTGAGAAGCAGCATGGAAAACAGTTAAAGTAAACTCAACATTAAAAATTTCACTGACAATTAAGATGACAGATTAAACTGATCTACATGCAATCTGCAAACTGATTTGGCATTCACTGATTAATGCAGTAAATTAGATACTAACATCTCACATGCAATGTTATAAATCACTACCTTAACTCAGCAATGCATATTTGCTGTCAAACAATTTTTGATGCTGGGTAAGTTATTAAATTTTCTGTAGATGAAGCACTGAATATCTGTTACAGTTTCAGGATGAGATTATGAAAAGACTTTCAATTTCTGATTAAAGTTACTTGATACTTTTATAACTCAGATTTCCAAAATTCAAGTGGAAACTGCTTTTCATTGTAGTGAAAAATAGCAAAAGAAACCTAAAACCACCAAATCTGGACCCAAACTTCTTTCTAGTGGACACACATTTGAAGGCAGAGAGATACTTTAGAAACATGATTTATTTCTCCAAAATGGGGCTTTCATGAAATGCACATCTCTGCATGTTACTGATACTTGATAAAATACAGATCTGCTTGAAGAAATTGCAGCCAGAAATGCCAGACAAGGGCCCTGAGATATATGTATTTGGCCCAACTACTACAAACAAGGCAGAGTCCCTCTCTTACCCTTTCCTATGGATGTTACTCACTGCGAGTCAACAGACCCCAGGTACTTTCCACCATGCAGTCACAAATTCACAAGGTCAAGGTATCCTCCCTCCACAAATCCCAGGCAGTGCCAGGCTCCAGCCTTAGCAACAACACTTCAGCTCACAGCTGTCAACACTAATGAGTTAAGGCAGGCCGTGGTGAGATCCTGGAGTTATTTGTAGCCGTGGTACAGGTAAGTCCCTTTGGTTGCAGGTAGACATCCTTCCCCAGCTGCATTGGCAGGAGAGGTTATTGCCTCCATCTGTTCACGACCGCTTTCCCTCCTGATCCGCTGATGAAGCAGCATGTGCAAGTACTCCCTAATTTATTTCAGGCAAAGTCAGACAGGTGACACCAGAACAACAGTTCTTACCCACTCAAGGATTTTATGTGACCCTCTCTCATTTCCAAATGACAACTGCTCTCTGGGCTGTGTTGAAGCATCTCACAGACTCATGTGAACTGCTGAAAAGCTGTGTTCTAGTCCCTTTTAAAAACCATCATTCTATTACATGAGATAATTCTGATACATGATAATGTTCTTATTAGTGCATGCAAACCACTTTGTGGAAGAGGGGGTATTTCCCTTTCCCTTTTTTAGAGGGCATACTGTGGATCATCAGGCTGCTAACTCCCATTACCTTTGCAGCTTTAGGAAAATGTATAAATACAGCTTGGTTTTTATCTGAGATATTCAGCTCAAGTCTGCTTCTAAACCAAGGGGAATGGAAAAAAAGTAATTGCAAGTATGGTCAAGCTCAGAGGAAATTCTGTCTCAATTTAGAACTGCACAAGAGGGACCTCTCTTTAAATCAAAGATGGAAATAAAAGGATAGAATTATGTACAGGAAATTATTGGAGCTTTTTTCAAAAATATGAAAACACGGTGCACATATAACAAAAAAACCCAAAGAACACCACATTTGGTACAATTTTCACTTCAGAAGAAAAATATTTGTTTTAAATTTTCCTGGTAAAGAAGAAACATTGATTACATTAATATAATGGAACAAATTACCTGACATACTTCTTAAAAGGGTATCATGCCTAAATAGTCCTGTCAGTTGAAATTTAGTCTAGAACTCAATGATCACCAAGCACTGGATTTGAAATTACTTACTCCTGAATGTAACAAGATATCCTTTCAGAAGCAGGACGAATTAAGGTTGGAGACAAATGCTGCATATAATATAGATCTTAACCTCATTTAGAAGCAATGTTGTTTAAGGCTGTATTAAGGGATTGAGTTACCACTTCTGCTTAAACAGAAGTGACAGAGTCATTCACAAGGGTAATAAAAATAAACAAGATAATGCAATAGAAGGAATTGCAGCTCCTGGTAAGGAAGTAAGTGAAAAATTAATGTGGATCTTCTATTACCACTCTTTGGAAAGCAGCATGGGATCCAACCTCCAAATGCAACTCAATTTAAGTAGAGTTTTCAAAAAGCCCTCACTGAGGTCTCAAATGTAATCTAGTGGACTCCATCAGAAGGCTCTGGGTTAGAGCTCTGCTGCTACAAAAGACCACTTTACTTTTCACAAACCACTTTTGTATTTGAATGTTCTGTTGTATGAAAAAACTGTGTTTGTTATTTTTTAGATATATCCCTTCTTTTCTAGACCCACTCATAAAATATCTAAAGAGGCTGAAAAACACAGGGCTGATTTCTGGTTTATAATTCATACAGGTTTCCCAGTGCAGGGAAGCTTCTAGGACTGTCTGAAGCATCCTGTAAGAACTGCATGAATGAAGCTTGTTTTGCTAATGCTGGTTTTGTAAAGTATGCCTGGATAGCATGATTAATCTTGCACTCAGCAGTCATTTAATTTTTTTCAGGGTTTATCCTAACAGACTCTGAATAAACTCCTGCAAAATAATTACTGTACAATGATTTATCTATCATGCTAACCAGTGAGTGTTGAGAGTGTTCAATAGAGAATCTGTTTGTTAACGATTCCTTGCCTAACACTATTCATTCACAAGAGACAAATTGGTGGGCAGACTTTATAGATTACAGGTATTAAAGCACCCACTGGCTTTAAAAGAATAGTGCTGTTAGAAATCCCAGACAACAATTCTTCAACCAAAGCATTGTCCCCTTTCTGACACTCTGATGATGCTATGATGTTAAAGGTGGAATGAATTGCCCTCTGAAGTGCTTCTTTTTCTCTCTGTTGACTACAGAGGGACTCTAGAGACCAGCTTTGACATGATGCCTAACTTTCAGATAGCTGAAGTCACAAAAGATGAATACCATCTTGTCTAACTTCATACTACAAAGCACCTGAATGTCTGGACTAAATCTTGCCTAGGGAGATTGAATCTTGTGATATTGTGAATTAGATGACTGGTTTATTATACAGATTTTATTCTCTGACAGTTCAGTTGAGGTCTAGGCTAAGAATTGCAAACTGAATTAGCTTTGCAAGTTGGAGTTTAGGAGATTTTTGTTCTTCTATACACTGAAAATATTTTCTGGCCTTTGTTCAAACACTAAAAAAAGGAGACAGCATCAGCAGAATGTAGATGTTCTAAAAAAAGGTCTCCTATACACTATTAAGACAGAGAAATAGGGAGAAAGGGAAAGTCCATTGCTTGGCTCTGTAAACTGGAAAAGAAACAGCCTTCATTTCATCTGATAGTATCGCTCTGAGATGGTATAGCAGAATGAATAAATGGAAACAGAAAAACTTCTCTGTAGTCTTTATAGAACTGTATCAGGGTGGGCTTGCAGTGTAGGAAGAGTAATTTTGCATGACTGACTTCCATTTGGTGGCATCTGCCTGGTCATGACACTTTCATTTCAGCAATTATCCTAATTGTCCAGTAAAGGAATGCACTGTTTACTTGAAAAGTCAAGAAGTAATATGGACCAGAGAATGTTGTCTTTCTCTGAGAAAGACAACTGTAATGCATCACTGCTGGTGGCTGGTACTGCTACTAACAGAAGCAGCAAGTAGAAGCACATTTATTACAGTTTGAGGGCAGCTACATGAAGCCACAAATTAGGCCACATTCTACAAATCAACAATTAAGATGAAGACTACTTGCTATATAAACTTATAATGGAATAATAATTGCCCTAAAGGTTTTGTGATGAGATTAGACAGGCAGGAATGTTTTATGACTAAAGAGAAAGAGGAGAAATAGGCTTGTCCATATGAAACGAATTGTTTGATTTCACTTGGGAACAGAGGAAGCTGGAGGTGCTCCAAAGATGAAATTAGAAGAAAACAGAAGATAAACACTATAAACACAGAAGACCACTGCAAAGCACTCTGCAAACATGAGCTGGCCAAATATCTCTTGGAGTAGAACTTTTCCAACATAGAACAGAAAAGTTTATTTGCATTTCTCAGTTGTCTTAACCAGTTGCAAGCTATATTTTTAGGAAATAGACTTTGTATTTTGCAATCCTATTTAAAAAATTCAATATTACTTTATAGTAATATGCATCATTGCAAATACTGTGTCAGCTTCAGCCTCCTTTACCTACAGTGTAAAAACAGCTATAACTTAAGCCTAACTCTTTTGTAGGCTGTAAAGAGATGAGCAATAATGAAGAAACTGAAGTCCAAATCAGCAATGTTCCTATCAAACTTCTTGCTAGGCTCCTCCTTTGATAATTACATAGGGGCAGATCTTCAGCTGATGCAAAGAGTCGAAATCCAACAATTATTGGGATGATGTGCAATGTGCTTTAGAAACTTCACTGGCAGAAGCTCCTCACAAGTAACTGCATAGTTACTCACTTTCTTCACTTTGGGAAACAGCTCCCACGCAATAAATACTTCCTTTACTCTGCTGTCTAAGCCACTCGGCAATTTTTGTAGACAGGTGAGTCATTTTGCTGCTGTTTTGTTGCTGATGTGTACAGTAAGAGCCTGATGAGCTAACGCTGTCACCAAAACTTTACACTTAATGTTTGTGATCTTATAACAGTTGCTTTCTTTTTGTTATGGTTTCATTAACAGATGTTCATGAACACGTGTACATGCACTGTTATTCCATGAGGAGCTTAGAGACAACAGTGTCTTTTTAGAAATCAATAGCAACACTGATAATATTACAGAAATACTGAAATTTAATCCTATTCATATTTATCTTCTTTTTCTTTTTTTTTTTTTTTTTGTACTGTATATCTTGATGCTGGATTTATGCAGTTGTTACTTACAGCTCTAAATGATGTTTTAAAAATCCAGTACATAACTTGGGCCTAAGCGCGTGGAATATTCAGTGCTGTAGTCTCAGAGAAATCATTGACACTAGATTGTGGCTCACACAATTGAACCAAAATAGCTTAGATCCCTCTATGCTATAACCCATCAACTCACCGAACCAGACATTGCCTCTCAATCCTCAAAGATTTTAGGTATCCAAATAGTTCCATTGTTCATCTGTATTCACAGCAAATTAAGATCTACTATTGATGATACTTTTGAAACATGATAAATGTCTCTTACAGAGTTGACTAAATTAAATTTCCTTGTAGATCTGAAAAACATCTCCAGATCTCTTACTTTGCTTACAAATATGCTGATACTCCATCAGTCATGTCCCAGGAACAGTACGGTCCAGTCTGGAATTGGACTCAGGATCCAGCTGACTCATTTAATTGCCTGCAGCCTCCCAGTTATACAAAACTTCAGCAGGCAGTAATTTGAAAAAGGGAGGGAGGGGAAAAGGTATGTTCTCAAAATTTCTTTCATGTAATAAAAACTGACTGCAATTTAAGTTCTTGCCATCCACATGTGACTTCTGGATCAATAAGCCTTTCTAGCAGGGCTTTGAAAGGCTCAATTCATAAAAGCCCTGTGCACCTCATTTATGGAGGCACTCTGTAAAGCTGCCTCCATGGAGGCACGGTGCACACTCTGTCTTTTCCATCCTCGAGATGGAAGGCATGCCTCAGTGCCAGTCAGTAATGATGGCATTTTTGAAAACTCCTGGGGGATTAAGGAGTGGAGTTCCCATTAATTTGTGCTCCTAAGTCACTTGGCACCTTTTAGAACCTCCTCTCTCTCCCCATGTTTTCAAAACTTCAAAGTAAAAGAATTGCAACATACAGGCTTAATGATGCTACCCAAGATTCTGTTGTGCAGGCACTGGTTGTGAGTTTCCAAATACAGCATAAAGGACTTTCATTTGTTGAAAGGGTACATGCTGCTTTTCAGAAAACTTTAGTCCCCTTTACAGATTCTTAAATTTTTCAGGGGAAAAAAAAAATCAATGCAGTAGGTTTAGTCAGTTGTCATGCCTATTTCTGTGTTACGAATTTGATTTGAAATACAAGGTCGAGGCTTTTTGGTTTCAGTTGTTCTATTGCAGACTGTCACTGTATCCATCACCGTTGGCACCAACCTGCTGCACCTCTCCTGTACTGGATACAGTGCAGGATTGTTAAACAATGTCCATGGCCTGGTTTAGCAATTGGTTTGCTAAGAAAGCTGACTGCAGAAGACCTGTCAGAAACAGAACAGCAGGACAAAGCAATCAGGATTCCCGAAGGCAGAAAGGGGAAGGCTTTGGACAAAAAGAGGGAAGAGCTGGACAGGGTCTTATAGCGTGACTGGGGCAGATTTACAGTGAGACCTCTCAGATACAGAAAGCAAGCTGAACTTGAACATTTCAGAAGATAAGCCCAGAGGTACTGAAGTGCCTTGAGCCAAAATCTAAAGGACTCTACCCCGTGGGAAGAAAGAGGAGGAATTACACCTTTTTTTGAATCTTGTATGCATTGCACCACTACAGAGCAGTGGTACCTCAGTATCCACTGCTGGTACATGTGATACTTAGGCAGGCTTTTTTAAAAAATAAGGTTCCTGCTGTTGACATTACTTCATTTTCAAGCAAACACAGAATATCTTTTCTTATTGTGCCTTTTTATCCTCATTCTTGTTCTTCGTCTTCCAAAATCTATTTTGCTCATCAAGGCTCCTCAGGATCTGGTGAGACATATCAAAAAATGGGACGTGTTTCCATGTGAACATCCTACGTATTTATCTTTGCTTTTGATCTTAATTTTAAATGTTAATTGATTTATCCTTGTGCATTTCATTAAATTTTGACAATTCACTGAATTTCCTTCACTTGGTTTCTTTGCCAGTTCAACAGATTATCCATATAGTTAGTTCAGTCTGGTTGATTGAGTGACTATCTGATTAAGTTTGATTGCGCTAGTTAATTAATTGGATTGTAAATGTTTATTCCAATCACTTTCTAACTGGTCAAACTTTTTAATCATTTCCACCATCTAGACCAATTATTCCTGCCTGATATCCTGTCATTTGTTTTCAGCATTACTAGTTTATCACCATCTCTCCCTTTCTCTATTACCTGAAGAAAGCCTACAAGAAAGATTGACAGAGACTATTCAGAGGAGCATGTAGTGACAGGACAAGAGGAAATGGCTTCAAACTGAAAGAGAGTAGGTTTAGATTGGATATTAGGAAGAAACTCTTTACTGTGAGGGTGGTGAGGCACTGGAACAGGCCGCCCACAGAAATTGTGGATGCCCCATCCCTGAAAATGTTCAAGGCCAGCTTGAATGGAGTTCTGAACAACATGGTCTTGTGGAAAGTGCCTCCGTCCATGGCTGGAGGGTTGGAACTGGGTAATCTTTAAGGTCCTTTCCAGCCCAAACCATTTTGGGATTCCATGTTTCTCTTCTTTTGCTCACACAGTCTGACTCCTTTCCTTTCTGCTTGATCATCTCCTTCTTCTGTTCTGACTTTCTAAGCTTCCCCACTGTCTCTCACATCTTCACAAACATGAATCAAGTTGCATAGTCAGGTCTTAACTTCAAACACCAGTCCTATTTAAACCAACAAAACTTTCCTACGAGGGAGCTTCACGGATATAAAACAATTCTCAGAGCAAAACTAGCCTGACTCTTAGTTTTTTGCAAAATCAAGGATTTCCATGCCCTCTGTAATAGGCCAGCGGTCCTTTGAAAAGTTAGGGGTTTATTATGGAGAGAGAAAGGGAGAGTGAGACTGTCATCTACTTACACAGTGGACTCAGATTGCATACATCTTTGAATCTGGAGTAATACCAGCTTAAAATCATTGGGTCACCCATAAATCATCATTGTCCTTCCCATTTCTCA
Source organism: Climacteris rufus (assembly GCA_013398175.1). Lineage (NCBI taxonomy): Eukaryota > Metazoa > Chordata > Aves > Passeriformes > Climacteridae > Climacteris > Climacteris rufus. The sequence goes on along the minus strand of VZRZ01001922.1, from coordinate 1,574,363 downwards.
AGTGATAATAGCAAATCCTATGATTGTTTTAATAAATCCAAGCAGTTAAAACATCACAAGAACTAAGTGGCAGCAATTAATAGTAATAAAAATAAGTTCAATTTGGGGAAAGCAGATTACAGAGTTCATTTTCTTTCACTGAATCAATGGCTCCCCAGTTGAAATAAGCTTTAATTAAAGGAGAAGGTCAGGATAAAAATCATATACAGCATTAAAAAGATAATGTATTGGCCAATTCTTCAAGGTGTTAAAAAGTACTTAAGACTCACAAGTGCCAACATTTGAAGTGTCTCTCGAGCAGCGCCTAGTACCTCTTATGAGCAGGTCTTTCTCTTTGGATTATTAAAGCTTTGGAATTTAAAGGCTGAGATTTTTCCTTTCTGTTTCTTAACCCAAGTCACTCAACCTTTTCTGAGTTAGAGTGGATGAACCTGTTCACTGTGGTAAGGCACACCTATTTGGAGCTGCAATGGCAGATTCAAGCCGTTCTATCTTCTGCATGAAAATATCTATCTTAAAGAAAAGTTTTAAGTGTATTATTACATCATGCAAAATATTTTTTATAGCACCCTCCTCTGTACCTCAAGCCCCCAAATATATGGTCAGGTGATTACCAAACAAAAAGCCAGAACACTAGGCCCCATTCACCACCAAACTATCATGGCAGACCTATGAAACCCAAATTCTCTAGATATTCAGGTTTGCTTCTCCCCTACTGCTCCTTTGGTGAGCACACTGATGTTCTAAATAGATTAAATTATTTCACGTAACCACCACTGTCTAAATCTGGCTCTGCAAGAAGTAGGTGTTCACAGTCAGTAACAGAAACACATAATCACTAATTCATTACTGCAAGAAGCTACTCTACCACTAATTGAGTTACTGTGCCTTTTCTAGAAGCAATATTAAAACTAAATTCGCTTAATTTTTTTATTCCTAGCGTTACAATAACTTAATTTTAAAAAGATGAAAGTGAAAACAAAGATAAGCCCCATAACAAGTTCATTAAATTTATTTTACTTAAATTGGCACAAACCACAAGTGAAATAACTTTCGTTTTAGAATGACTTTAAAATTATTTAACTTCACTACAGCCACCACACTCACCTGCAAAGCTGTTTTTTCTCCAACACAAGATCCCTACAGGATTAAAACACTAGCAGGTTAGAGATAGTTTTTGGCAGACAGGTTGGAGTCAGAATAATCAGTCATACCTCATGGGGGAGTAGAGGTGAATAGGGAGGAAGGTGGTTGCCAAAGCATTTGGAAGCAAATATTCTTAAAATAGTAAGGCTTTTCCAAATGCCTACTTAGTGAAATTAGACCCACAGGAAAACCAGCTCAGTTGGACTGTATAAAGAGCATACGCCACTCCATGGAAAAATGCTGCCAATTTGCCCAATTCTATTTTCTTAAATGAAGAAACCTAACAGAAACAAACTGAATAATCCCATTGATTTCAATTAATTCTGGATCTTTTCTCTGGCTTAGTAAGGTCCTTAACCTTGGTATTAATACCAAAGGAAATTATCCAGCTTCCTTTCAACAAAAATTACCTGGATAGGCCAAATAAGTATTATGGTAAATGTTAGTCCCTAACCTCAAATAGAGACAGCTACTTCTGATATTATTACTACTTTTCTTTTTTTAATTATGTTTATTTTTTAGTTTTATAACAATGGCACAATACTGACTGTGCTCATTGTTCTGTTCATCTGTTCCCCTGAATTTCTGCACAGGGGTGGATCTCCAGACCATACAAGATGATGTGTTTGTTTCTACTGAAGGTTCATATCTTCTGTCCCACATCCCATAAATACAACTAAGGAAATAAATAAACATACAATACTGTCACAACTAATCTAGTGATTTAGTAAATCTTCTGTAAATATATTGCAATTTTACCCAAGAGAAAATTTCCTAAATGTCATAGAAAAATTTTTTAATTAATTAATTATTAACATCGAAATGCACTGTGTGTCATGTGGGACTTCATTTTGAAACACGTTTAATTTTTTTACAGTGAGAGAAAGCACTTTCTGGAGCAACTCCCCAGAGATGTGGTAGAGTCCCCATCACTGGAGGTTTTCAAGATGCAGCTGGTCAGGCTTCTAGACAATCTCACCTAGACTCCTTTTCACATTAAAGGTTGTACCAGTGTCTCTTTTGAGGTTCCTGTCAACCCAGGCTATTCTGTGATTCTATCACATACAGTGTTATAATCTCAGTTTTCTGTTTTGGAAGAGGTTAACTTTTCTAGGCAATTCTCCAGTAGGAAGCATCAAGAACTCATTTTGAAAAGGGGCTTACTGGTATTTCATTAAGTTCAGTTAACCACAACATCCTGTCATCAAATTAATTTATAAAACAAATTGCAGAAAGAGAGCATGTGGGAAAATAGAATGATACATATTCAGATTTTGTCCGACTGAACAAAAACACGATTTTAGTAATGATTCAGATGCATAAGCAATCCTGTCTGGAGAAAGCCCTTATTGATCTCCTGCAGCTGATTAATAAATCTGATGCTAGAATATTTATCAAACCGAATCATGAAAAATTCTGTCTGGCAGTTGATCATATTTCTTCAGACATGTTGTAAGTCCATATTTTTACTTTTCTCTTGCTATGTCTTCTTTCAGTAAAATCACTTCCTGGTCTTCAAAATTTTTCCTTTCATGAGAGGTCCTGTGCTTTAGAGCAAGGATTTTGCCTTTAGTACAACCTGAACTCCAATTTTCAGAAATTTGCATACATATTACAACCATCAGATCATCACAGAACTAACGGCCTACCAGCTTGGAAGGTAATGTGTGTTTCTATGTACTTTCAGTATCTACTGAAAAATGCTATTGCTGAGTGGACAGAAGCATTAACTTAATCATGAACACATGGTCTCTCCCCTCTCCACAATAAATGGGTTTTATGTTGCTTACTGAGCTTGAAAACTTGAAAGCTAAGTGCTTCCTCTTGGGCAGGCTGAGTGTCTGAAATAACTGCTTTTAATGGCCCTGGAGCATCATTAAACCTTTAACACGTTTCAGAAGCATTTGATCTCCACGCCCCCTAGGTAAAAATTTACTTAGAATTGGTAAATCAAACACTGCTAAGTAAAACAATGTTTTGTCATTTACTTGTGCTTACTAATAAATATTTTAATTAAGACTTTTGGAAATAAGTTAGCAAATTAATTAATTTACAACTGCAATAAAAAGTCAGTAAGAAACCCATTAAATATCATAAATAAGTCAATACATTACTTAGGAAATGAACTCTATTTTTATTACTAGAAATTACCACCAACTATAAAATGCCACTGTACCAATTACTTTACTTGTATAAGTAACAAATTTCTTAACTGATGTTATTATTATATTACTTCTCTGCAATTTGTCTTTTTTTTTTTTGTTTTTTTTTTTTTTGCTTTGGCTACTGCACTTATTTAAATAGTAAGTTGTAAGAAAGAGAATTAGGCAATCAATAGCTTAGATTTTACACACTGACAAACCCAATTTCCTTCACATTTAAGTCAGTAATTGAAAGTCAATTGGTTGCAGCAGAATGGGCAATGCTACCTGTTAGTTGTCCTGAGACAAAACCTGTAGAAGTACAAGCCATCTCTCTATTGACTCTAGGGCCTCTCGGATCAGAGTCTAATCCTAAGGTTGAGATAAAACTGCAAGAGCTTTCCTTTTACTATGGGAATTGGGAAATGTGACAATATTCAAGTGACGTATCACAAGAATTTTCAACTGTTGAATTTTTTAAAAAATTAGAATTTTATCAGCATCTGACCCTAGGTTTTTAAATTTAATTCTCCATTCAATCGCATAACAACTGGTTTGGTTTTTTTGGCAGTTCAAATGTGGTAATTTTTTCTATGCAAAATCTTTTCTATTATTAAAGAACTCAAAAAAATGCACAAAAGCAAATTCTAACCACAAACTTTGACCTTCTTCAAGTCCTTTTTTTTTTATCCAAAGAGTGGTCAGGCACTGGAATGGACTCCCCAGAGCAGTGGTCACAGCACCAAGCCTGACAGAGTTCAAGAGGCATTTTGACAATGCTTTCAGGCACATGGAGTGATTCTTGGGAGTGGTGCTGTGCAGGCCCAGGAGTTGGATTCAATGATGAGTCCCTTCCAACTTAGCATCTTCTGTGATTCCGTGGTTTTATGATTCTTTACCTACACCTATGGAAATGGTAGCCTAATCTCCGAAGATTGTACGTACACCTTAATTTATTTTTAAATTGTGTTTATGGTCTTCAAAAGGCTTAGAAAAATCAGGCTGAAGGCATGTTGCTGTTTCTCAGATGTTTCTTTCCCAAATTAACTCATGTTTTATGTGCTTCAATGGCATTAAGTAGCTAAGCTGCCAAAAGGCTTCTACCAGCTGCAGCAAAATTAGATTTAGATTAATCTTTTCTTATTACTTTCCCTATTTTCTCCAAGCTTAAGGTGTCACCCTCAGGTGCTCATCACCACCTCTTTCCTTGTAAAAGGACACTGCCACATCTTCAGCTGCATGCAAAAGGCTTAGCGGTCTAAACCAACTGAAAAAAAAAGAACAAGTGGCTCTATTCTCCTGTGGTATTGTTCATACATTGTGTCCTGTAAGCAGAGCAGAGGAGTAGCTGTTTGCTACAAATCTAAAGGCAAAATGGCAGATTAATTCCTTCTTTGCTCAGAATGGATCTCAACAGCCTCAGCACCTGACATCCACTGTCTGCAGAGCAGTGCTTGGTACTCATAAGAGCTCAGATTCTGTCACCTCTGGCTCGCCCTCGAGTGCTCCCAAGAGAGGAGTTCCTGTGCCCACAGTCTGTTACACTGAATTCCCAAAGCCCTGGAGATGTGAACGACTTGTGCCCGTACACAGCAGCAGAACAGGCGCGTTCTGTCTGAACGTGCCTTGTGCTTCCAGCACAATGTCAGGCTGTTCCTCATTGGAGCTTAGAGAGCACCTTTATGCACAAACAGTGCAATAAATCCTTTAATACAACTGGCCTTTGTGGAGAGCAAGGTAAATGACCAAAATAATGTATGTTCTGCAGCACATTTCCCTGTCCTAGAGAGGCTGAAAAGAAGGACATGCAGCTCAACTCAGCAGTACTCCAAATAAATAAAATGGACAAAAAGTAATGTGTTAAGAGCTATAAGTAGTAATATTCTTCACTGACATGCCACCTAAAGATTTCAGTATGATTCACAGAGTCTGTAAAAGTGGGAGAACTAATATGCAGCTGCTTCTGGCATAGAGCACTAAATTTACATATTTGGATTGATAACACAGCTCGTATTAAAAAAAGTAACCCCCATTTAGGTTGCCCATTATCAAAATCCCACACATTACACTGAGCTATTAGGGGCTACTCAGCAATAACTGCTTTGGAACATTGCCAAAGAAAGGCATACTTTATTAGAATAAAGTTTTCCACAGTTTTTTGAAAAACAACCCTGAAATTTGTAACCACTAGCATAAAAAAGATGGCTTGCAAGATGTCTGCCTAGGAACGCCTCATCTGTTCTACTTTCTGCTGCAGAAAAGTGTAGGTGTCAGGATAGGCATCTGGCAAGCCAGGATGAATACTACTTCTTTTCTCCCAAAATGAAATTTTCATAGATATTCTTTCCAAATGGAAAAAAAAAAAAAAACAAACACAGAAACCCCCCCCCAAACCAACCACCCAACCAACCCACTCAACACATTAAAAAAAAAGAAAAAAGAAAAAGAAAAAAGAAAAAACAAGAAAACCAAACTTGTTTTTAACTTCTGGAGGGGAACTTCTAAGGTAACATTTAAAAAGATTCTTCCCTGGAACAACTCTATTTTATTTTTTTTAATTTAAATTATTTATTTGACAAGAACCTTTCATTCTGTGGTTTCTGCAACAGTCAGAAATCACGCTTCTCTCAAAAAAGGCATCAAAGTACTAAGAGCTAGGAGCAATAAAGTACTCTGTTACCTGAACTGCAGTTCTTCATGGCAAAGGAATCCACAGCTGCTACACTCTTGTTCCCATTAGGAATATACTCCAGTGAGATCCGAAAGGGTTTCTCCAGGTTTCCAACTCTCCTTTGAAGCAACACCCATCTGGTCTCATCATACAGCAAGAAGAAAGAACAAAGGAGAAAAGCCATAAGAAAGGCTACTTTACAAGGACCAAATCCCCCAAAGGACCAGTTCCACATGTGCCTGGTCGTACTCTGCCCCCTATCCCAGTCCTCACTTCCTTCACAGTGCCCCATAGTCAGGGCCTTTCCCTCCCATGGATTTTGCAAAAGCAAGCTTCTAAGCACCAAGATTTCCACCCAGTTAAGATGTGGAATCCCAGCTAAACAGTAGCTTATTGCTCTCTTCTGTCACACTTCTGTGGCCCCAGATTTCTCACAGATGTTTGCCTGCTGTCTAAAAGAAGCCTAAATTTCTGTGCAAAGCAAGCTGTGAAATCTGTAACACACTGTGCACACACCCCCTAAATATCACTCCTGATTCTCCCCGAAGAGTGTCTTAGTCACTCAGGAAAAAAAGCCAGTCTCCAGGGCTGTAAAATAGCTCTAATTCCCAGCACTGCATCACTGGTTGAGGTAACACGCTTTGCTTCTAATGCAGTTGGCTGGAACATCTACACATGCACAAAGCACTACAACTAAAACATGCCATGTCTCCTCCACTTCCTGTCCCCCTTTCCCTACTTACCTCCCTCCCAAATGACAAAAATTCCCAGCAAGTAAATCAAGGAAGTGAATTAGGAGCCCTGGAGAGTAACATCCACACTCCAAGCGTGTTTCAGTTTAGTCTGCTTGTTGCCAAGAGTAAAAAAGAACAAAAAGCCTGTATGAGCTTAATTTATTCTTTGAGATGCTAGAAGACATCAAGGCCTGACTGCCTTTCACCTCCACCTCCTCCCCGCTGATCAGATGCTGCTTTACCCTAAATAACTTCCAGCCAGAGAGCACAAGAACTGTTCCCAGACCCCTAACTCCATTTCTGTATCCCACAAGACAAGCCTAAAGGCAGGCAGTAAAAATATATGTATGTCTTTCTGCCAGTATACTGGAATTCTGATCTGCAAGGAGAAGTTTCAGGAGTTAAATAGTTGTATGATAACATGGTCTGCCCCATTTCCCTTTGCATCCTTGGGCACAGTAAAATCCCTTGATACCATTGTGAAGGGCTGCTTCCCAAGGGGCATGTATTACCTCAGCAGGGGTACAGATCCCATCACCTGTTTCACTCCAGTTTACCCCAAGCCTGCTCACTAACCATAAACATGATCAGAGACGAGATTCTGTAAAGTCACTCAGCCACTACTAATCCACTTTTTCACATTTCTCTTCTGTTACAGGAAAAACCCAGCATCAATGAGAGAGGTCTCTTTGTAGCTTACTGTAAGTGGTCAGCTGGAGTCTAACAAGCCAACAGGGCCTAACAAAGCCTATTAGGAAATGCAGCTCCAGCTCCAACTTCTAAAAGATCTTATTGTGCTTCCTTAAGTTTTTGAACACCAATATCAAGCATTTTAGGAGAAGACTGTAACTATTTCTAGTTGTCAGAAATTTTTCATAGCTCTTACAAAAAAGTGCACATTTTTTTATTGCTCTTACAAAAATATTTCCTCATCCAGTACCCCCCTGTGTATGTGTTTGTGCATGTCTATAAGCTGTGAAAAAGAACACTTCCTCAGGAAAGGGAACCCACTGGAAAAGATGTTCTAAGGAAAAGAAGCTACACAATTTATCTGGCATCCATTACAAGAATCTCTTTCGTCAGAAGTATTTCAAGATTTGGATGTTATGAAGTTAAGACATGCTTCTGAGAGGAAATATAACAACATGTGTGAATGGCATTTGCACCAATGGACCATCACTTGTGTCTGGCATGAGCATGGATCAATCCCAAATGGCAGACCCTACACTGCCACGAGCTAGGAGACTTTTCTTGGTTCCAGACACACTGTTAGTTTTGTCAAGGACACAACAGTGTCATTATGCTCCACTGAACTGGACAAAATTCCCAGCAGGCAAGGAAGCTGCCAACAGGTGTGTGAAGGACCTAAAGAAAAGTCCTAAGCAAGGGCTGCAGAAGGACCCTGCTGACAGGGTGCAACTTAACTTGCAACTTAGAAAAGCAAACGCTGCTTTTTAATGATTTACTAGGTGTCTTCCTCCCTCCTTTTCCAGCGAGAACAGTGAAAATAGACTACTAAATTTCATTTTTTGTTTACAGTTATTTTCATTTCCCCGTCTCTCACTTCTGTGCTTGAGGCTGCTGCTTGAGAAGAGGATGTTGGCGTCCTCGCTCTTTTTCTGGCCCACTCCCCCAAGAGATAAATCTGCTTTTGTGAAAATTAAATAGAATAAAGCATTTGAGGGTATTTTAAATGCCTAGCTTCTGTGTGAGTTATTTCTTTTGATGTCATCTCAATTTAGGTATATTATAAGGATTAGAGGATTCGAATTTCCCTACAAATAGAGTCAAAACTCACCCTAGATTAATTTTGATTATGAAATACAAAAGCATCTGTATGTCATGAAAATGGTTTTCTTCAGCTTCAGAAGACTGATGGATTTTAATTCCAAGTACGCAGTGGCTCTCAACAATGATTTCCATTTCTGTGCTACTGCTAAACCTCTGGATAAATGTGCTGGGGGTTTTAGGAATTGCTTTTTTGAGTTACCGGTGCAATAACTTTAGTTTGAGATTCTCAGGCCTCTCATAGTTTACCACAGAAACTTTATTAACTCCCAGAGCTCTTGCCAAGCAGGTATTTTATATCACCACAACCCAAGACTGGAAAAACCAGACTCACTCAAGTTCAGATTCATTACAAAATATATTCATACTTCATGGTACAAATTTCTACAATAGGCTGCCTGAGATTCAAAGATTCATGTGAAAAGAAATACCAAGTATCAGCCTCTCTCTTCAGAGACATAAAGATGACCTTAACTGGTGGATTTATCAGGGACCCTAAAAATAGCTACAGGGTCAGAAGAAGCATCTGCAGGCAAATTCAGATAGGAATCAGTTCTAACATCATTTTGCGGCAGAATTGGGACTCTGATCTCTAGACCTTCCTATACAACACACTGTATTACACAGACCCATACTCATTTGCAGATCCTGTACTTTAGATGTAGGCTGCCTGGCAGCAGCATCAGCAAGATCTCCTTCAGCATAACCAATATGCATTAGATATTAATTAGTAGTAGCTTTATTAAATTTCTATCAGTGTCCTACTTGCTATGAATCTAATTTTAGAAAGGATTTTAGCAAGATAACAGAAAAGCTATTTCAGTTCTCTTTTGGGATAGATGGGGAAACATGTGGAACCTCCTCATAAGGGAGACATACTTTACCAACCTGACAGGTTTCTGTGCTGGGATGATAGGCTTGATGGAGGAGGAGAGCAGTGGGTGTTGCTTATCTTGACTTAAACAAGGTTTTCAATACTGTCTCCAATCCTCCTTGCTGACTGACAGAAGCACAGACTATGTAATTGGGTGCTGAGGTGGACTGGCTTAGAGGTTCTCATCAGTGGTGCAAAGCCCCCTGGAAGCAGGTCACTAGGGTTACACCTCTGGTTCTGTAGTGTTTTCTGTCTTCATTAAAGACCTGCACAATGGGACAGGCTGCACCATCAACAAGCAAGACTGGGAGAAGCAATTGATACATGGGATAGATGGGCTGCCACTGAGAGGGGCATTGACAGGCTGGAAATTTTGATCAATGGGAACCTCATGAAGTTCAGGAAAAGGAAATGCAAAGAGCTGCCTCTGCAAAGGAACAACGTCATGCACCAGCACAGGTCAGAAAGTGGTTTTGCCAAAGATGACTTGTGAGTCCTGGTGTACAAAACGTTGAGCATAAGCTAGAAATGTGTCCCCAGTGACGTGAAAGGCCAAAAAATTCCTGGCCTGCAGTAGGAGCCACAGATCAAACGGGTGATTCTTTCCCACTAATCAGCATTGGGGAGATACATCTGGAACACTGGGTCCAGTGCTGCGCTTTCCAGCACAAGACAGACATAAGATAGAGAAGTGAATCCAGCAAAGAGCCACAGAGATGATTAAGAGACTAGAACATCTGACACATAAAAGGCTGAAAGGCTGAGAACATTGGGATTGTTTAGCCTGGAGAAGAGGACACTCAGAAAGGATCTTATCAATATTGATATGTAATGGGTGAATGAAGACAGAATTGTACAGTGATCTCCAACAAAAAGGCAAGAGGCAAGCACAAGGCACTTTTCTTGGATCGGAAGATCAGAAATTCCATTTAAGCACAAGAGAAAACTTGCTTACTCTAAGGGTGACAGAACACTGGAAAAAGTTGCCCAGAAATCTTACGGAGTCTCTATTTCCAGATACTTAAAACATGAACAGATATTGCTCTGGGTAACCTGCTCTAGCTCACCCTGCATCGAGTAGGGAAGTTGGACTACTCAATCTCAAAAGTTCCTTCCAATCTCAACCATTCTGCATTTGTGAAACTTAGGTCCCAAAAGCAAATCACAGCAGGTAACAGATTGCTCCTGTTATCCTCTGCATGACCTCCAAGCACTCTACAGAGTGATGACTCAGCCGTAAGCTGACGACTTCAAGGCAAAAGCATCAGTTACTGTACTACAGCTATCATCTCCATACAGCCTTCAACATCACAGCCTATTTCTACCACAGCATTGGCCATAATAACCAAGACAATATCTCTAGATACTGCCTCAAGCAATAAAAAAGACTGCAGTTTAACATTTTAATTTAAAACTTTATGCTGCAAAGCAACACACTGTGTTGTATTGTTTAGGCACTGCTCACTGTGTTGATACAACAAATCAGATCCATCAGGTCTTTCACTGAAGCTACAGTAAGAAAGATTTTGGCTCAGACATTTAGAATCTATAATATACATCAATTTAGACAGCAACTATAACACTGTGGTCTTCGGGGACAGTAACCCAAAATCCTAGATGCAAATATTTTCAGACTTTAAATAAGTTCAGTCCTGGATAGGTCATCTAGAAAGAATTTGTTGCTTACAGAAAGCCTGGGCAACACCCAGAGTTTGTTTTAGAAGGTGCTTCTCCAAAACACAAAACACTGCTGGCAGAACTTGAGCCCAGGTTTACACAGAAGCAGAAGGGCTGAATTTTCAAGTGACTTCTGTATTTTCATTCACACTCCTTAACGCAAAGGTGTGCTGGAGACTGCCTTTGGCCTTGCTCAGCCCTGCAAGGGTGAGGTGTTTGATCCCAAACAAGTCAAAGTACTTCTCTGTAACCTAACTTTTCTTAAGCCTCCCATCCATGACTCAGTTTGCCAAGTACAAGGTTTCAGAAGCCATAATCCAGTTGTCATGGAAACTTAAGAGCAGTAGTTATAGTTTAGACACTCTGGTTGTTCATGCAGCATGTAGCTTCAGAAGGAACACTTTCCCGATTTATCCTAGTCAATACATTAATGTTTTGGATGCCATTTTGCATGCTTCTCTGGTTAATGCCAGCGTTGATTAATTGCAAGTGCAAGTCAGGATGATCTCCTAGAGGCAGTGCATTAAAAAAAAAGGAAGTGCTAGAACTCTCAAGTAAAGTCTCAAGCCAGAACACTTTCATCCTGCATTTGTCTGCCTTCATGGATAAATGAATTTGAATCCAATTAACATTCACATACTCTTTCATCCTGTTAAAGAGGGATTTCAAAATGTTTAATTGTAGCAAGCTTTGGGACTCTGATTTTGACATCCAATGCACAGCAACTATCTTTGTGACCATTCACCAGACATCCAACTAATTCTTGAATGTTGAATTCATTTTTGTGCTGTCAGACAGCCTGACACCTGTGTTGCCAGTTGTGTCACCACCTATGCCTTCAGTTTGCACTTGCCCCAATGCATAAGTTTCACCTAGAACACTGACAGACCCACTGCTTCACGTGCTTTCACATGGAGAGAAATTTTGAAAGCAGAAGTCTTTCACAAGAAAAATATGGAAAGGATTAGCAAAAAAACCCCAAAGAATCAATGCTTAATTGCTATTGCCTCATATATAATAAAAGCGGGCTAAAGTGCACATGAACTGTGTTGTGGGGAATGAAGAGCTGTGTGGCCCCTCCTGGGTTATGAATCAGCTTGTGTGCTCCCAGCAACTATTAATAGCAGGTTGAGGGAACACAAGGACTATGTCCTCTCCTTAAGGAGAAAACTCCCTAAATTCAAGCTGTATTCTGCTCTCTCATCTCCACTTGGCACAGAACAAAAATTGTGGAATTTAAGAGACTCCTCATAGCTAAATTGAGTAAGAGCATTATTTTATTTCTTCAGGTCTAGGCTCTCATCTAAAATACTTGTGTTGCTACCAGTACTTATCATGGTATGCCGGTGAGGAAAATGCAATGTATCTCATCAAGGACTTATATTTTATCTCTTTGGTAAAAGGTTCAGCAAACTTTTGGGAATTACAAAATTAAATAGAAATAATAGCAGCTGAATCAGAGTATTTCACATCAAAATCCACCTGCAGCAGTGAAAAAATTAGAAGCTGATTTTTGAGAATGAAACCTTGTGAAGGGCAGAGTTAGAAATTAGCAGTAGGAGCCAAAAAGATAATATTTCTCCTTTGCTTGACAAATAGGAGAAAGAACATAACTTTTCCCATCCTGCAGGCCACTGCATAATTTTACAGAAGTTTATAACAGGTTTTAATCTTGCCTCCATACTGCTCCAGATCTTCCTTTGTTTCAGCAATTAATGGGCACTGCAGAAAGGGAGAATCAGACTAGACCTTTTTGGGTTCGAGCCAACAGAAAACCAAAAAATATTTTCAAGAATATGCCAATAAAAGACAGAAGGGTTAAAAATAAAAACACCTGTAGGAGTCTGCGTAAACTTTTTTTTCATTAGTTCAAACAATACTATATAGTCTTGTAATGTCTTTAAATTTTCAACTTTAAACTAATTTTAGTTTACTGACCTTAAAATTACTTAAATGATATCAAGGCTTGCATTTGAAACATGGTGATAGAGTCTTGAAAAATGGCAAAAATAAAGATACTGTAAAACAATGCAAGAGATTATTTAGCACTAAAGGAGAAAATTCTTGATGTGCAACACAAAGTTTGCAATGTTAATTCTTCTGCACATGGATATTTTTACTTTATAAGAGAAAGAAAAAGGTATAACTTTTCCTCTATTGATTTAATGCCAGTTGTCTTTCTACCCTTTTCTATGGCCTTTTGCATAAGCAAGACATAACTGTACCTGGTAGGTTAAATATGGTTGAGACCTTTATTAGTGTCATTGGATCAGACCTTTAACATCTCTGTGAGTGGTTTCAAGAATGCTTCCCCGCCCTTTCCTCAAAATGCCTTTAGAAGATGTTTTCACATAAATTTTGCCATTAAAAAAAAATGCAACTATTCTCTTTCATGTTACTTTTTTAATGCTTTTAAGATGAAACCAGTAACACTGCCACCTCCCGCCAAGAAAACATGCTGTAATTGTGCTTGGTTTGACCAACAGGTCAGGCATTGTCTAATTACCTTGCCTAGAACAGGAGACCAACAAGATTTTTACTCTAAAATGTACTGATAGCCCCTTGTGTGCTGGGAAGAAGTTAAACCTACCCTCCCCTTCTAGGATTGCAATGCTGGGCTCCTTTGTAAAGCTGCTCTACAGAGAATTGTGGAACTGGGAAAATCTTGCAATATGGCAGAAACGGCTTTAGTTTTCAGTGAAACATAAGTAGTCCATAAAGGATATTTTTTATGTTATACTTATTCCTGGCTAACAATGGAAGTTTGCATTTAAGCCACTACAGTTTCCTTGGTAGTAGACTCTTCTCCTGTGCTTAGAGCATGCTACACAACCACAACACAACTACTCTACTTGGAAAAATTATTAAAATGGCAGAAGATAAAACCTAGAGTAAAAATATTTCTCCTTGTTAACTTCCATAGAGTTAAAACATTATTTTTTAAATTCCTTTCCTGGATGTCTCTTAGAAAAATCACTGGTTTTGCCTTCCTAACCTGTTTAAAGAAAATTCCTTGCTCTGAAAGTTTGAACACTTACATTTGAGCACTGTAAAGAATTGAAACAGGTAACTGACTGAAGAACTGCACACTCCTAATTAAATCTAAGTCTTCTGATTACAAATGAGAAACTTCTAATGGAATTTAAGACTGACTCAGCCCGGAAGAAAGATCACAGGAGCTGCAGAGGGATTCAATGTCAGACGATGAATTTATGCTGTACAGTGGAGGACAAACATCTTTCCAACAGAGTAACCACCTTTCCCCTGGAATGTAAGCCACTAAATAAGTGGCAGGTTTATTCGGTTTTTCTTTTTAAAAAGTCTCTGAAATGAATAATCCAGGTACTTACAGGGAGATTTTTGGTACTGACCATTCCAAAACGTAAACTTAGTGCTCTGGTCATGCTAAGAAACTCATCAAATCAAAAACTATCATACAAGAGTGGTTCAGACACAAGAAGGCATTGTTGGTTTTTTAAATGACAAAACAAATTATTTTAATTAGCCACCTCATCACAGCCAATAAACAGTTCTGGGTGTTCTTGTGTGAGCTCCCCACAGACATGACATGACTAATCACTCCAGTAAGAGACTACTGCAATAACAAATACAGCAGAGATCAACAGCTTGCTCAGAGGAATATGTTCATCTGCCACTGAACTTTTCTTTACATTCCCCAGTTAAACCATGCACAGTGGAACTTTCTTCTGCCTCTTGAGCAGTACGTAGTTGGAGGCACTCCTGGGATGCGACAATTAATTATATCCAAGATATAGCACCAAAACTGATGTGAAAAGAATGGCTCAGCAGGCTTTTCTGGTGCACAATGGCTCTTTAGTGTCACCTCCTCTTGTAGTCCTCTCCCTATTTGCAAATGAGCTTGATTACACTTACTTTAATGAAACAACACTGCCAAAAAATGAGATTTCATTGTATGAAATCAAGTTATAATAACTGTTGGCAGCATGTAAGCCAAGGCAATCCAAGGAACACTGAGTATTCATACAAACCATTATATCTTTAGATGTTTATACAGACCTCACAGGACCTTAGCAGAGAAATCAAACACCTCATTTTTCAGGTGGGTGAAAAGGAGGCACAGCATGGTCATATGATTCATTTAGTCAGTAGCTAGATAGAACTAGGATCAGAGATAAAAATTTCTGATTCTTATTCCTCCATCCTAATCCACTGCATCATGCTGCTTCTGATGAGAGTAATTAAATTTCATGCTTCAGGGAGTAACTTAATTGTCTTTGAGGATCAGAAGAAAATTCCATCCTTTCAACACAATGTACAACACTGCTTAGGTGTGCCAAAGAGTAGTTTTCATTTTTTATTTAAACATTGAAGGTAAACATAATCTAATCCTAATTACAGCCAAATACAGTCAAGGCTTCAGAAAGACAGGATGTCTCTTCAAAAGGAAGAGTAACAGTAACATATTCTGAAATAACTTAGTTCTCAACAGCTGTGTCTGGGAGACCAATTAAACCAGGATTTTTGCCTCTGCACTCAGCAATGGTTTTTCCTGGCACAGGTAAAGGCAAGTAGGAATATTGTGTCTGCTCACCACCTATATGGTGGAAATAAAATAATGAAAGATGTTAGGTTCAAAATTAGGTTCAAAGAGTGGATGAGAGAGAAGATTTCACTTAAGAGAACAGCTGTGCATATCTCTGTATCCTTTAGGAATATGTTGCAATTATCTGGCAGCTGTAATAACGTAGACTTGAAAATCAGATATCAATATAGCTAAAGACAGATTAAAGACTAGATGAAAAACTATTTGAATCATTAGGCTTTACAGAAGGATTTACAGAACTTCTACTCCAGGCATTCCCACCCCTTACAAGACAGTTTCTAACCTCTTCTAAGAGGCTTCTAAAACCCCTGTCATTAGGTGAAACCCCATAAAAAGCTGTCTGGTTAGAAAAAAAAAAATAGCCTAACTGGATATTAGAGATTCCCAGAAACAAAAAAGCTGGAAGATAATCCTCAGCAAATACCACTGTTCCTGTAACTTAAGCTCTTTGCAGTCTTTGCCTGTAACAAAGAGGTAGCATATGATTGCACTGGGCATAGGGTGTGCCATATGAGATGAAAAATAGATAAGTAAATAAGAATAAAATGTGCTTTTAAACATGGCAAAATAAAGAGAAGTGAAATGCTTCCCATATAACTGTACGATACAGAGGATATCTATGCACAAACAATGTGAGGGGTAACATGAAAGGAAACTGCAGGGGTGAAAATGAAAGATGTATTTCCTGATGAACAACTTCCTCTTCCTATTTAACTTCCTTCAAACAGACGTTTGAAAGAAATTATTCATTACAAAGGATAGGAATGGGGAAAGTGGAGGCTTGCAATGTAGAAAGGTTTTGTCCATTATTGCTTACATAACAAGAATTACCCTGTTGGAGAAGAGGGCCTCTGAATTGTATGAGTCAATTTTGAATGGAGAAGGAAGTTAAAATAAAATGAAGGTGACCAAAGGAGGTGATTAAAACAATCACTTGGTCAGCACACCCAAAGACAAGGAACTTGGGTAGGGCAGCATCTGCACTTCAGAGCAAGTGACACTTCAGAAGTGAGACAGATCATACTACTTAACAACTGAAATGTCAACTTTACAGAGAGAGAAATGCCACAAAAGTGAGGTTTGCACAGCTTTCAACATGGCAGCAGTCACAGCAATGTCCAGAACTGACAACCATGTCTTCACCCTCTTACTACCAATAACATCTGCTGGGTAGGTCCAAAAATGGTATCAACAGTTAAGTCTAGTTTTTCCACACATGTTGAGACTGTTTCTGTCCCACTGATCTAAATCTCCCCCATTTAGTATTAGATATTTTTGAAAGAGAATCACAGCAGGCCATCCAGAAGGGAAGTCAAGAGTAACTGACTGCATCTGTCACTGCTGGCAGATATGAGTTTAAGGCACTGTCTGGTTTCTCAACTTCCCAGAACCTGGAGCACAGAGATGTTTTATTTAGCCCAGCATACATTTGCCTGTTAGTCTGAACATTTGGCACACACTCTTGCTTTGGGCATAAATAAGAAAAGCCTTGACAAGAAACATGCATGGAAAACTGACTCCACAAGATGTTCCAGTACAACATACTGGCTCCTCACAATCAAATTAAAAGGTTTCTAAACCAAAAAGCTCATTTCCTTGGCTTAATATTGCCAACGAAATTGAAGGTGTTTTTGAACAGTGATTTTAAAACAGCACAAAAACATGATGACTGTCCTTAGGATTTACCGATAAAGAAGTTACCTAGGCCTTTTCATGCATTCCCAAAATAGCACTGCTGACAAAGTTGTTCATCTCAGTACCACATTAAGTTGTTTTTCAAATTCAAGCAGTCCCTTTTTTTTATTATTTAAATGACATCAGTACTTGCAATTCAATAATGTTTTCTGGGATAGCTCTTGCCTTTGGACGTCCTTCTCGGAAGACCATGCACTGCAGCATCCTGGAAAGCTCAGAAGCAAGGAAACACGAGCTCAGCCTCAACAAGCAAGTCTCACAAGCTCTCTCATGGTGGGTAAAGGTTGGAAGGAAAACCATTCCACAATTCCCTCGCAGGGCAAAAACGAGGAAAAAGGTCCTTGCCATGATATTTCAGTGTGACTTTAGAAACATTGTGACATTTCTATGAACGTCAGTATAAAAAGGTATACTTGGTGCCTGAGGGTATTGTAAGGCTTGATTAAGTTAATACCCAGCTCAGTGAAAAAGGCCAAATAAATCCAGGCACTATTCCTATGGTCTGACTTAAATTCTATTTTGAATGCAACATGTAAATTAAACTCTGAACAAGGATGAGTTTTCCCATATGAACGTGCAACAACCTTTGAGCACTTCAGACAGCAAAGGCTGCAGGTATGCAAAATATCCAAATGCAAAGGTACATTTTGTCAGATCACCTATAAGCAACAGAAACTGAGGATCAGCACCAAGACTGCATTTCCTAACATTAATTATCTGATTCATGCCACATCAAGAAGATTTTTCAATGTACTATTTTCCAGAACTGTTTCCTTGCTGTCCTTTCTCTTCTGAGCAGAATACAACCATAATACAAGTTCTGCAGGCTGATAGGAAAGACAGTAAATTTTCCAGCCCTTTCTTTCCTCCCTCACTGCTTTTCAACATGGGTTGCCTACTTCAGAGTAGGATTTTGTGTTTTTCATCAAAATTTAGATTTATTGACTCTCAAAGTCTCACAATGACCTCTAGTTTTTCCTAACAAGCATAACCACAAAGCTCTCAGGCTCCATATCTGCCAAGAACAATCAATACTGTTGAATAAAAACCAGGCTATGGACCACAGTAGCCCTTACCTCTACCTAGCTCACAGGTATTATGCAGTTTCAGCTTGTTCTTGGGTGAACCAGCACCTGAGGAATTAAGAGTTCAAATCCAAATGCTCCTGCACCCTTTTAGCATGGGTAAATTGTCTCAGGATATACCAAATTCTGGTCACACGGAAGTTAAAGCTATCTGAGTCCATAGGATGTGCTGAGCAGTGGGCTGGAAGGAAGATGACAGTATGCTAAAGCTCCATCAGAGCAATCAAATGATTGTGTTTTAGTCTGTAACTCCATCTCTGCCACAGCCCTGCTCAATATATCCACATTAGCCACTGTCAGCCTCCTACCAGCTTTGCCATTAGTCCACACTGGGATGACTTTCCACTAATTAAGTGGAATTCATCTGACGTGATAACAAAACTCTCCTTTTCTAGACAGCAATTCAGAAATGAGCTAAACAGATGGGTAAGGAAAAGCAATGGGTAAAGGAAAGTGTATAGAGAAAGACTATGGGTATACTTGAGTTTCTTTTGGTTGCATGAAGCTTTCAAACTTTATCAAGCACTTCAGCAGCAACTTAGCCTGGCCACTGCTGTCCCAAGGCAAGAGAGAAAGGAGGTGCTGCAGAGCAATCCCTGGCCTGGGCCTTTGTGAATTAGTGCCAGGCTCTCCCAATGCCCTGCTCACTTACAGCATGATTCCAAGAGGCATTTCTCTGTGTGAGCTAATCTAAAAATCAGTGTAGAATATAAAAATAATGACCTTTTGGCCTAGTAATATTTTATATTCACTTGCAGTTTAAGTCATTGAGAAGACCGGAGAATTAGGACGTCTGGTCTGGTAGGTGAAGTCAATTTAGTTCAAAGACCATTATGGCCTCTGAGCAGCTTTCCTGTCATTCCCTCCCATTTTCTTCCCTCTTTGAAAACTGAGACAGCACACTAAAAGCTGTGGCAAATTCTCTTCACTAGTTCTATCTAGCAAGTGGCTGTGTTTAAGATTCATATCTACAGAAAAGGCCCAGAACATGCCACAGATCCATCAACATTTTCGAAGGTGAATGAATAAAGTACTTAGAGAGCAGAGCAGCTGTTTCAATTATATCATTAACAGCCCAAGCCCTAAGCACTCAGTGCTCCTGGAAGCCCAAGGGTGGGTAGGGAACAGAGCCATCTCTACAGATTATAATTAAAAGACCAAGGCCAATTGCAAATTCAGAACAAACAGGCAGCAAATGCTTTGGTTGCAGTTGGTCATTTTCTGTTCCAGCCTTCCAGAATTTTGTCTTTGCTTTGCAAATGTGAACAAACCCCTTTCAGAGTATGCCAAGTACAAGTAACTCGAACAATCCCATCCTGCTGTTTATATGTTTTGCAATTTCTACTGCATGGAAAAAAAAAAAAAAATTGGACATCTTCTCCTCTTCCCTTCTACTTTCACAGGGACAAGTTTGTGTCCTGAGGCCCTTAGTGGTTGCAAAATGTTCATTTCCAAGCAGGTAATGTCCCATGTAAATCATCGCCCCATTGCAATAAAAGAAATGGTGAATCTGTATTATATATTTCACGCCTGCTTATGTGAACCGAGTAAATTTGAGAACTTGTTTTATAATTTTTTTTAGTTAGACAGCTAAGTTCTCATGCAGCAATGATTTTACAGAAAATAATCGAATTGGCTCAAAAGCACACAGAGAGATTCTTCCCTTGGGAATTTCTGTTCAACCACACACCACTGAGTGGACAAACAAACTGAATTCAATTTTACTAAACTCTGACTACACAAAAAAATCAGTTTTATTCCTCTGACCATATTGATATATGAGCGTAATATAGTTACTTCTGGAACAAGACCTGCCAGTATTTTAAGAGAGCACTATTGCATAAGGTAATCTCCCAAGCTTGAATATGAAGTGCGAGGGAAACACATTCTGAAATCCTCAATACACCACTAAATAAAGCTTCAAGATGTTCACTTATTGTGAAAGGGGTGAAGGAAAGATGAAACACACAGGAGTACAGCACAAGACTCTGCCAAAGGCTCACACAAACTGCAGCCTGAGGTCAAAGCAGTGAATGTGGCAACCTGTCTGAGCAGCAACACTCTTTGTAGGATGGATGGATGGGGCAGGGACCCCTCTTCCAGAAGCCCTCAACTCTGTCTCTGTAAACATCCCACTTCAGTTGACTCAGACATGAATTATGTCAGTAAAAGAAAGATTTGTCAACCCTATGCAAGGAATAGCTTTCAGATACTTTAATAAGTAGATGTTAAACGAATATCTTAAATAATGGCCAGTATGGACTGAAGCACCTGACATACAAGGAGAGGCTGACAGAGTTGGGATTGTTTAGCCTGGGGAAGAGAAGCCTCAGGTAGTGTCTTATCATTATGTAGTAACACCCTGGTTTGGCTCTGCCTTGAGCAAAGGGCCTGGACTAAATGATTTCCAGAAGTGCCCTTCAACCTCAACCATTCTGTGATTCTGCGCAGGCAGAAGATGCTCTGCTGGCTAAAGATTTTTGCCTTCACTGCTGATTTCTTTTACAAAGCATGCTGAATTACTGGTGTGCCCAGATCAATGTTACTGGAGGGTCAATAGTGGCCACGTCTTCAATTTTTTTCCCTTTCAGCTATAGACTCAAAGATTCACTTGAATGAACTTAACATGCATGGAAACAGGATACATGAATAAGAAAATGCATATTATTATCAGTTTATTGAAGTAATCTGTGCTTTTTTCCTGTTGATGGAGGCCTTGAAAATGCAAAGAGCTAGAAGAACATCAAGAGCTATTAATGAAGCCTCTGACAAAAGTTTCAGATGTTCTTCCCCTCTGAAACAAATTTCAGAGTGAAGGAATAATTTTCCTGCAAAATGTGCAAAAGTTAATAAGTCTCAAGCAGCTGCTCCCTGGAGGGAAGCTCTTCAGACCTTGTTAGACATCCTGCTCTGTGCTTGGTTTATCTTTGTTGGGGTTTTTTTCTGGTCACAATTCTGTATAAACTGAGGGGAAAGGAAGAAAGGAGAAAAGGTTATTTCTTCTTGTTACTTTATGCTAGCAAAGGGCAGCATTCAAAACTCTGAAATGTGTACATGTTTTTGTAAACAGGGCACTGGAGAACATGGGCAGTTCATAACCAGGCCAGAATATTCATCTCTTGGCAAGTGAGCCAAAGAGAAGGAGCCAGGAAAAAGGATAGAGGGGGAGATGGAAAAGCACAGCACTAGCAAGCAAGGAATCAGGCAGAGTACAGAGTGCATGTGAATAAGAGAAGCATGGCCAAAATATATGCAACAGGACTAGCTGCCTCTGACACAGCATCACAGAATATGCTGAGTTGGAAGAGACCAACAAGGATCATTGAGTCCAACTCCCAGCCCTGCACAAGACCACCCCCAAGAGTCACACCACGTGCCTGAGAGCATTGTCCAAACTGTTGTTGAACTCTCTCTGGTTGGTGCTGTGACCACTTCCCTGGAGTGCTTGTTCCAGTGCCCAACCACCCTCTGGGTGAAAAATCTTTTCCCAATATACAACCTAAACCCCCACTTCAGGCCATTGTTTCAGGTCCTGTCACTGAGGAGAGATCAATGCCTCTCCCTCCTCTTCCCCTCATGAGGAAGTTGTAACTGCAATGAGGCCTCCTCTCAGTCTCCTCTTCTCCAGGCTGAACAGACCAAGTGCCCTTAGCTGTCCCTCAGATGGCTTCCCCTCAAGGCCCTTCACAATCTTTGTTTGCCTCCACTGGATACTGTAACAGTATAATGCCTTTCTTTTATTGTGGTGCCCACAACTGCACAGAGGACTCGAGGTGAGGCCACCGCAGTGCAGAGCAGAGTGGGACCATCCCCGCCCCTTGCTGTCTGGCACAATGCCCCAGAGGCAGCCGAGACTGTGACCACAACAACTGCAGTTGTAGTTTGTGGTTTACATGAGATGGGAAAACAGGTGCTCTTTGAATGCTTCTGTTCAACTGTCCAAAACAGCAGCCTAGAGCGAGACAAACAGAACAGTGCATTTAAATACTTGAAGGCCAGCATGGGTTGACTCTTTGTCTATGTAAATTCCTCCTTTAGTCCTGTTTTGTTTTCCCTTTCCTTCAGCCCTTGGGATGTCAGGGTACAGTCATGAGACAAAAGTAAGGAAACACTCTGTGTATTATTCAACATTCTCTAAAGGACATCAGGAAATCTGTGAAATATTTCATGAAGAAAGCCACTGAAAAGAGAGCGGAATGATCTTTCTAGGGTGGAAAACTGAGCTTCACAAATTATAGTCCAGAAGAGACCACAGTTGTTGTTCTTTTCCCAGTATAATCTTTATGAATAATTGTGTACTTACAAACCTCACAAAAATATCTGTTAATATCAGAAAGAGCATGTAACTGAAACTTGAAGGTGCGAATTGGAAAACCCATCTAAAAAATGCCCAAGGAAAAAAACACTATACCAAAAGGAGTTTTAATAGTGACTTTCAACATAATTTACTGGGAAATGAGGGGATGGAGATGAGGACTCATGAGAAAGGAAAAGAAGAAAGAATGGGGACAAGGTGAAGACAGCAGATTAAAGAGAGCACGCAGCTCCTGAAATAAGCAATCTCTGTACAAATGGGTGAGACTAGCAAACTTAGCCACATTTGCAGAGAGGAAAAAAAAATTCCATTACAGCAGAGAGACCAGAAAGGCACAGACTAATGCCCCAGCTCTTGCAATCCTAGTGATTGCTCCCAGTCTTCTGTTCCTAACTTCAAGTTATATGTGTTATCCAGGCAAAAGCTGATGGTGATCAAAAGATATTAGAAGCAAACAGCTTTTTAGGTTCGAAGAGTTCAGCAGGGTCAAAGCCTTATCCCCCTTCCTTTTATCTTTCTTCTTTTCTTTTTTTCTTCTAAAACTGTCAAGTCTCTAGGTTACCAACCCTAATATCTCAGAGGTTATCACCTCTGAGGACAAACTGGAATTTGGTGTTGGACTATTGCTTCAATAGAATTTCTAAATTATACTGAAAAAAGCTGCTAAATATAACCTCCCTCCATTTTAATGCAAATGAACTACAAAATTCATTTGAGTTCAATAATCACTCATTTCTAAACTTATCCTAAAGAAAAAAACTATGTCAATATGGGGATTATGCATCAACAATGAAGCCAAGGTGTTAACAGAAAGGTACGTAGAGGCCAGGGCAGCTGAAATGGCAGTGAACGGAAGTCAGCTGAGGCACAGAGAAAAGGAAAACTTCTAGAGGCAGGAATGTGAGATGGACACGAACCTAATTGCAATAGACAAGGATGCTCTATTCATATTTATGTGATGTCTGCTGTAGTACAAAAGCTGATGATTCATATTTTCACCCTTTAGCTATTCCTTCCACATTTCAGGGTGAAGTTATCTTGAAAATTCTGCTGGAAGTCTGTGCAGACTGTGAAGACTAAACCCTTTACTTGCTACTAAAATTCTTCCTATAGCTTGTGGTTGAAACATACTGGCAGGAAGACATTGCAGGAAGACATCTCTGAATAAATAGAACAGTTAGTCTCCAAAGAGGCTAGTTCCAGCTAATGCATTTAAACCAGCTAAAAGAGTACCAAAAGGATACTAAATGTCTGCAGTCTTTGGAATCATGCCTGAGGAGTAATGAAAATGGGCAGGACTCTGATGCTGACCAGATATAGGATTACCACTAGCCTATGCTCTATTGCACCAGTCACTGTGAGTGGGGTAATGAGAAACTCAGCAAGTATTTTACAAGTTTCCCATAAAAGTTCAGATTCCCACCTAAATGTTTCTTTCTCATCTGAATAGATTTACCTACCTTTAGCTCTCATCCAAAGACATTTTCTTGATGGGGGCCTTTGTGTGTCACAACACATTTTTCTCCTAAGTTGTTTTTTTCCTATGCACATTTTCTTTATCTCTCTTCACTTGTGTAGAACAGAGAACTACAGATGAACCATTTATATTCCACAGAGGTGTGGGAATAATCCATGAAAGCAACAGGTGGCCTGAACAGCACTTTGAGATGTTCTTTCAGCTAAGGCTGCTATAAGAGTGTGCACAAACTGACATTGTACAGCAGCTGTCTCCAGCCTGTGCTAGACACTACATCTTGAAACATTCAGCAAAAACTGCCAGCAGCAAAACTTAATACACATTTGAAAATTTTCCTTTAACAAGCCCACCCCAATCCACTAGGGATTCCACTGACCAATTACTGGGGAAAGGATTCCAACAGTATTACTCAACCTCAAAGTCTCTTGTGAAATTACAGATAAATTCACCATTACCAAAAGAATTCTGTCTTTTAATCAATCACATTAAAGGTCTCAGCTGCAGATGCATTCTTCTTTTCAGGGGATGACAAAGGAAAGTTGAGCTGAAACTATTCTGGCAGTGCAGATGTCTCTTTAAAGAGAGAGTCTGGGTGGGAAAAGGAATCCTTATCTTCCAAAACATGTGAAAATACGTAAAACAATATTGGGACACAAAAAAAGATGTATTAAACAGTCAGAATAACTTTTCACCAGAACTTCTCTATATAGAACTGTGTCACTGCACATAAGAGAAAGAGAAGCAGGTATTTTGAGTAAAAGGGAAATTCTAAAAGAAAAGAAAAATTCCATGCCACAATTATTCAGAGTGTCCTGACACATGAGGATTCCTGGGTCCTAAAAATTTGTATTAAGAAGCAAAAAAGAAGCCTCAAATCTCAGCTTTGAAACAAGCAAGCAAAATTAAAATAAGTAATATGATACATCAGTGGGCACTTAGCATTATTTAGATAGTTCCTTTGGATCTGTTAGAATTCAAATGAGATCTAGTAATTGCAATTTTTTTTTATTTGAAAGAACAGGTGACTAATATAGGTATGTTCCTGCAAAAGGTTTCAAAATAATTTCACAGAAAAAGCTCCGAAGCTTGCAAATCATGAAACTGGCAAAACTTGGTTCACATCTGGATTCCACTAAATCACACAAATATCATTAGATGTCTATATTCTATTGCATTATAAGCAATAATAGTTTCTAATAATAGTGTTGTGGCAAGAGTTCCCATGCAATGCTGAGTTGTACAAATCAGTTTTCTTATAGTAACAGCATATATGGTCTTTGAAAGCGTTATGTTGCTGGTAGCTTTCTGATGCAATTTATTCATAGGTGAATTTTGGCCAGAAAGCAGACTTTGCTCTCTTTGATTTTTCCAGCATCACTTCTCAAGGGAAAACAAACTGCTTCCTGAGGCAAGGACATTTGTACTTTGATCAAAATTCTGTGAACAGATAATTTTCAACATATTGTTGAGCTTGTCTCTGCTCAGGAACCCATGCTGTAGGATGAAAAGCAATTTTCTGAGCATAAATTCAGGCTTCAGATCACTG
This sequence comes from Climacteris rufus, assembly GCA_013398175.1. Taxonomy (NCBI): domain Eukaryota; kingdom Metazoa; phylum Chordata; class Aves; order Passeriformes; family Climacteridae; genus Climacteris; species Climacteris rufus. The sequence continues at coordinate 1,548,629 of VZRZ01001922.1, read as the reverse complement.
GCTTCTCCTTTAACAAAAATTTAATGTGGAAAGCCTCAGTATCATTTGCTAACTTGCCAAGATAATCATTGTACTTAAAACATGCAAGTCTTGAGACCTCTGCATATGCACACAAATACTTCAGTCATTCAAGACTAAGTGTAAGTGTCCTGTCCTTCTGGGTGACTCAGTGAATGATTGCAATGTTAAATTGTTTAAACTGAAAGAGACTGCAAAAAGAGACAGAACAAAATACTGAAAAATATTAAATGTGGTTTTATCAAAACATCATTTTGAAGTTTAAGAAAGTGCATTGTCTGCCTCTAGTCAAATACCTGCAACTGGCAAAAGATACTGATTTCACAGCTACCTCAAAAGATATCTTAAATGATCTTCAAAATGAGGACACAGAAAAAGAGGCTGAAAAGAAATAATTTGTATTAATAGCATGGCAATACCTCAATGCTTGAACCAAGTCAGAGGCACCTCTGTGTGGAAGACATGGCAGAGACACTGTGAGGATACACCTGGCCCAAAGTACTTGAATTATCTGGAGGAGCTAAGGAAAGGCTGCAGGTCTCCATTCTCTCACAATCCATTACTGCCAGAAGCATGTACTGGCACTGCTATTTCTCACATTTTCATCAGCCAGTCTATTTCAATTTGAGAACCTATTCAAACAAGTGCTCCAATTTTCCTAGCTTTTATTTGAAAGAAGGAAATAATTTGCAAAGTTTCATTGCACTGTAGTTTTATATGTAAGCTCTGGTACAATATTCTCAGCCTATGTTGGTTACCTTTACCTTTGCTGTGTTGGACTGACAAGCCTGGCTCTTATCTTCAGAGCAATTATGGACTAGAGGCATCATCGAAAGTATTTGTTCACTGCCCACCAGCCTGACCTAGCTACGACCTTAACAGCAACTTTTTATCAAGAAACAGAAAGCAAGACTGGCATCCAGCATCTCTTTATTCCTTGGTCTATCCACCAGCGCTGCAAACAAGAGTGCCAAGTAATGTCAGGTGTGGGGGAAATCACTGATCTGGGCACCAAACACAGGCTTCTCAAAGGCAGGCACTGAGACACGATTGAACTTTGCCCCAGGCAAAACCAGGGATGAGCACACCTGCTTCACTGGGACAACAGTCAAGTAAATGTGCTTACCACCTGGGTTCATAAAGAGTTAGGCCAGATTCACTGACTCATTTCAAAATAAACTGAAGAGATTTTGATCAAAAATAATTTTTGATCTGTGCAACAAATGACCAAGTGTTCAAAGTTTCTTCACACAAAGAATACATAATTTCAATTTTCTATTTAACTTCCGCTTACTCTAACCTAGTTCTTTGGGGAGCAGCACACCAGCTGACCTTGAACTCCACTGAAACACTCATGGATCAACCAAATCAACCCATTAACTGCAGTACCTTATCCATCTATGTGGCACTTCAGCATCCACCCACACACCAGAAAACCAACACTGGTCATAGCCTTGACACATAAATACCCTGAAGATCATTTGCAAACAATGACTTTAAACAGCAGCATTTTGGAGCTCTTTGACGTAAGAGGCGTAAGAACCAGACTTTCGCAGCCCACAACAGAAAGCTCTTGTGCAGTGAAACAACACACATGGTGTTATGCAACATGGCTGAAAAAGCAAAATGCTCACAGGACATTAATTAGCTCTAATTGAACTGGTGTCTCAACCTGTGCCTGACAGCACTGTGCACTTTCTTTTAAACCTTTTCCGTGAGAAACCTCCTTGTAGGTAATCCAGAGCCAGTCCTGCAAACACCTTTTTTCATCAGGTTCTCACACTAAATACCAGAGAGGGCACCTGCTGGGCATGTTTCCCTCCATACAGTTCTGTGTTCAAAAGCCTTCTGCTGTTAATCAGCACTGATTACCAATCTCTTTGGCAATAATTGGTGTGTCATACTGCAAACCACAGCCCTGGAAGTCATACAAAGTTTCAGTAGAGGGTATGACCTCTAATAATCCTGGCATAATCCTGTTGTTTGATCCACGTGGATCTACCCCAGTACCACAACAGTTAGTTAATGCTCACAGTACTATAACTTGACAGAATGAAAGCAAATTTTGTCACTTTACAAAGCATTAGAACATGTCTTTCTGTAACACATCTTGCTTAAAACCTCAGGGCATTGTCCTAAAACCAGAAATGTGATGCTGTCAGTGTCAAACTCAGTTAGTGAGTGAATGTGCTGGCAAACACAGCCCTTGAAGCCATCAATTGGGCAGTGCCTCTCTGCTCTTTTCAAGTTTTGATTACTTCATGAAATTTTTACATCTTTTCTTCCCTCAGAATAAACAGCATATGTTGAAGAATTCTTAAAAATAATTCTTCCTTCAAGGGAAACAGTTTTCCCTCTAGTAAAAATGTACTGTTAACACCAGTTTCATGGTAAAACAGGAAAAAAGAAAACACTGAGAAATTCAATGCAGAAGATGTGCTGTGGTTTTAAGGGCAAAATCTCTCACAGTACAGCAAGAACATAACACAGTAAGATAAAAGTGGTTGTTGCTGGATTTTTAGCTTTTCGGAGCAAGAGGATGTGTCTGAGTGCTTACCCACTTTTCCCAATTGTGTTGGTAGCCATAAAGCCAAATGCTCAGTTGGTATTTTATGTTCTACAAAAAAAAGGCTGGGAAAATATGCTGTACAAATTAAATACCTGAGGGAGGTTACCCTAGAAGAAAATATCTTAGTTTACAAGTAAACCTTTAAATTAATCATGTTAACAGGTGCATTTCTACTTATTGTTTGTGAATTTAATAGCTCCGTGTTAGGGAAAACAGAAAATAAAAAGAAAAACAAAATTAACAACAATCGCAGATAGCTTTAATCCATCTTTCTGCTTTTTGAGTGACTTTGAAGATGAATCAGTGCTGTTACTGAGGAAGGAGAAGTTGGAAACTGTTTTGTCCATATCCTTTTCAACACAGACGTGGAATTATGCTAAATTGTGGTCTGCAATGACTCTGTTCTGTACCACTACACCAGGCTGCTTGAAGTCCAAAAGTCCTGGTAATAATGGTTTTTCAAAAATTTTCCTTGCCCAAAACTCTGAAAAATTCTGCTGGCTAATGCCAAGAGCAGTCTGACTAAAATAATGGGCCTTTGTATTGAACATCCCTTATTTTTAGTTTAGAAGGTCAAATCAAAATCCCACCTCAACCATCATCATGATGTCATTCCAAAATTCACTCCTATGTGGCATATGCTTCTGTATAAAATACTAAATACATGCAAGGACAAAGCAAGCAAGAGGGTGGAAAGGCTCCTTTGATTGGGATATTCACTTGGAAGTCAACAACCACTGGCTCAGCCAACACTCACTATAGGATACTGAAGTTGATATTGCTGCCAGGAGAAATCAGAGCTCTGACTCCAAGAAACAGGGCATTGGCTGAGGGAGCTCTAAAATGCAAGTTGAGTTTTGCCCCATCAAACCACACAGATTGTAACTCATGAAAATGCTACTGGTTATCAGAAGCATTTTTTATTTCTTTCTCTCTCTTCTTCAATGTTTTCCTTCTCTTTTCCCAGTGTTGATGGTGCAATGAAGAAGAAAGGTGAATCAACACTTCAGTACAATCAGGCAATAAAATTGTATTCCAACTTTGTTACTTTTTATTAAAACATAATTATGGCTTTGTCTTTGTCGTGCTCTTTTTCAAACAGCCAAAAGGTTGAAAGCAAAAGTTTGGTCACTGACTCATCTCTCTGTGAGGAACAGAGAAAATACAGAAAGTTTTTATTCAGGGCCTTTGTTTTGTTGTTTCTTCTCTCATGCCTGTCTTTCATGACAAGATGATCAGGCTTTTCCTTGTGCCAGAAGACTCAAGGTGGTGGGCTATCACTCCACAAAAGCCATAGCCTTGCTGTACAAGCAGCCTTGAGGGAATGTTAAGTCAGCAAGGCTCAACATTTATTTTCAAATCCTGAGAAACAAAGTTTAGAAAAGAACCACTTTGCAACAATGGTCTTCCTATTCATCTGGAGGCTGAAGAAGCTGCAGCTGTGGCAACTATGATAAGGAGATTCCTCCAGACCAAAAGATAAAGAAAAACTTGCTTTTGCTTTTCTCTTGCATGAAAAATACAATCCTATCCCTTCCTTCAGAAAGCACCAGGAGGGAAGAGTGGGAAAACGAAATTCCCTTTAAAAACAGTGAATATAGGTAACACATTTTCTGCACTTTTCACCTTTAAAAAGCTGGGCTAATTCTATGCCTGCCGTGATCCCTGGGTGGTGTTGAGCTGATGTTTTCACAGGCAGAGAAGCCCCAAGAGATCAGGAAGGAGTTGTTAACATGGCACTGACAAGAAGCCTGATGCCAAACTGGTCATTGCAAGGGAGACTCCAGCAGCAACACAAGCTGTAGGCAAGCACAGGGAAGCCCTGGGAATAAAGAGAAGCTCTCAGGAAAGCCTCGGATTCTTTTCACACCTCTTGTCCCTGCAGGGTCTCCAAATTTGCATAGGACAGATATGATATCCAGCACTCGCTTTTTTGGATCCAGTTCAAGTTCTGTAGCTCTAAAGAGGATCAGCCCAAGAGTACACATCACACATTTTGTCGGGGTTATTTGTTCTCTGCTCATGTCCTTTCCTCAAGTAGCACAGATCACTGTGCAGATGCAGGTGAAATGAGGCGACATTAAGGATGGGGGCTGTGAAGCAGAGACTGATGACTTCAATCTCTTTCTGAGCCTTTACAACACAGAGCAATGCTCATTATTTCAGCATTTGCTCAAGTTTGTATTACTTTCTTGCTGTTCTTGCCATTCTTTCCTGAAAATTGTGCTGGACAATTTCAAGCAAATGTTCTTCAGGAGTTCACACAATGTGCCTCAAGCAAGTCTGCAATGAAAGCCCTAACATTTCTCAACACATAATGATGCGAGAGCAAGGAGGTCTAGCCTACTTTGTAGGATTTTGTAAAGTATAGAGGGAAAATTATCTTATTTGTTCTCCTTCTGAACTTTTAAACTCCTGAGAAAATTATTCTGCATCTAGCCTAAACACACGTGAAATGTTTCAGCTGCTTTGATTACAGCACCATGTTGTCTGGGAGACACGGGCTTATAGAAAGTATGGATGAGCCTCTCTTGGGATATCATTAAAATTGAGTACCTTTTACATGGCAAACTTGAGTACTAGGAAAGAACAGTTTCCACAGGCAACACAGGGAAATTCAGAAACTGATCTAAACACAAAGAAAGTCCAGAGACTGTCAAAACCAGTGCGATTAAACCACTGCTTGACCTTCTCCTTGAGCATGTTAGCAAAATCTAAATTGCTAGATTCTCCCATGTGGAGAGTTCTACCTTAATACCCTGGGATCCTCTGCTATCATCATTAAATTGCCAGTGAATCAAACATTAACAACTGACCGCAAAAGTACAACAAAAAAACCAGAAGAATCCAAAGAATTATGGGATAGGGGATTGCTATATTTACATGTCAGAGTAATCTGTCCTCTGCCAGAGATTACACCTTCATCAATTCTTTTTTGAACAGACAAACAACAAATTCATCCCCAGTTACATATATTGAGGGACTCCACTGAGGGGGACTGCAGTATCTCTGACACCAGCCTTTTCCTGCTGATAGAAATCATTTGATCTTGCTCAGAGCACCAGAATCCTGAAAAACTGCTGAGCGTTGTTCACCGCCACCAACAGTTCTGAAAAGATCAGGATATACAGGCCACAGGATAAGACTTAGATCAGCATTGGGGTGGTCAGAATTACCACATATTTTTGAAAAGCACAGCAGAATTTGTTAATGCTGATCTGTTTCAAACTTTTTAAGACTGTTTCTTTGTTAGTCTAGAAAAATTCTAGATGAGGGACTATGGATAAGCAGAATTTACAAGAGTACAAATTATCTCAGTAATATGTCAGCATGTATGTACCTGGGGTAAAAAGGATATGCAAATTTCCTCAGCACTCCTTAGACAAACCAGGTTTTGATACATTAGTGTTAAAATACCGAAAAATCCTGCTTTGGAAGTGTACAAGTGAATGGTAACAGCACAGAATTTAAAACTTGAGAAAAATTACAGACACCTCCAAAATTACTCAATTTTGCAGTTCTAAATGTATAGGGAGAGATTTAATCTAATCTAAACTCTAACATAATCTAATCTAATATAACCCTAAATCTAGCATGTCTTCTGTTTCCATTGTTGGCATCTTAAACACTGAATAAGGGGTTCTACTTTGGCCTTACCATGCATTAAACATGACAGATCCTGCTTTCAGTCATGTTAACATTAAAAAAAAGGCCAACAACCATAACTGGTGCAGTCTGGGTTTAGACTGTTTAAAATTGAGAACAGTGACAGAATGGCTGTACTTTAAAAAATAGCACATCTGCATTGAAAAATCACACCACGAAAACAGAATTAAAAATTATAAACATGATTTGTTCTCCCTGTCATTTAAAAAGAGACTTGTTTTTCCGCATTTAAGAAAGCTAAGATAAGATGTCACAAACAAAAACTGGTTTATGCCAAGCAGTTTAGGTGGATGTTTTGCCTATGCAGAAACTGTAGCATTTAGCATATAAACAGAAGCCCCTTTCACACAGATCTAGGAAAAGCAGGAATCATCTCAGAGAAAAATCTCATGTAGTTCTAAATATCCTCTCTTACAAGATATTTAATGACTTTCCTCTCTTTCAAAATATTTAATGACTTTCAAACTCATGTTTAAAGCAGAATTATCACAATCAGACCAGTGCATTTTTTCATAAGAACAAAGAATTAACTGCTCACCATGCCAGCAGTCAATTTAATGTGAAGGAAAAGGTAAGTAACCATTTGCAAGAAATCAAACCATGAGTTACAATGCCAAAATTAAAGTGGAACAGTCCACAGATGTGATCTCAATCAGTCAATTAAAAAAGTAAAAGGAAAATGATAGAGGTCTAAGAGGTGTCCTTGGTGCTTCCTCAAGTCCTGTCTACTGAACAGCTGCTCAAAGGAGCTCTACAATACAGTCAGCCAAGAGCTTTATAAGAAATAATTCCTTTTCAAGAAATGCTGTTCTGTTTAAGTGAGAGCTTTTCCCTACTGTTCAGCTGGGAAATTTAGACTCCAGTATATTTTCTGAACAAGAAATTCCCCCTTCTCCTGCATCCAAACCAAAAAAAGACACAGTAAAAATGAAACTGTGGGATGACAAAGCCACTGGATAAGAGCTCAGGAAAAGAACGATACATTGCACTTCTGTAATGCCTGTATTCACCAGAATCTATTGATAAAAAGTTTACAGTAATTATAAGTAGAGATACTATTTTCAAACAAATCTCCTAAATTTCAATTTTGGGCATAGATTGCCATCCAGTCTGAGATTTTTCATGATAAGTAGTTGTTTCAGGCCAAGCACATATAAAAAAATTCACAGTTAAATTATTTTCTCTGGTTTGTTGTTTGGGACAAGTCTCGTAGAGTCACACCTCATTACTTTCCTGTTTCTGCTCAAACAAGGTTTCAAATACACTCCTTTCTGCTAGGCATGCTTTTTAAATTCTCTCTTTAAATGATTCTAATTCTTTGGGCTACAAAAAGAGGCCCCAATGTTAATAAAGATGGACTGTATTAGTCTAAACACAAACTAAAGGTAGTAAATAAATAATATGTGAGTTTTTTGAAAGCTTCCCTACACTTCATTTTTTTGTCAAAATCCAGTATTTCACAACACCTTGGAGTATCAAATTTTCTAAGCAGTTCTAACAAAAAGTACAACTTTTAGCTTCAGATTATGTTTGTGTCCTGCTTCAGAAACAGTGCAGTAAGATCAAACCTCCACAGTGATCCCTTTCTTTCAGGAGACAAAGTTTAAGAAGACTTTATGTTCTTCTGATCACTCAGGTACTTAGCAGTAGGAGGCAGTTTGCCTTCAGATCTTCTGAACCAAAATCTGTCTCCTGCAAAACAGAACTGACCCATCAGTAGGATACGGCTTAACCATGGCACAGCTCACAAAGGCAGGCCAGTCTCACACAAGGAGGGCCTTGAACTGCTAGAAGACAAAGCAGTGATATCTCTGCCCTCATTTTTACGAGTGACAGCTGTGGGAAATGCTGCTTCAGCTTGCAGTGGTCAGGGCAGCACCCTGCCTGGCAGAGATGAGCTATTCCCCTATTGCCAGGTGCTGGACAAAGCTCTATCAGGTTCAGAGTCTTGCTTCCACCTTGGCAAAGCCCTCCTCAACTTCTTAAAGGCTGGGCACATTCAGAAATCCTGCTTACAGGCTATTTCCCTGTGCATCAGGTACACCCTATTGCTCTCTTTAGGAGAAGTGGTTTAACCACAAGTGAGCAAAACTTCACAGGTGTACTGTGGATTATGCCCGTTCTTTGGGAGGTTTGAAGAGATGGTACTTGTTTCAGAGCTTGGGCATTTGGCTACAGAATCCCCTCAATTTAGGAGAGAATCAGATGCAATGACCTGCTCATGGAGTTCTTTGTAGAGGCATGCTAACAACAAAGAGCCTAAAACTGGCATACTAGATGCTTTAACATTGCTTCATAACAGGCTAAGGAGCATTCAATAGAGAGAACTTGGGATATATCTGCAGCTAATTAAAGAAGAGACAAGCTCAGAGAGGGGTAAATACCCCTCTGTACCTCTGTGGGGTCTGTACCACGTATTCTCTCATAGGGAATGAAATGCATAAGACGTGCTTCAAATTAAATGTCACTGCATACATGAAATGAGAAACTGGAGATCAGTTTTCTGTCTGACCAGTAAACTTGTTGCATTTTCAAGGTTAGCATTTATCCATTTTCATTAGACCAGCAACACCACCAACTGCACTGAGGTTCTAATAACCATTGCAAAAACACAGGGGAATTAATCTGAGATATGCAGAACTTGGGTTCATCAAGGTAAACCAGGGAGACTTTAATTGTATCCATTATTAGCATATTTGGGAATATACAAATTATATAAGTATACTTGGTAACAAAAGATGTCATATGCTTTTCTTCTCCCTTGATATACTGACACTCCACATAATTCTGAACGTTTCACAGAAACAAAAAACCCACAATCACTTCTTATTTTTGCTCATCTGTATTTGTGTGCATGGGGGCTCTTCCTGATGCAAGAGGAAAGGGTGATGAACTTTCCACACAAAATATGAAATGAGCATCAATGGCACAGTCAAAGAGCAAAGCACAATTTTCCATAGTTGATGATTAGTTGATTTAAGAGACAGTGAGTTGGAAAATTAATCTTTTTCAAATTTATAATATGGACATAAACAAGAGCAAGTACTTTACTAAGCTGTTCTACAGATTTGGAAATAACCAGTTTAGTATTAGGGTTTTATAATCTATTGATGCCCGGAGAAGCAGAAGTGGCTTTTGTTGCTGTGTTCCTTTCCTCCTGCCAGTGAAAAAAAAGACAGCTTTTTGCACACCACAGATGACTAGAATTCAAGACATCAAAGTTTAACTCCTGAGAATCTTCTCAATTAGCAAGAGTGAAGAAATGGAAGGGGGATGAGCTCTCAGGCAGAACCTCTGGAGGTTGTTTATTTGAATGTCTGATACAAATTCAAGTGACAAATCCTGAAGAAACAAACTCTTATTTCCAATAACTTCTGCTAGCCCTGTTCCAAAGCATCACAAACAAACCCCCAATTCTTTCCACTGAGATAATTCTATTGATGTGGAAAAGTAATAAAGTAATAAGTTGTGCAAATGAAAACAGAAGTAGCAAATAGCTTGATTAACACCTGTTCCTACTATTTTCCCTTTTAAACAACAGGAAGTGTCCAACAGCTACACAAACTTTGAGAAGGAAGTCAAGACAGAAAAGAAACAACCACTAGCCATTTTAAGCTCTTCTTTACTGATTATTTCCAAAGGATGGTCAGAGAAGAACTCATGGTCAAACTGTACAACATTTTGAGAAAATATCTTTGATAAAAAATTTCACACAGCTCAGAGCTTGCTACCGTTTTACTTGACTTCCAAAACCTTTACCATAATACCAGTAGCTTAAAATACATCACAGCTTCAAGTTTTAAAGCAAAGACTACTGAGAAGTGTGCAAACCTTTGCAAGTATTTCTGCTAGTAAAATGGACATAGAAATTTCTGGAGAAGCTCTTCCTAGTTTGAAGTTCTTCCATTCCTGGTCACAGAAGGAATCAGAAACACCGAAGTGAAATTTTTCTTTCTCTAAGAAGAGGTCAGCTACAAACCCTGAACTTCTTCAAAATATAGGGTTGAGTTTGCACTCAAATTTCTCACCCAGTACATCTGCCCTGACCCTGGTCTGGCCCACTTCAACCATGACAGGTCAGTTAAAATTAATGTACCACAAGGCACACTACTAGACATAAATAGTAATAGCTCTAGCAGAAGGAACTATGTAAGTTAGTGACCAACTCTCTCATGACCAGATGGCAAGAACAAATACAATCCCCTAGCAGGGCTCAGGAACAAATGGGCATAAAGGACCCCTGAAGAGACAGGATTCAAACACTTCAGTCAGACAGGGGCAGCAGCAGCCACTGTACACCCCTGTTTCCCAAAGCTCTGGGGAACCACATCTTCAGAAATCTCTCCCCCTGCTTCTTCCCCCTTCCTTAATTAAATTGAAAAGAGTAAATAAGAAATACAGCACACGGAACATTTTGATGTCCCTCAATGAATCTACTGGTCATTTTAAGGTAGTACTAAGATATTTTAAAATAAGGTCTTTGCTCCGGGCTCTGCACATCTTCAGTCAATACGACTTTGTAGGTCGTTTTACCCAAGGACAAAACCCAGAAATATACAGCAGGAGTCCAACTTTTTAGCCAGATTCAAAAAAGACATGCTTCAACAGTACAAACAGAATTTGAAAGAACAAATATTGTGCCTGGATTTTGGCAGCCAAACTAAAAAAATAAAGCTAAAATTTGCTCTGAAGTTTACAAGGAAACTTAGATCCTATTCCTGAGAAATCTTAATGCATTTAATTACTAAATGCTGATGGAGAAGAGATCCAACTGATTTTTAAACGGCAGTCATAACAGTAAACCAAACAATGACTGCTATTAGACACATTTACACATTCCACACCTTATTTAGTTCTAGTTTCCAGGCAAAACAAATTCCAACAAACAAGAGGTGGGCTAGTTTGCGATAAAATATTTTATTTATGGAAGAGTTAGAGAATTAAATGTTACTTTCATGAAAATGTTATGCATCTACATAAGGTGGTTAAATGATGATGCTGAATTTTGGTCAACCTTACTGGGAGCAGAGGGTGTGCAATACCCAGCAGGAACGATCCTCAGTTTATATCACTTATTATCCTGTTAGCAATAAATTAGGCTTGACCAAAACCATAATAAAGCATTTCCTATAAATGAGGTTTTAAAATGTTTACTCTGTAATCTCCAAGGAACCACTAAAATCACTGCTGTTGCAGCCTTGCTAAAACCTGGTCCAGTTCAGTAAACCATATTATTCTGTGTATGGGGAGAACAACACCAGTCTGAAAGTAATTTTTGCCTTGGGGATAATTAAATGCATATTGTACCTTAAAGTTACAGCACCAGGAAGCTTTTGCATATTGAACTGTTTTAATTAGAAAGCATCTTACATATTTCTTAGCCCCAGTTTATTGTCTTAAACATGTTGGTGAAAAATGTTAGGATGGCTAAAATTCCCGTTTTTTACTTTGCTTAAAGTACTATTTATAAACATTACAATGAATCAGACCACTGGAGCCAGAACTTCTCATTTAGAGACTGGGAAGTAGTTTCTACTTAGACTTCTCTTCAAAGCAAGCCCTAGAAACCCTTTTTTTTAGAGTGCTACACACTGAATACTCAGTCACTGCATTCCAAGGACACCCTAGTGGCAGACCAAGAGGAAAAGTTTTGGCTTTTTGTTCTGATTAAGCTCCATCTCAACAGGTGACAGTGTGAACTCTATCATGACTATACAGCCCAACAATTTGAATTAGAAGGATTTTTTGGAAATCTGTATGTTTCTGCATTATTAATAGAATACAGTAATATTAAATGAAACAGGAAGGTAAAGACATCTGGGGTATGCATAGGAACAAGGAATATGAAAGTGTGGTGGAATCAGTTTCCTCCCTCACCCTCACAGGTGAGCAGGGATCATAGCAGTTCATAGCCCTCCCCTCCAAGCCAGGTACCCTGCTTATATTAGCATGGCTTGCCTCACATCATCTCCCCTCCACCCTCTTTTTACAGAAAACATCTATAAAAAAGCAGAATTAAAGTCTATTTTTGGAATGCTTATCAGAGAAGCCACTTGGGACTCATGACCATAAGCAAGCAGCGCAAAGAAGCTGCTGAAACAACATTTTAAATTAGGCACCGATTTCGCTTTCTGTCCTGGGATGTCTACAAATGTGACCTATAAAGGTAGCAGAATTCAATGCAGGTAAGGACAGATGTGTCTATCAGAGCCCAAGGAATCAGCCCCAGGCTGACTGGGCATGGTTACAGCAGGAAAGTAGGGGAAAGAAATTATATGCTGTCCATTCCACTGCTAAGCTGACCACAAACATGCTAAGACCCATTTTGAGACCACCAAGGCTAAGCACCTCAGAGAGCTGTGTTCATTCCTCCTCTGCCCTATTCTTGTACATGCCTAAATCACAAACATAGCTGCTCAGAATTAAATACAGCCGGTGAATTTTAGCAAGGCTGAAAAGAATGATGGATTGCAATTTATATGCTGCACGATACCTTCAGTTTAATTGGACATGTGTACTGGATGTTTCTTTCAAATCAGCTTTAACTGTAGATGGATTCAAATGGCCAGCCATCTGATCAGAATGCAAATTAAAATACAATCAAAGAGTTTGAGATGATCACATTGATCTTGCAGATTTGACCCATTAAGGGGGAATTCAGAGCCATTCAATATCCTGATACTGACGTGTTCAAGTGATTGGATCCAAGATTTTAAGACCTGATCACTACCTCTGAAATTTCCGAAGAAGAAAAAAATGCATTGAAGGGAAAAATAAGTAAAACATAGGTAAAGATAATCAGAGACCTCTGAAAGGAGAACCAGCTTAAAAAAAAAATGGGTGAAATCTGGTGTTGGCATTCAGGCCTGTAGGGCCTTAGAAAATTGCCTCTGCTCTTTGTACCTTGGTTTCTGTTGAAGGTGCAGAAGCTTGCTAAAATGGTCAAAAGCCTTATACTGTTGTGGTACCTAGATAAAATCTCACCATTTCAATGGCTATTTGGAGGGATGGAAAGTCCAACATTTACATTAGTTTTAAATCACACACCATTTGTGTTTATAACCAGAATCAGCACATTTTTAGATAGCTTACTCAGCCATTACAGCCTGAACCAGGCTGCACTGTGAGACACAAGATACTGCACTAAATGAAAAAGCAAAGGTTTTGCTGATGCTGTAGCCTAATACCATATTAAAGCCAGTAAGCAAAGAATACTTTTACATCAGAATAATGTATTTCATGTATCACATTTAACACCGCGTCTTCTTGATTGCAGATATTTACACTGAATTTTCTTTCTCCTGGGAGTTAGGTGTTTGGGCATTTTTAAAGCTACAATTAAATATAGGAAGCTTAAAACCCTGTAGACTTGGAAACTGTAAACACCGTAAATGCTGCAAAGTACAAAGAATAAGAGAACAAACCTGACTTTGCTTTCCTTTGCTGTTAATAGAAAACAAGTTTAACTCAATCTTGATCAAAAAATAATGGCATTGATAAACAAAAAAAAAACCTAAACAAACAAATAAACAACCCCGCAAAAACCCAAAAACCTCAAAGCACTACAAAAAAAGAGACTGCATCTCATATTTAGAGACTAATTGCTTTCCAACATTTTCTTGAACTTTGAATCATGTAAATGTACAGACAGCTGGAAAAAGAAATGCAAGTTGTCCTTAGATTTGTAAGTCCTTACACAGAACACAAAACAACTGTAAACCTCATTCTAATTACTAATATTTCTATTGCCACAGCACCTTCAGGACACAGAACTGTATTAAGACACTACTCTTCCTCCCCCATTATCCCAGACTCCTGGGATTGAGATCGAGAAGGATCAACACTTTCATTAAGTTTATACAGACGTACCCACACGATGCACTAGCCCAGGAATGAAGCACACTCTGTTAAAATGTCACATTAGGTCTTTCCAGATGTGGCCACGTGTCAACAGCAGCAGGGACAAAACACTGGGCTGAGCTGCGACAGTGACATCTGCCACAAGGTACGACCACCACAGTGTGTGCACTCCAAGAGCAGCAGCCAGCCCAGCAGTGAGGGGGCACAAGCACCCTTGGTGCATTAATCCCATTTAATGTGTTTGGTTTTCCACTAGAAAGGTACAAGCAACAGCGTGGGCACTAAGTACCAATGGTTTCTGCTATAGGGAGAAAATACTGTGCTTGATCCCATGATACATTTCAGCCAGGCTCTTGAATTTGGAAGGTTCATTTGTACCCATACATAGCCCTTGGGCTATGAGCAAGACTGATGCTTGAATGTGAAAATGAGCAACTACTGAGTGACACTTCCTGTACACAGCTACTTACTAATAATTTAGAAAAGTGGATGTAATAGGTGTGTAGTCATCTACATCTCCAAAATGCTCTGCCTCACCATGAATTCGTTACAAGTCTTCTAATATTTGATGTCTTTCTCAATGTCAAATAACTAGTTATCTTTAAAAGTTTCTGATCATCCTTGCTTTGGGGAAAACATGTTTAAAAATGTGAAGTAAGGTTTTAAAAGCTTGAGGTAAATTAACAGCACTTGCCAATGATGTTCATTTCAAGCCAGATGCATGATTTATGAATACGAGGGAGTGGAAATACGACTAATAAAAATAAAATTTAGTACGAAAGGGTATGCTTTATAAAGCTCATAGCCTAATTAAAGGAACTAGGCACAAAAAATAAAGAATTTGGGCAGATAATCATGTACAAGAACCTAAACCAGAGCCTTAATCTCCACTAACAATTATAAATTTACAGGTGTTTTAAGGCAATCTGACTATTAACCTGCAAGAAGGCATTAGTAACAAATGAGGTAACTCCTGCCCATTCTTAGGAGCAAAGAGCTGCAAATTGAAAGAGTATGTGAAAGATAATATACTTCTTAAAAATTCAGTGTGAGAATTCACTTTGATTTCATTTAATGTCCCAAATCTGATCATTTCTGTAACAACACAAGAATGAAAACCAAAATTGTACCACAACACCTGAAAATATGTTTGTAGAAGAACTCGGTGCAAAGGGCACTGATTTACGGCCCTAGAGCACCTGTAGTTCAAGCATTTCCCCAAGGCTGTTTAGGAAAAAGCACAACTAAATCAAGTCAAACCCTCCCTGAGTCACGGCTGGTGAGGCCAGTCCTGCCTGTGGGGACAACAAGACCACTGGTACTCTGGCAGTTATTCAGCAGAGTTTGGTATATTCCATATGGCAACCTTTGACTTAGCTTTGAAGGTAATTGAGGTTGGAGAAAGCATTTATCCTGTGAACATCTCCCCTCGGATGGCAAGCTTTTCAGGCAATTCTCCTCAAATATGCTTTTGTGATGGCAATCCTCACCATATGAATCTAAATTCAATTGCACACCATGGGATCATGCTGGATGAAGAATACCAGGATTCCAAAGAGCAATAAGGGAAAAACATTTATCCCCAGTAGGTAAAACCGTTGAGGATTTGATAAAACACAACGATTCCTTCTCCTTCACAATGACACACTGACCCTATGGATATTTTCTCCCTGTCTCCATCCTCACAGACCACTCCTGTTGATAGAATCGCAATATATGAGGTAGGAGGGAACATAAATACAGAGTCAGAAGCAGTGGTATCACACTGAAGCTGATCAATAAAAACACAGAGCTTCTGGCATTTTTGTTTTGTTTTCTTGTTTTGTTTTTTTGTTTTCAGAAAACAAAGCCACTCTCTCACCGAAGTTGCACAGAAGGCAGAAAAACAATATCTTTCCTCTCCTGCAACAGGTCTGTATCTGGAATTGGATAGTCTGGATGATAATTACCAATCAAGATGGGGCACAAATCTAGTGCAGTAACTCCCGTGAGAGTCCTGTCCCATCTGTGCTCCTAGGGAACAAGCACACCTACAATTCAGAAGTGGCCTGTCAAGGGACACATGGCTTCATCCGCTCTGGGCCACAGCCATGGCACATGCAAACCCCTCCTCAGTGCCTCTGGCACTCCTTTGCAGGCCCTTGTGCAGAGTCCTGCCCCCTCAGCTGGGTGTTCCACGGACATTGGTGCTGTGCCACAGGGCTGCATGGCATTTATCCCCAGAGCAGGGGCAGCCCTGGCACTCCCAGCGCAGGACCTGGACCATCTACATGTCTGCTGTGAGCACACCGAGGTCTGTGCTAATGCACAAGACCAGGAAGGCACTTGGAAGGACAGAGGAGGTGTAGGAAGCGTAAGAATGAAATTTAGCATTGGCACCAACTTTTCCAGCTAATTTCTACTTTACAGTACTAATTGCTTTCATTTCACGTGCAGGTTGGTTTGTCTGGGGCTGGGTAGCTCTGACATTGATGGCAGGAGCCCCAACCTTGCTGTGTCCCTTGATGTTCCACACTGCAATAAAAGATATGTGTAAGAGACAGGGGTTCAGGAAGTGCAGCACGAGATTGCCAGGGCAGCAGTTTGGTGTCAATGTAAACAGTCCTGGAATGTGAAGTTCATTTTTGGGGCATGATTATACTGTCTTCATTTCATGGAGAACACTGACATTTCACAAATACTGTCTCTCAAATGCATTCAGTGGGTTAGGAAAACAGCATATTATTGTTAATTATGTTATCCTGAAAATATAATCAGACAAATTTCTGTATCTTCTATTTAATCAAAGCTCACAACAGCAATAAAAATGTCCTTTTCATTAAACTGAGAAGTCTCTCCTCGTTTCAGAGCTACTTGTGTCTAAGTCTACTTCGAAATATTTTAACCAGATAGAGCTGTACCATGTAATTGCAAAAATGAAACTAAATATTTTTATACCTAAAGAAGTCATAAATAAGCCTGTAAAAGCTTTGCATTGTGCTCTGAAAGTGCAGTGTGTGTTTTTCTACTTGCATATCATCACCTGAATGTTTGGTGTGCCAGACTACTGATCTCACCAGCTCTGCAGCCTGCCTCTAGCACACAGCCACTGCACAATACTTGGGAAACACAGAAAAAACAGCAATGCTGTAACACAGTAAATAATTATTACAGCATGGTTAACTGAAAAGAGATCAAACTTTCCTGACCTCTGCAAGATATTGAATTCTCCGCATTTATCTATTCCCAGGTATTAGATGAAACCAAATTCAAAGATCTCACAGAAAGGTAGGAATTCACTTTTGAATATTAATTTGCTAAGGGATAATAAAGTCTGAATACAAGCTACGTGAGCTGCAATGCATAGCTTCAGACCTGACCTTAACTTTTCTGAAAGATCACAGGAATTATGATTCTGAAAAGCATCAATTTGAGGCCCACCAGGAGTATATAACATTTAGTAGAACACAGCTGGGGATGTGAAACAGAGCTTTAGATGAAATGAAGAGATGAAAATCAGAAATCAGGGTTCCCTTTCCAGACAACAGAACCATAAAAATGTTGGTTGGAAGTCATTTACTCCAACTGACTCTAAGTTGATGTGCACTAGGCCCTTTCCAAGGATGGGAATGGGGTTGATGAGTTCCAAAGGACTTCAACTTTCTTGCCTTTCTAAAAACTGGTACAACACTTGCTGTTTTTAGTAATCAGAAATTTTCTAGCCTCCTTCCCGATTACCATAATTTGTCATAGACATTATAAACCAAACACACAAACACATCAATCTACTTTTTCAGAACCCTTGGGCACATCCAGCAACAAGGATTTGATCACAACCTCTGTAAAGAGTCCCTGACTTGTTGCTCCTCTGATGTTGGCTGCACTTCTCCTTTCTAAGCTCTAAGAAAATGCAAACAGGTCTCAGATCAGGCTTTGCTTGTGAAGATTGAAGTTAAAAAGCATATGCTTTACTTCTGTGTTTTTCTTTTAACAATGGACAAACACTTTGCTGAATTTCCTCATACTAGTAGAGTTCCTTCTTGTTAGCTTTCATGTTTGCTACTCATTCATCTCCAGCTGGGCTTTGAGAGGATTTTGGAAGAATTAATTAGGTCAGCATTTTCACAAATGCCCACTATTTTAGGTTCATAATTTGACTTGAAGGTAAGAACTGACACAAGCTTAGGATATAACTTAACTTGGGGATCTATGTGAGGAACTTAGGCCCTTGAACATTCAATGGATAGTGAGGTTGGAGCTTGTGATAGTAGTGTGAAAATCCCCAATGGCATTGCTAGCTGGCCAACCAAAAACTCAGGCAGACTTAGCAGATACAAAGACACGACTTAAAGGATCACAAGAGAACAATTTCTGTGAAACAAAGAAAGTAAGTCCTAACTAAGGCCTTATTTCAAGACTACATGTGAACACAAACATTTCCAAAAGAAATAGAAGGCAAATGTTTATACTTTGGGTGGTCCAACACCCAAATAATCTTTAACAAGGTCTTGATGGATCACGAGGTTAAGGAA
Organism: Climacteris rufus; assembly: GCA_013398175.1. Lineage (NCBI taxonomy): Eukaryota > Metazoa > Chordata > Aves > Passeriformes > Climacteridae > Climacteris > Climacteris rufus. The sequence goes on along the minus strand of VZRZ01001922.1, from coordinate 1,530,005 downwards.
ATCAAGACAAAGCCTTGCTTAGGATCATCCAGTAGCTCAACAGCTGAGCTAGACACAGACCTTTGTTCTCTTCCCTGCTCAGTTAATGACACTGGAATTCATTGTTTGCATGCACAACTGAGGGCACAATATTTTATTACAAAAAGAGGAATTGCTAAGAAAGCAAGTGGAGAAATATCTGCACACTACGGACATGCTGTAAAGTGAGATCACGTATTCTGTAGCTCTTCACAGAGACACAGTCAGCAAAAACCACCCCAAAATAAAAAGCAATTGGGACCCCAGAGTGACATAAATCTGTGGTATAGCATGTACACATCTAATATTACAAACAATCTCAAGACTAAGGAGTAATGTCCCAGTCACTCAGTCAGAACATGCTAACAAGCATCAACAGCTACTTGAATTTAATTCAGTGTGTTAAATGGATCTCAGGAGGGGCCTATGAATCAGACCCTCTTGCAGGGTAATCTCACATGAGAATCTGAAAGTCAGTGGCATCAGCACTATGACAAAAGTTGTATGGCACAGAGAGGGTAACACACATATGCAGAGATCAGATTATTGTCAATCAAGCAGCAACTGGGGAGAGAGGTGGCAGCAGTGCATACAGAAATGCTTTAGTGAGTCATGTTGGGAGAAAGGGAGCAGATTAAGTTGTTCACTCGCTTGCAGACACTTACTCACTCCTCATAAAATCAGTACACAGCTATAATAGTTGTCACAAATAGTTGTCAAAGCGTTCTTCCACTGTAATGATGATTATTCATACTTCCAAACATTACAAGCTGGAAGGCAAGCAATGCTAATGAACAAGCTGTCAGTTGCAACACATGGCACTAAAACTACCTGGTCAGAAAAGGATCATCAGATCTTTGTAATAGCATCTAATGTTAAAATTATTAGAAGGATTTGTTAACAAGACGCTGTTGGGAATCTTGCAAGCAACTTGATGTGTTCTGCACCAAAAGCAGTGTTGGCCAGTGGGGGGAAGGAGAGGGTTCTTCCCCTCTACCCTGCCCTTATGAGACCCCACCCTAGAATGCTGCACCCTGCTCTGAGATCCCCAACATAAGAAGGACATAAACCTGTCAAAAAGAGTCCAGAGGATAATCAAAGACGTCCTAAGATGATCGATGGACTGGAACACGTCTCCTGTGAGGAAGGGCTGAGAGATTTGGGATTGTTCATCCTGGAGGAGAAGGCAACAGGGAGACCTTAATAGCACCTTCCAGTACCTAAAGGAGACTACAAGAAAACTGGAGAAGGACTTTTTACAAAGGTATGGAGTGATAGGACAAGGGGGAATGACTTTAGACTGACAGAGGGTAGATTTAGACTAGATATCAGGAATTCTTTACTGTGAGGGTGGTGAGATACTGGAACAAGTTGCCTGGAGAACTAGTAGATGCCCCATCCCTGAAAGTGTTCAAGGCCAGGTTGAATTGGGCTTAGAGCATCCTGGTCTAGTGGAAGGTGTCTCTGCCCATGGCAGGAGTGTTAGAACTAGATGGTCCATAAGGTCCCTTCCAGCCCAAACTGTGCTATGATTCTGTGACTCTTTGACAATTTCTGGCTAAAAGTATTTCCACTTGAAAATGAAAATGTGATGAAAAAAATTATAGAAAGATACCAACCAGAAGTATACCAGTTATACTTCTATTCCAAAAAATTTTGATTTCATGTTGGAATTTCTATTAGCAGAAAGAGTGATCAATACTTACCTCACTCCAAACACCACTACAATAGAAAAATACCAGCAACAAACCAGAACAACGCTGATATTCATAGGCTAACAAGTGGTACAAGCTGTGGATCTACTGTGTGCAGCAGGTTATATTCCAGGCTGTTCTGCAGGACAATGAGAAGGGCCTGACAAGGAAACACACACCCACCACTTGAAAAGGTGTTGGCTTTCTTACAACATAAAACAATTATAGGTAAAAAAACCCTAACGACAAAAAATCTTCCAAAGATGTTCTTTTATTAACCTATTCTTTCAAAGCCTAAAGCAGTTTCTAGCTATAGAGTATTCTTTAATAAAAGAATAGAATAAAATCTAAGATATAGAAAAGCAGATAAGCCAGCATCAACTAAATGAAAAGTTTTTTGAAAAGCCTATTCCACTCTTGGAAGCAGAATATTAAAAAAAGGTCTGATCTGATCTGTGTTCTCAATAGTTCTGAAAGTCAAATGTCAGTTTTCAAGTTTGGGTCAATTACGCTGTTCAGCCAACTCTCCAAGACCACATGGAAAAACAGAGCAAGCCATATTATACATCAACACAATCCCACCACCTGTGTGATATTTGGTCCATCACAAGATGTTAGCAACCTGCAGAGTGTAATACAGAAGGCTAAATGCCCTGCAAGTTGCTGTATGCATTTCTGGTGGAATGCCATGGGGGACATCTGTATAGATACTCTAGAAACAAGAAAGGCAATAGTAGAAAGGAAGGACCCCTAATTTAGCAGATTACAAGTGGACACATCTCCTCTGATTCAGTCAGCAAAAGGAATGAATGAATTTTCAAAGACCACTTGAGATTTGAAGAACCTGTATGTAATTTAAGAATTAATATTTAAGAATTAATATTTTCAACACCAGCACTCTCTGCCGTGAAGATTCAACTTATGCTTAAGTATCATGCTGTACTAGAAAGTGGATAATGGTATGGGAAGAGCTAAAGAATAGAAAGAGAGCTTAGCAGATTTCAAAATCTCCTTCTTTACAACTGTATTTCTGCACCATTGGTATTGCTTATCCTCCCAGAAAAGGGTTCTCCTGACACTTGTCCTAGTCAAGGAAAGCTGGTTTGTTCTCATATTTCTATTAACAACTTCGGAGAGAGATGAATGTCAATAGCTGTTATAATGAGTAGAGATTTGATGTAATCTTAGAATATTTACAGCAGGAGACTCTACTCTCAGAATGTTTAGGATTGGGCTCTTAAATTTCGATACTAATTTGTTTTGTTATTCTGACATGGAAAAAAAAAAAGACTCCCTGTTCTAGAGAAAGAGGAGTACAAAAGGGAACAAGGAGGACACAGGGCTAGTCAGTAGTCTCCAGTCTGACCTAATCCCCCCCTATGCTGTAAAATCATCAAGGGTTAACATCTGAAGACCATCTTCTCTTCATGCAAGGCAACAGCAAAGGTTATGAGCAGTGCAGGGCCAGGCACATCCCACCCAGCAGGTCAAGTGAACGTCTTCAACTAATAGGAAAATATTCTATCCATGTTACACACTGACTGGTGCTGGGTACCAGTACTAGGAGAGGCAAGAGTCCACCATCACCACCATCACTGAGAGTTAGTTGACAGGATTACACTCACTGTAAAATGATAGATAAACGACAACAATAATGAAATATGAAGTTGTCAGAGGTGTGTCTTCCAGCCTCTTCTAACATGTATGAAGGCACAAAACACCTCTAGCCTTAATGGTGGTGGTGGTATAGAGTACTATGCTCCCTCTCCCGGAATCAAAAATTTTGCAATCTCTCCAAATGTCAAGCTTTGCCCAACATTCAGAATTAGAGCAGGTTTCACTTCACACAGACAAATGTCTCTGTTACTGTTTCCCAATGAACTCTGGGAGGTATTTCAAGATATCTTACTGCTCTGGGCCATAATTTAACCTGAACACAGAACTGATTCCATCAGTTGCTCTATTTGATCAGGGTAAAGACATGAAAACCTCTTGCTAAAGAATTTGCTTTTAACACATACAAAGCTGAATTAGAGAGCTGAAGGCTGGGATCCCAATTATGGCTGTATGATAAAGAAGCAGTGCTCACAGAGAACAACAAAAAAAAAATCCAATGCAAAAAAGGATCAGTAGAAACAACATGATGGCAAAAATTCTTCGGGGTTCAGAGCAAGCATTCAGCAGGACAATGGCTCAGAAGTAAAGCAGTCTAACAGCATCACACACAAATGGTATGCAGGACTGCAGGGCTCTGATGACAGAGTTGTGAACACTCCCTTAACATTTATTCTAATAAGTTGTCCGTGGGACAACAGAAAAGATGTCATAAAAGACTTCTTATTTGATAAAGTCTAGCAGATTTTTACCTGAAAGGTGTTGCTGAAGGGTAAAGCATTAAATTATGTATGGCTAAACCATGTCATGTATTAGCATAACTTCTTTGTTCCTCTAGCAGTTTGTCTTTCTCGCCTGAGGGAACTGCTCACACTATCTACCCCAATATCCAAGATAAAGTCTGCTAGCAGTCAGCATTCAGAGTACTCAAAATCAGCATTTATATCCACAATTTACTTGTCTGACTCTTGCTGCTTGAAACTTATGTATTGAAACTTGCTTTCTGAAATTTCAGTCAGAAGATAAAAATCGCAAGGGAGATCTGGGCACAATTTCCACTTTTGGTTAAAAAAAAGGGGACGGTGAGGGGTTGACATTTACTCGGCGAGATAATTCCACACATTTCTTTCACCAAACTTATGTGCCACACATTGCATATGTTAAAACAGAAAGATGTAAAAATACTCCATAGATGGAGCCCCTGATTCTAAATATTTCAAAGCACATTAGGAACAAAAATCACATCTGAAACATGGCTGTAGTCCTGGTTGATGATTTAAGACTCAACTGAAAGACTACTGAACTCTGCGGTCAGATTCCTGATCAAGAGGGCTTGAAATGGGCACTGAAAAAACTTGATGTTACCTTGCTGAAGACACACACCATAAGATACTCATTTATCTAAACATTAAAATCCTCATGCTCTGCTTAATTGATGCTATGGACACCTGTTGACACTCTCCCAGTTGCCAGCTCTTTGTTTTACACACATTGCTGAATTCAGCCTTGTGGCACCCATACTTGACAGGTTCCCATTTAGGTAATAAAGCAGCCAGCACGTTTTCTGCAGCCATCTGATCTTTTAAAATCAGTTTGGTTTCATTCAGATTGTACCTGCTCCATATGTGTTTCCTGCAAATATCATTATATTTACTACTACAAATGGTCATGAAATAGAAATATTAAGAGACAACACAGTATTCATAACAAGCCCACTTTGATCTCTCCTGTTTCTTGGGAATTATGAACACCACAGGAAAAACATAATTTCAAAACACTAGAACTACAGAAGGAAATTAAGGAGGAAATACAAAAACCTTTTATATTGTCTGACATGAGCTGCTTTATTTCTAATCAGCTGGATACTGATAACCACCTGTGTAACATACTGTAAATCATATATTGGACAGTCATGTTTCCTCTACAAAATCACACTTTTGTCTTCAGTGCAGTCTTCATTAACATGCCTTCATTCACACCTGAGCTGCAAGATGAACCTACCTCAGATGGGCAACTTCATGGCAAATCAACATTTCAGTTACTCATTCTGCAACAGAGCATCACTCTCACCTCCCAGAACTTCTCAGGCTTGTATTTTGCCAGCATGTGGGACTGCAAGTAAATTGAGTGGCTCAGATCCTCTGCCAGGCACTTGTGAAGAGGAAAAAAGCTCAGTCGCATTTTGAGTGCAAAGGCAGGATATCTGTGGGTGCCACTGTGGCTTGCAATCTCAGAGGAAGGAAATTGAAAATTAACTACTTTCATTTAATTAGAGAACATTTCACTGGTTTGCTAGAACCATTTCTGGCTAGCAATAAAGTACTTTACAAATCTCTTTCAACAAGAAGAGTTTTGAAAATACACTCATAAGGCTATGCTATAATATCACTAAGAAGTTAATGATACTGTTAGCATGAGTTAAATGTAAATATAAATGCATTGCTGAGTTTAATGTAAATATAAATGCATTGCTGATATGGATTAGACATGCTACTGTCTTGACTCAACATCATTAAGGCACAAATATGAACAGTACATGAGACTAAAAATGCAAGCTTTATGCAATGCTCCTTCAGAGCCTTCTCCAAGGCATCTGTGTCCAACATCCCATTCTGCCAGGCCACAACCGAGGTGAGCGGGATAAGACACAGCTGTGTCTCCAGAAAGCAGTAATTATAACAGTAGAATTAAACCAGTGTTAGCTGCTTCTCTTGGTTTCTGCTAAAATCAGCCTGGGTCTTCTCTAAGTTCAGAGTGATTTGTCAAAGTGTACAGATGCTACTTTCACCCCATCTAATCTCAGTACAGGTTGACAGCAAACTGAAGGACCTTAAAATAAAACCACTTCTTTCTCTTGCATTTTAAGTAAGCTAATGAAGAAATTGGAAAAAGAACCCAGTTTCTCCTACATTCAATTTTCTGATGCTTAACAGGGCAAACAAAATTATGAACTGGTTACACATCACATCTGGAACAACAGTTGTCTCTAAGAGTTTTCAATTTATATACCCAGAAACCAACACACTAAAAAAAAAAATTTTTCTCTCTCTCACTGTCACACATATTTGAAGTTAAATTTCAAAGTATAAGTACATATCAATCAAATTATTCACAAATCAGAAAATGGAAAAAGAAGTATGCAGTCAGAGGCAACAACACAGTTCAGAGAGAAGAGCTAGGGGCTGTTTCTTGGCATATAAAGGAGAAAAGAGTAGGAACACATCTTCCTCTAGAAAGGAGGCTGGAGGAGGAAGGAGAAAAATCAGCATTCTAACAACTAGCTAGCTTTCTTCTGGTAACATCTTAATATAGAAACCCTCAGTGATATTTTGAAATTTCTTCCAAATTTTATGAAGACAACGGTGACCTCCGGTGCAAGGTCATACAATTAATTCGAGAGTAAGTAGGTAATGAAAATGATCAGCTTTCCAAATACACACCCTCCTGAGCGGGGAGAGGGGAATGAATGAAACAAAGCATTTAATGAAGTCAAAACTTTTAGGTATGGTAGGAAAACCACAATTTGCACACACAGAGTGTTATTTGGTAATATTCAACTTCTGCAACGTGAGGTCTTTACATTCAACATGGGAGATAACCCTTTACTAGATATATCCAAGAAGCCTCATATTCACACTACAATACCTTCTTCTGTTAAGGCACAGTGAAAGTGAAGAGACTCATGGATTCAGCCACTACCAGTGTAGCCTGAAGTACATGTTTAAGTCCACCAAGCATCCTTGGTACAACAGACTCATTATTCTGTTAAAGTATTAACTTACATTTATAGGGCAGAACTGACATAGCCAGATGTATAAAATCTTAATTCTGCTTACAGAAGAAACACTAACTCTGTCTTCTTTCCCTTGCCCTGTAATATACACAATTCTCATTTGAAATAATAGCTGAATATGCAGTAATAATTTGTAATTTGAAATACTGTTAATGTGTTCCCTCTGAGAGTTTCTGTTCCAGAACATAGCAGGAACTATTTTTATTGCTCAAGTTTTCATTACAGAGATGCCACAGTATATATATCTTTGGTCTACCATGTACAGCATGTGACAAGCTAATGACAAGGCTCTTTTCCTGCCCCCCTTCCCTTTTTTTACTAGCACCAGTGCACTAATATTTAGATAGATTTACTTTGGAACAAATAGTAAATGACTGGGAAGTTGTTACAATTTCTCATTCTCATTCTGATTAATGAGCTGGAGGAACACTCCCTCCCTTCCTCCTCTTTCTGTGGTTGAAAACATATTGAGCTTATGCATCAAATAATTTTATACCTGCATTCCTTAAAAGATGGATGAGACTGGCATAACAGTGACAGTTTTTCCAGGAGGGAATAAGGATCCTCAAAGCCACTCTTCAGCAGTCATTTCAGGATGAAGGATGTAAGAAGATAAAGCATCACGCTGTTGAAACAGAGTCAGCAAGTCTCTCTCACACACACAAGCAATGCCCAGCACATAAACAAAACCCCCCTCATTGTGTATAAAGTCAAACAAACAGAGAGAGAGAAAAACCAGTCATTTTTCAGGGAGTGGGAGATAAAAGGCCAGTTCCTGTATGTGGGATAACGCATACATGAGGAAGAGACACAACGAGGAAGAAACACAGAAATATCATATTCAGAAAAGAGCAACCATCAGACAGAGCTCAGTAAGAACTGAGAGAGTGGCCCAGAAGCAAAACTAGAGAGGCTTCTGGGCTACACAAGCTGTGAACAACAGTTTATGGTGTTTAATGTCCTCTATTTTCAGGAACACAAGACTTTCAAATCAACAGGATGAACAAAACCTTTGGCATCATTGCCAACTTTTCTTCCTACTAAAGGCAACCTGTGGATCTTCAACTCTGAATAACTATTATGATTAAAAAGGGTGACTATAAAAATGAAGTCAATAAAGGCTGTGTCTTTGTCCCTCAGAAATATCCTGAGCTTTCCAATAGGATGTTTAAAATGCATCTCAGAGGTAAAGAGGTGCCAAGATTGCCTTTTCACCTAAATGCTGAAAAAAACCACTAGCCCAAACAATTCTTACTAGGGCTGTCACAGGCAAGGAACAAAAAACAAAACACTTTCTGATGGATAATTGAGCAAAAGCTGAGTAAAGAGTGACATTAACCTGCAGAATTTATTACCAGGGCTTGCTGTGCCAGTACTGAGCAGTTACATTACAATGAATGCTGTTTGTAAAACAAACTCTATTATCAGTCAGCAGATAATAGCTGAGCATGATCATGGTATAAATTATTACAGAAGACTACAAGCAAAAGTGATTAAGAAAAAGTCAATACTGGGAGAAGCAGTTATATCAGTTCTAGAAAAAAACCTCAAGTACATAAAAGGCAACAAATTCCAGTTTTGAAATCTAGCAATTTGACAGACAGCTTCTTTTCCACTCGATAATTCATTAACTTGTTCTACACCAGGGGGATTTTTCACCGCAAAGTAACTCTACTCTTCAGTCTGAGAAAACATGGGACCCTTTGGCTTTGCTATTACTCTTCATTAAATTCCATAAACTCTAACAATTCGTAGAGCAGCAGCATATTTTTTACATTTTTAAAGCAAACAAAAAAAAAGTATATTCATTTATCAGCATGCTTTACATAAATGACCTGCAATATTTGTCTGAGCAGATTCATTATTCAATTCCACTCTCTTATGAAGCCATACTGCTGTACAGCACTCTGATAGAAAGACACTCCAGTGCTATAATTCCTTGTGTAAGGAGTTTTCCCAGGAGCACTCTGACGATGCTCCTCAAGTCATGTCACTTCCATGACATGCCACAGAGTGGCTGGAGAAGACATGCTGTCTCATCAGAGAAGCAAAGAACAATCCCTGTGAAAAAGGACAAACTTTGCTGTGCATGAACTCAGGCAGCAAAATGACAGCCACTGTAATCCTGAACAGAGAGCTAAGAAAGCATTTGGGGTCAGTCCAAGAAACCAGTATTTTGTCTATCTTGTCCAAAGGGAAAGCATTTAATAAAAATTGAACTTTTCCCACAAAAGGCTCTGATTTCATGGAAGACACATTTTCTGGATAAAAGAAACTGTGCACTTGTCCTAAATTATTTGTGTTTTTTCAGTTGGATACAATATACTTCATTTCCACTTTTATCCTGTTTGTGTAATCCCTGTAACTCTACTATATATTAAGGGTTTCCATCTTTCCAAATAGCACTTCTGTTCCTAAGTCAGGTCCTGCTTCAAAAGAAAGCGAGAGATTGTTTCACTGACTTGCGAGATCTCTTTCACAATCCAGGCAACACAGAACATGTTTCGTGTTCTGGAGCTAAAATGTTGTCTATCCATTGCAGTTAAGCCTGCAGCTCTGTCAGAAATGGAAAACTAATAAGACATTCACTCAAGGGGAAAAAAAAAAAAAAAAAAAAAACCACACAAAAAAAAAACTNAAGCTAGTCAGCATAGTCAAACAAGGGGAAAAAAAAAAAAAAAAAAAAAAACCAACCAAAAAACATACTGTTCGGGGTGATGGTGGAGGCAAATAACTCAACTAAAAAAAGCCATCAGGATTTTGCAATTTTAATTTTTCTGCTCATTGAAGCTTTCTACATTAAGGCAATTAAAATCAGGCATCAAAGGCACATGAAATTGGGATTGGGTAGTGATTAATTTGCAGAAAAAAACGTTTTACAATTTAGTTAGATGGACACAAATCAGGCATCCATGTCTCAGGAATGGGGAGTATTAAAGCAATAAGGAGAGCTGGGAGGGGCATGGGGAAGAAAAGATGTAAAGAGCACATGCAATGCCTGTCCCACGAAGGGCAGAAATGTATCAGCCAAATGCTGTCCACGATGAGGAGTCAGGAACAGATGCAGAGCTTGAACAGTCCCATCCTATGAACAATTTTTATTTCCTCTAGATTTGCCACTAAAAATATTTCTGCTTTGCAATAAATGTACAATCTAGATTCTGTGCACATGCCGAAATTCAGTGAATTAATGCCTCTCCAAACAGTGTTAAGGCACTCAGATGAGGCAGAGGAGATGCACATTAACATCTCCACTGGAATAATTCCTTTGACTCTGAAAACCCAGACACCGACATTATCTCTCTTCATTAAAACATGCACTCTTCTTGTAAAAAATGTCATAAATGCAGTGCCACTCAGCCACACATCTATTGAATACCAGCCTCACTAACACTTTGTTAGAACATCTCTTTAATGCTTGACTGTGTCCACCTGCAGAGCGCCACCTCCTTCAGCTGGGTTTTAGTGTTATTAAGAATCCTTCAGATGACTAGACAAAAGTTGTGCTGGAGAGCTATAGAATCACTTGCTTTATTAATATGGCACTTGCTGTGAAAATTCACCTCAATAAGGCTGGTTTGCAAACCTTTACGAAACAGATGTTTGTGCCCTCTTGGCAGAGATTTTCCTACGCTAGCAGGAGCTGAATTGCACAAAGGAAGGTGTCCAGTGCACACCCTGGGCTGCAACAGGCAGTACCAGGCCTAGGCACACAAAGCAAGCTGCTCCATGTCTCCCCGTGCTGGGTTGGCCCGGGACAGAGTTAATTTTCTTCACAGTTAAACCATAGCACTGCCCCAGCATTTGGACCCAGAACTCCTGACAAAGAAATAGACCCAAGTCAAAGGCAAGCAGGACAGGAGCAAGAGACAGGGAGTGAAGGTGAAAGGAGAGAGAAAATGAGATCTGTTGAGGGTCTGGAAAGCCTGTTAAAAGAAAAGCCTGGAATACAAAACTAGAAGGGAAGAATACATTGAGACAGAGAGAACAGGAGAGAAGTGATCCCTGGGAATATCAAGAATAGATAAAGGAGCTGAGGGAAAGACAGAAATCCTGTTGTCCAAGACAACCCCAATCTCTCAATTTTCAAATTATTAAGGAAAGAGGTTAGTAAAATTATATAGGATTTTTTTCGCCTTTCATAATAGAATAGTGGTGGCAAGTAATAAGTGAAAAGAAATCAAGATGTTCTTAAAAAATATTATATTAATTGTTGATAAATGTTGAATTTGATGTATCTCTCAGTTTGAGAGCAGCTGTTTTACTGTCAACTGTAACTGCCTTGATACTGGCAACCAAAATGCCCCATCTAAAACAGAAATAGTAAGAGCAGTCAATGCTCTTTCAAACAGTCCATATACGTGACCCAGAGAAATTGCCTAAAGGAATAAAAGGAGTCCCAGTTCCCAGACAAGAGGCTTTACAAAAAAGGGAAATCAACTTGTATCAGATGTAATCTAGAGACCCCTAAGAAATGAGCCTCTGAATAGCTCATCTGGCATGAAATACTAACAAATTGCAATCATCATGGTTTTGATATGGATCTGAGTTGTCAAAAGCATTAGCCCACACTTCCCAAACCACAGCCTCTTGAAAGACAGGCATTTAGAAAAGAAAGGAGCAGAGATTAAAAAAACCTAGTTGCTAGATTTGAGAACACATTTAAACTAAGACAATATCCAGATAAATCATCTCATATTTTTATTTTCTGGTGTGGCAGTAAATTTAGCTAGGCACTCTTAGGATGTTTAACAACCTAAAAATAATCAGGTCATCCATTGCACTTAATGTACCGACAACAATCATCTAACTAAAATTATCTTAACATCTCTGAGCAAGCACACTGCACAGAGAAACTTTTTCCACACTTTGGAATTTTCTTCTGCTGAAGAAAATCAGATTATTTGGCTTCTTTATGAAAAAGTATTTCAATGCAAATATTTTTATAAAATCTTCCCCTTAGTGTTATTTTGTTCTATTTTAAAGGCATCATAATAACAGGTCACTGATCTGAATATGAGAGACTGTTGAGTTTGTCTCATTTATTCTACTGCTTGTATTCCTTGCTAGATAAAGCAGAGTCATAAAAACTTCATTGCCTTGTGAAAAATTTAGACTTGTACCAATCTTCTGCAAGCTTATCCTCTTGTGAAGTTCACCAAGGATGGCAGACATGCTGCTGGTTCAAGTCCCAGCTTAGAATATCTTTGTCTTTTTCAAAGGAACTTTATTATGTGTCTTTGTGGCCTCAATCCATCAGCACAAATGGCACACCTGACAAAAGTCAGGGATGATCAGGAAAAGCTCCAATTACATTCAATAAACAAACTTCATTGCTGCTATTCCCAATACAAAATCATATTTAGTCAGCCTGATATAAGACACAACAAATACCACAAGGTTATGGACTGGCAACTGTTCTTGGTGACTCAGAGAACTCAATGTCTATAAAGTAAAACAGATACACACAACCCTTGCAAAAAACAAAACCAAAAAAAAAAAAAAAGAGAGGGGGAGAGAGAGCGAGAGAGAGAGCACAAGAGAAAAGGCCAGTACTTCCCAACATGATGGGAAGCACTGCTCATTTCTCTAGACAAGACACCAAAATGCTACTGTGCAAGCCATGAATGTTCATGGCTTCACTATACTGATGCGTGTTAAGAACAATCAGCACATTGTGGGGAAAGCTTTCTACAATAGTGCAGAAGTCACAAAATAATCTGATTCAAGCAGCATTTAAAGCAGATCTGACAAGGCTGTCTGAAATCTGTGCCTTTGGTGTTGGTGTCAACCCAAACACCATGTTTTTGCCAGAGTAGTTGCTGACAGTATGGGTTTGCTCTGCTAGTACAAAAGAGCTCTTGAAAAGGTATTTTATTAAAAGAATATCATTTCTACTCTACCAGATGGGTGGCATAGAAAACAATAAAATTCAAAACAAAGGTAGCTATTTGACAGAAAAAATGCTTTCAGACAGGAGCAATACTATTTAACAAATATGGTACATGAGTTTTAAATTAAAAGCTCTGCAGTGTTTCACACTGGTCTCATACAGCTCAGTCCTCATTGTATCCCTGAGGAAAGTAATTCAGTGCTTTCCTCAATCACTGAAGAGAATTCCAAGCTGCTGCTTCTGCCACTGCAGCAAGCACCAGAATCTAAATAATTCCTAAGCCTTCATTCAATTTCCCATGTGGGAATTTATTGAGAATTAGCTTCCTAATTCCTGTTGAATAAGTCTTTGATTTCTTTTTAATATGCAGAAGTAAATTGTAATTTAGAGGTCAAGTTTATCAGAGCTCTCTTCTTTTCTTGTGTGGAAAATAGGACTTGAGAATAATAGGCAACATTTCCAGTGAGGCAGCAATACAGACAGTGCCCTTTAAAGGGAGGGTGCAAAGGTGCCCTACTGAACTTGAACCCTGAGCTGCAAGTCATGGAACAGCACTGAGAGAATTTCAGAGCGAGAGCCAAGAGCCTGACTTAGAATGCAGAATAACCTGAGTTAGAAAGCAGAATCAACTGCATTCCCACTACACAAACACTCTTGGTATCTGGATGGGTCAAGGACACGATTTTTAAATTTTGCAAAGTTATCTGCACCTAGTTAATTTCTCTCTGAAATTGAAAGCAGGAATATTACCTTGTAAATCTTCTACAGTACTTCCTACAGCAAGGTAGATTTGCCTTGGATAAGAAGGAGATTCTTAAGCATTAGCAGGGAAATCCCCAAGGAAATTGCACACAATGACGAAAGCCATGCTCCAAAATGGGACAGCCACAGAGGAGGTTGCACAGAACTCAGCAGGATTTTAAGGTCAAAAGTAAGTAGGAGATACAGAATGCAATTATACTGCAGGCTTGTTATAAAACGTGGCCAACAGCAGAATGACAGACCACTCAGCTTGAGGTGAGTGGAAAAATAACTAGAAACAAGGCTGGCAATATTAATTGTCTAGTCTCTGGAAACAAATGTTGGAAGTATTTGGCTGTGGGACACATACTTGGACACAACAACAGTTCCTAAAGAGACTGTTGCAATTCTGTATGGCAGAAAAGACCTAAACAAAGAAAACAAAGATGACAAACTGAAGTGTTTGTGCAGGCTTGGAAAGATGAGGCTGGGTGGTGAGTGGATGTGTGGCAGGTGGTTTGCTTGTTGAGATTTTATAAAAACTGAATTCATCCTGGTATGTCCACACTGATAAGGAGTGCAATATGGACTAACATCAACATGGGGCTGTGAAAATTAGTTTGGGATGACTTTTAAAAATTGAAGGAGAAGCCTTTGTGTAGAGAAGGAAACACAAACAAGGAAGCAAGCTAAAGGCATGAGAGGATGGGAAAAAAAGCTAACCCATACTTTGGAAAATGAGAACAGCATAGCAGAGAAGAGGAGTCTGCAAATAATTCTGAAGGACACAGGGTATAAAAGTTTAAGATGACAAATTTTTGTGCCTAGGATTTGGACAGTACAAAAGTTGAATTAGGTTGCTCAGAGTGGTCTGAAGAAATTGTTTTAGCCTCTAAGAAATAACTTAAAGTAAGGAAACTTTGGTTTCAAAAGAATAAATATCCAAACCAAGTGATCTGAGGGTGCCTCAACTCTGTTACTGTGGTCAGTTTGGCATTGTTTCTACAGAGTCAGATGTAACAGACTGGAATTTCTTGCACAGAAGTAGCTTCTAGAGCCCAAGGGGGTCACCAACAAGTCCTGTGATTATTTGGGAAACCACAAGGATCCTTGTGTCAAAGCACACTGGACATTCAGCTCCCCACCCCCATCCTCCTACACTACAGCATGTTCAGCACTATGTGAAAAGCAGCAGAAAAGGCTAATGTGCTCGGTAAAACCTGAACCCTTACCCTGAAAAACAAACTTTTGTCTTTTATTTTTTTTTCCATTCTCTACATACTAAATAATTTGCTTCTGTAGCAAGCCAAATTTTCATGTTTGACAAAAACTTCTCATTTTTTGCTTTATTTTGACTTTAAAATTACTTTCCCCTTCCCCCCAACCTTTTTTATCATTGTAGTTGGAAGTATACTACACAACTTTGGCCTTCCATTTGCATTTGAATCTGGCAGACATCAATAAAAGGCAGCACTGCCAGCTAATAATTGTCTGATAACATATATTACAAGAAAGATCACTTTTCCCCCACATTGCCCCAAACTGATTTTTAATCAGTTTGATTTGGGCTGTAACAGAGTGCTTAAAAAAAAAAAAAAGTAATTGCAATTAATCAGTCCTGAACCTAATTTGGTTGGCTTTTGCTGCTCCAAGAGGTCATACAATATTGTTCCTTCACAAAATGGTCTGCCACAATAGTGAATGGCACTCAAAATTCAGTTTCTGGTAATATCAATTTATCATTATTTGTAATACATAGTTCATGTCCATATAGAGGTAAGAAGAAATAAACTGCTAGAGTCCAGTCTCGACTGACAACACAGTAAACCTTTTTGGAGCAGATGGAAGCTACTGCTTTGTTGTATTTAAGGTTACATGGAAAAAGAAGGCATGCTCTAAAGCAAGTGCTGCAAAAAGGACCCCTGTTTATCTCAAGTAATAATAGAGCATTTCAGCAGCAGCAAAATCACTAAGACATTTAAAACAGAAATGTACAAATAATTACTTCACTCTAATGTAAAAGTGACAACTTGATCCACATACTTTGGTGTTCAAGTGGAATGGGAGAAGAGTCTTTCCATGTCTGCAGACATTTGTATATCAGGTTCATACTGCTTCATAAAACTTTGAAGCACTCTATTTCACCTCACACATTCTGAATGGTTTTCATTTAAATCTCCCCAGCGGTATGAGGTTCAACAAGACCAAGCCCTGGGTCTTGAACTTGGATCACAACAACCCCTTGCATCACTGCAGGCTAGGAGCAGAGTGACTGGAAAGCTGTCCAGAGGAAAAGGACCCGGGAGTGCTGGTTGATGGTGGCTGAACATGAGCCAGCAGTGTGCCCAGGTGGCCAAGGTGGACAATGGCATCCTGGTTTGTATCAGCAATAGTGTGGCCAGCAGGACCAGGACAGTGATTGTCCCTCTGTATTTGGCACTGGTGAGGCCACGGCTCAAATACTGTACTCAGGTCTGGGCCCCTCACTACAGAAAGACATTGCAGGGCTGGAGCGTGTCCAGAGAAAGGCAACAGGGCTGGGGAAGGGGCTGGAGCACAAGTCTGATGAGGAGCAGCTGAGGGAGCTGGGTTTGGCTCGCCTGGAGCAGAGGAGGATCAGGGGTGAGCTTATCACTCTCTACAACTGCCTGAAAGGAGGTTGTAGCCATGTGGGGGTCTGTCTCTTTTCCCAGGCAACCAGCAACAGGATGAGAGGACACAGGCTCAAGCAGTGCCAGGAGAGGTTAAGATTGGACATTAGTAGGAATTTCTTCACAGAAAAGTGATTAGACATTGAAATGGGCTGCCCAGGGTGGTAGTGGAGTCACCATCCCTCAAGAAGCTTAACAAAAGACTGGACATGGCACTTGGTGCCATTGACACATGTGGTGGTGTTTGGTCAAAGGCAGAAATGCATGATCTCAACAGTTCTTTTCCAGTTTAATTGATTCTGTGATTTTGCACAAACTGAAAACAAAATAGTAATGAACTCCTCAAGGTGCCATGACCAACAGAGTTAAGGCTTTCCTCAGGTCTAGACGTGAGATACTGAAAGAACCAAGGGTTTGTTAAATGGAAATGAAAATCTTTTTTCCAAATACAAGCATTTACTATCGAAGAACTGATTCTTCTTTGGTATAGAACACAGTATTTGTTTGAAAAAGGAAGCAGGAAAAGCGACACCAACTTTTTCTTTACTTTTCTTTCTCCTTTTTCTTCCTTTGCACTTCACAGACTGACAGGGACTAAAAGTTGGCTAGTGGATAATAGCACAGTAAAAGTTTAAGTGCTAATTTTCTGTCTAGAACAATTGAAGTTATCTCTCTAAAATTAAGGATTAGTGGTGCCTTGCTATCAAGGTGAGAGAGCTTAGTTTCTAATGAATCCATAAATCCAAATTATTTTCCTGGATTACCTGAATTTGTCAAATGCATAGTTTGGACTGAATCACTTAAACTCCTGATTTAGAATTCTCTGAGAGTAAAAATGTACTGTAAACTTTGAGACATATTTTGATGTTTAAAAATCAGTTTAATTGCCCCAAATATACACACTTCATTATTTTTGTATCTTAGCCCAGGCATTTGCAAACAAAGGCTTGAATTTAGTAAAGTTTTTCAAGGAGAAGGAAAAAAATTATCATCGCCTCTCCCCCACACCCCACCTCCCCCCCACCCAAAAAAAAGGAGGAAAAAATAATCTTTCTACTAAGACCTTGGTCTCTGAGACAGGTTACGGAAACTAGTGGAAAGAAAGAAAGGTTTAAAAAAAAAACCAAAACAAGAATAGGAACAAGACCAGTACAAGAAATAACCTTCAGATTTCAAGCCCCAAGGTCAAATGTGACAGATACTACTGATTCCTTCATATATTTTCCTTGACATCTATCAATGCAATCAATCTCAAGTGAAGTTGTAGATGCCAGAAAGGGAATAGCCTATCAAGATTTGCAGCAACCTTCAAAACCAGGTGAACATTCTCTGTTGGAAGTGCTCGGTGCACAAATATTGATGTACCTACTGAAGTACTGGCTATATGAAGTATTAGTATTTTATGACTTTCTTTCCCTTACATGCATGTTCAGATTTGATGGTTTATTTAAGAAACACCTTAAAGCTCACATATTTACACAAAAGTCTTCGGATGAATCTCCAGTTTGGTTAAGCCTCTAGACTAAGTCTAGGCTCACATCTTAAAAATCACATATAGTTTGCAAAGACATTTTACGTAGTTTTTATAGTTATACTGAAGTCAATAAAAGTATAGCTCAGTACTAATAATTCCAGACATGGATTATACAGTCCAAATTCCCTAAGCTTGGAGAGACAGAAGAGATTGTTGTTTGTGTTGATTCATCAGTGCCACAGTCTCAACCTCCCTTTGCCTCCAAAGTGTTGCAAGGATTTGTAGGATGAGATGAAGTCCTACCAAGATAAGGCAGTTACAATCTAAGAATATACAGGAAAATATGCTTGAGAAACTACCCTGCTCTCTAATATAGAAAAAGAGCATTAACATGACAAAACATGCAGTGTGCCCAGGTGATGAATGGAATGTGGGATTGAGGTCAGAAGTGAAATCAACCCAGTAGTTCAACTCTTATCTTTTGAATCTACATCTGAACAAGGCTGACATCCTGATATTCCTACTGAACTAGCTGATCTGCAGATCTTCCCCACCTCTCATCTTCAGGGTGGCCTCACTGACCTTCAGTCATGTGAACAGCATCAACATCCACTTATTATGCTACTTTTTTGGGCAAGAACACCATTATGGGACTAGTGATGAGAGAGGTCTACAATAAAAGACCAAATTCAAATTAGGT
The DNA here is from genome assembly GCA_013398175.1 of Climacteris rufus. Taxonomy (NCBI): domain Eukaryota; kingdom Metazoa; phylum Chordata; class Aves; order Passeriformes; family Climacteridae; genus Climacteris; species Climacteris rufus. The sequence continues at coordinate 1,511,427 of VZRZ01001922.1, read as the reverse complement.
GTCATTTGCAATGGGCTTATAAAGAGTTTGGTTTGATATATCGTATATAATACTGCAACTCACCATTAATACTGCCAGTAGAGATGTAAAGCAATAATGGTAATTAAAATGAACCATGATAATTTTGTCCTTGCGCAACTCTAATTTCTCCAAAATACACAGATCTAAAGAAATGAAAATCAATCCTTTATTACAAACTCCGACCTTGCTGACAAGTTTTCCTTTGTGTTTTCTCCACTCTACTGAGCACATTTAGAAGCTTACTTGTTTTATAATTATAAATTTAACACATGGGAAAACAGATGAGAGGTGAAATGAAATCAGTGGCCACAGCAACAGCCTGACAAGCACTCAGAAGTCAACATTCAAACTGTGGCAGTAACTCTGCTTTTCTAAATAACCAATATGCAATGTAAACACATTTGCTGTCTCCTCACCTCCAGAAACAGAAAATGGGAAATCCATTAAATAGCAATAAGAAAGGATTGTATACAGCACCATGGGAGCAGAAAAACAGCAAAAGATAGTACCCACATCTGGTGTCATTTGAGATAAATCAGAGAGTGCTGTGTTCCATGGCAGGAATTATAACAACTCTTTTGCCATTACAGAGGATCAATAGCACTGCACTGGTTCTCTCCCTGTATCATCTGCAGCTGCTTGTAAAACCCAACAGAATTGCAAGAGATGTCAGAAGAGACTAACCACATCAAAAGCACATCCACAGAGTCAGAGCATCTGAAACAGTTTCGTGCAACAAATCTAATTCTAACAGTAGACAGCAATGTGTTGTTCCCCACAGACGTTAGGAACTAAATTAGAGAAGGTCTAACCAAAGGTGTTCCAAACACTACAGAGTAAATTGAAATAAGATCTTTCTGCTCCTTAAAAATAGTAATTAAAAAAAGGTATACAATTCTGCTGAACTAATAAACAAGGACATAGTTACCTTCTGAGTGGCAAGCATTGTTGTAAATATTATGTATAAAAATTATTATTGCATTAGGCAAAGGTTCTGTATAATACAAAACAGGTATCCCTTTGCCAGCCTGTGGCATTTCATCACTCAGGAACCATTCCCAGCCATCACTTCTGCCATACTATTCCTGGTGTGTGTTCCATCTTCCCCACCCTACTGCAGTGTGATGCATCTTAAATTAGCCAGCTTTCTCCCTGCAATAGATCAGCTGCAGTGATATATGTCAAGCAAGAAAACAAAATAAACATGTGTCTTCCACACAACAATTTCTGTAATTACTCTGCCTCGTTATTGAGCTCTAGTCCACAAGCTTGGGCTAGTTTTTTTTCTAGAGAATGAGCTCAGAGAAGCAAACAGAACAATTGTAGTCCTGCTTTGAATCTTTATGCACAATCACACCTGGTAATTTACACACAAACACAACATGGATGAACTCTGGTAAGAAGTAAATACTGGGTGCTATGCTGTCTTTATCTAATACAATTTCATTGCTTTACATATATTCTGATTAAAATCAGCTTCAAGTGCTGTCAACCAAAACCGTTGCTTGCCTGGTTTCATCCTGAATGAAATAGTAATACCTGACAGCATCTACTTTTTTCTCTTGTAATGTAGGTGAACTGTGAAGACCCTGTAAGATCTTAATATATGTAATTCAGATTATGCAATTTAAAAAGAAAAAAAAGTGTAAAGAAGATATTAGTGTTGTGCATAGCTCAAGATAGCAGAAAATCCACCCTGCAATTAACTTACTGCTTTATCACCCTTCAGATGCACTTGTTTCAATAAAGCATACTCTTCCTGCTATGAGCTTGATTTTAAGCAATGGCATGGACTCACTGCTGCACAGACAAATCACTGGAAACTACATACATTTTACACATTTTGTTTGCACAGTCATAAAAAGCATGCAGAATTAAAGAAGTGTCAGCTGTGAAACTTTAAAGTGTTTTTATTTATAGAACACACTCATCATTGAGGAATTCAATTACCTTGTGCCTAGAGCTAAAATCCTTATAAAATTTTAGAAATTATTTGGCTATAGCATAGTCAAAGAACTCATTATAAAACAACACAATTGTTGGCAATTGCCAAGACAAAATAAAGTATTGAACAGAACGGATTCCCACTGTAGGATTGCTAGTTCATTTAAGAACTTCATTGAATTACTCTTGACTTTCAATCAGCTATTCTGGATTCCTGCTTAGAGAAAAGAAGATTTTTACAAAAATGAGATCTACATGTTTTGTCATCAAAGCTGGAATAGCTAATATTATCCCTCCAAACAAAGAAGGAGAATTCACATACTGGAATGAAGATTTAAGGCAAATGGTAACAAATTGCTACATCATCATCTGTGTCTGTAGTCTGTGAGAAATTGTTTGAGTGTCCCCATGTGACATTTATGTGGGCACAGAATCAGAGTTTTTCTCTGCATTGCTGACCAAGGAGAAGAGCTACTGCCTCTCACAGTAAAGGGACAGGACCAAAGGAGGGGGGGAAAATGAACCAGCTGGTTGCTCCAACTGCAGTTTTACAGCACATGGAATACCAAGGAGTCAGAAATACAAATCCATGAAAGCCACAGGCACGTTCTTACCCCCCTACGCACCACAGAGATGCTGTTGGGGAACAAGCTGCACTTCTGGCAAGCATATGGGACAGTCAAGCTATAACCAAAGCCACCTTCTGTAAAAGCACAAACCCTCTTTACTGTGGTGATGATCTCCATCTGCAACACACAGCTGAGTCGTCCACGTTATCTCCAGCAGATGGCAAAGGCAGGAATTTGTTATTGTACTTAAAGCAATCTTTCCCTTCCCTTCAAGGCTCCTTACATTTGGCACTTGCCAGTGCTCCTGGTGAGTACTGCCCACCCACAGATCCAAGCTAGAGCTCCTCCATGCAGCAGACCAGAGCATTTTACACACGGGAATATTCCCTGTGAGTGCCAAGGAACTGTGGCAGTGCCAACGCAGGAGGCACTTTGCACAAAGCATGTTTATTAGCTGTGACACAGAGCACAGCATTTGCAAAGAGCTAAGGAAGAAGACAGCTGCTGTGGCTCCTCTAATTACCTCTCCCCAGACATCAACAGCAATTTACAATTTGGATGATGTTGCTGGAACTAAGTATGATCTAGATCCACACACAAGCTCTCCTCCTCACTTTTATAGGCCATGTGTTATATGAGAATTACAACTATTCAAACTGTTTCTATGAGTTAGGTTATCTCCTGCAAGGTTTTTTATTGCACATTCTCCTTTTGCTACTGGAAGATACAGAATTTGCTGTAGACAGTAATCAGATAATCACATCTTGTTATGAGCACAAGCCAGCAGGACTTGCTATTAGAAACTCTCTAATCTATCACATCAAAACAAAGAACATTTGAGATGTTTGGTAAAAATTATGCTTCTTAACACATTTCACAACAAAGGTAAGATATAAAAATTTAAAAACAAATTAGTATATAGAGCAGGTAGAACATTAGCCTCACATATATCCAAATTAAATTCTGAGTTACTCTACTACTACAGCATCTTGAAATATTTACTGTGTTAATCTCCTGCTGTTTTGCTGCTAACAAAAATGTAAAAGAATACACAGGAAGTCTGACAAATTAAAACATCATCAAGATTAATTGCACAAAGAGGATAAAACATTTCAAACAGTTGCACTGCTGAAAGATCAAAAGCTTTCCCCCCCTGCCAGTAGTTCTGAACTGCTTTATTGACAAAAAAACAGAAGTGAAGACAAAACTTAAAATGTATGCAGACACATGAAAATGCAAAGACTCAGTAGATATTCTAAGCCCAATAGTATAGGTGGGTTAAGAAGCAATAAAAAGAAATCAGACAGAGCGAATTAGGCAGAAAAGCTTTCAACTTAGAGCATGGATACTCATCCTATCTGTACCTGCAAGCACTGAGAATAAATGTGATGTTGACTTAGAGACTCAGTTACATCCTAACCCAGAAGTTTTCTAATGCTCTATATAATAAAATAAGCATCAATCTCCACCTTCTATGATATTTTAGACCCATGGAAGACAAGCATCTACTCAGTGTGGTGTCCTGCTCCCCTCAGATGTGCAGCATGCATTTTGTGGCTATATTGCTACACAATTGAGTGATTTTTCTGAATTCAAGCTGTGAGTCAAACGAGAGCATGAGACTTACCCATGTTTCTCTGGACCCTCCACTGATAGGATTTCACTGCTGCTCTCATCAATGGGATGGACACGAGCGATATATTCTCCACTCTGCTGGTAAAACTTGTACACAGCCACTTGAACAACACATTGATCACTGCTGCTTCTCAGCCAGGGGCTCAGAATGGTGGGGCTTGGCCTCTCTGATGCATTGAGAAACATAAACGAACCTAGAACAAGGATGCAACAAGAAAACTTTCAAAACTATAAAAACCCCCAAAGCCTCATAGATTACAGATGAATACTTGCAATTTTTATGTTGCAGCTCATTCTGCAGCCCTTCTCTACCTCACAGTCAAAGATTATATTTGACAACTATTTTGGAAAGTTTGCCCAGTTTGTATTAAAACTGTTAATATTAAAACAACACTTCAATTCACCTTTGAATGGTCCAAAACAAATATAACATTTAGATTTACAATCCAGAAGAAAAAGCCCACACAGGTGATTAAAGAGATTTAGGTTTAGATTCTTGTCTGTAATCTCTCAGGTCTGGTCCAGACCCAAATATATTAACATTGGTTCAGTGGGATCCTGATGTGGCAGCTCTGATACACACATATACATATGTATAATACTTTAAATCTTGTTGTGTCACCCAAATAAAGAACACAAAGTCAATAGCTTTACTTTTGCCCTTCTCTAAACAGAACACTGCAGCATTTTTAAGTCTAATATTAGAGACAGGATAAAGGTCTGACACAGTTTCATTTCTTCAGCAATTCATTCTAATGTATTAATTTTATACGCAGCTAATCCACATTAAACATTTCATTATTATCCAGTACATTGACTCCCTCGGCCTAATTCTATTTCAATACAATCTGAGGCTTATCCAGTGGGACAGAGGTAATGTATTTTCATCCCATTGCTGCTCATTTCAGGTGAGTCAAATGACTCCCTTTCGGCAGCTGACTAATTTATCAATTTGTCCACAGAACAAGCACACTGGGGCCTGTAGCTGGCATATGAAAGGGACCAACCCTTGAAGCAAAGAAAAGTATGATATTCCACAAATTCTAGCAAGACTGGTCAGACAATGAAATCTCATGGTCTTGATTACGTGGAGCATCCATTAATACAGCCTGTCTGTTAATAGTAAAAACATACAGGTCTGATGAAGAACTTAATTTAATTGAGAGAGAAATTAAGTCTCAACAGGGCTGTAATTTAAACTTATTTTTAAATGTGCATGAGTTTTAGCCAGAGCAGCAGCTTGTTTTTGAAAATGCCAAGGTTGAAGCTTCAGAGGAATGATCTTCTACATCACTGAGCTTGGCTCAGATGGCATCTAGGATGTCTAAGAAATACTGCTGAGGGGCTACAAATTAATGCTGTTCATCTTCACCTCAGTGTCTAAGCTGTGGACCACGAGGCACAAAGCAGCCACTCTGAGCTTCTGCAGCAGTTCACCTCCTCCTGTGAGGGATCTGGTGAACTGTCCTTACTTGATTGTTCTCATTTCTCTCCACTGAACTGAGGGTCAAGAGCTCAGATTTGAATGGCTCACTGTCAGATGCTGGTTTAGAACAGGGGAATTGCACTTGTGTTCACAGATGTCCCCTTTGAAAAAGTCTGATTTGGCAATTCATCTCAGGTCACACACAGGGCTATAATGGAAGGGCTAAAAATGAAAACTGGATTCCCACCAAATACTATTTCCCTCCCATACATACATTTATCATAAGCAGCATTTTTGACATATTTGTCATAAACAGTGTTCTTGACATTTGCACCACATTAATGACATGTCTAAAACTAGAAAATATCTGTACTGAAAGAAACATGGAGAAATACATAAAGTTCAGCCTGCTCAGATGTCAAGGTCTGCAAACAGGAAAGAGTGAAATGCAATCAGCTTTTTTTTTAATAACAAGATTCTGTTATGTGAATAATAGCCTTTAATACAGTTGCTAATGGAATTGTTTGATGAGTTTAAACAAAATCTGTTTTTGTCAGCTATATATATACAGTATTTTTGTTGGTCAGAAAATAATTTAAAAAAACCAACAAAACATCAAAACCCAGCCACATGTATCATCCTTCCCTGTCTCTCCCTTTTGTTGCAAACAAAAGAGAATTAGAGCAGTAAATCTTGTGGCTTTAATTTTACCATCCCCGTAAGAACAATCAAATCTCTGACATGAAAGGGAGCAAAGAGATTTCTGCTGGCGGCAGAAAGATACTAAGTGTTGCAATAATTGCTGATGGTAACTTGCCAGGTGCAAGAGCCATTTACTCATCTTATTCCCTTGCAACAGGAAGTCAGATTTTAAAAATAACAAACAAACAAAGGCCGCTCTCATTCCTTCTTTTCTTGCAGTGGCTCTAAATCAAGAGAGCTGCCAAGGATAGTCCCTCTTATGGTCTGACTTCAGATCAGGTTTGAAACATCACTGAAGTCCAGTAGTAGACAAGGGGAGCTGCTACAGCAAATTTGCAAGATAGTCACGAACCTCCTTTGTTTTGACTTTTATATTTCTACTCTCTGTCTGCAGGGCTCACACTTTGCAGTTGTAGCTTATTACTCATCACATGGCCAGTTGTGCTTACTGATTTATATTGATAAAAGCAATATGATTTTGCCATGGTGGGGCTACCCCAGCACACTCTCCTAGGATGTTGGTCCCAGAAGGAGCAGCCCAACACCCAGGTGTGAAGTGGTGTCTTGGAAATCATTACAGAGAACATGCCTATTACACTGTGTTGGCCTCACCAGCAGCACAGCCTTGTCAGAAATGTCCTCCCAGTGCATCCTTCTGGGGAGGTCACCCACCTGGGCAAATACTAGAGCTGTGACAGACTGTATTTTATATATATATATGCTTATTTTATTTTAAAAGGGGAGAGAATAAACAAAACTTTGTTCTTGTTTTAGAAAGCTCAGCTATCTCCTTGTCTGCTGAAGTGCTCCCTTTTTGCTCTTACTGCTCTTTTAGTTCGCAAGTGCCAAGCAAAGAACTATCAGAGCCTCATTTAGCTCTGGTGTTATGGGAATGGTTTCCAAAGTTGAAATAGGGGATACTTGCTTTAAAACCACAGAGACTTTCTTATACAGCAGAATTTAAAGATTCTGGGATTAAACCATGGCACCCACAAAGGAATAATTAATGTATCTGATGTGAGAAATGATAGAGTTAGAACACAAAACCCCATGCTTCTCTCTTCCCTCAAAAGCACAATCTCTCAGCCACTGCTTGCCACTGTTTCCTGTGATGCCTCCCCACAGGATCAATATGACCACCATTTCCAGGATCAGCCTAGAGACTGCTACTTAGTTAAGAGATCACCTGGAGATTGATTCCACATTCATGCCCAGGAATACAAGAATATTCTGTTTCACAGCAATGGACTTTCTGAGCAAAACCAGAAGCTAGCTGTTCACTTATATTTCCCCCCAGCAGGAATCCATGTGGCATGCTTTGAGATCATTGTGTAGACCTGAAAGACTCTAAGGTCCCAGCTACAATTTCCTTGCACTTATTTTCTCCTGTTGGCTCACAGCTCTAATAAGACTCTTGGGATCCTCACTAGTGAATAGCTAGAAAAAGCACTGTAACTTCCACCAAACTTCTGCTGCTATTTAGATAGCAAGGGACATAAGCTGGGATGAAAGGCTCCATCATGGTACATGCTGCCAGGGTCACATTCTACTGCTCAGGACTCTGAAGGGTGTGTTTACTTCTCACAAAGATCTGCACCAGTGAGTCATTTCTTTCACTACAGGTTTTAAACTGGATTCTGGCTGCACAGTGCAATGCTGATATTGAAGAAATGTGGTTAAAATAATCAAATTGTAGCTAATATGTATCTACAGACCCAGACACTTAGCACTTCTGGGATCCTGAGCTCATTCATCATCATCATACAGAACTATGGGTTTGCAGAGGGGACAACATTCAGTATTTTGCACCAAATACATCTATGTTTGCATTCTATAACAGAAACCGTACTAGCTGATACTGCTCTGTGGTGTTCCAGAAAGTGCTGGTCTAAACGCAAATACTTTATTTTCCACATTCCCCCTAAACACTCACAAATTGTGTAAGAACCCTACCAATAATACTCAGACTCTAATCAGATTTTCCCCTGCCTTTTTAATAGCTGCAGTCATAAGGCAATGGTGTTACTCATCCTCATATGTTGTGTCTGATAACATCTCTGGCAACTTGCTGTCACTTCAGACAAACACAGATGAAAAGATATTTATGCTTTAAGCAAAGTAGATTATTGCAGTTGACATAAAAGAAATATTATAAGACAAATTAATATATCCTGCATGAAAAATTGCAGTTGATCCTTTGGAAACTTGTTTATGATGTTTTAACATTCATGTCACATAAAGGGAAGGATGGTTTATCAGCTTAGTAGCAAGATGCTTTTGAGGTGATGAAAACAGCTTCAAGTTCTACTGTTCAGGACTAATGAAGTAACAGATTATTTGTAAACAAGAAAACAGATGTTAATGTACCATGCACGCACAGGTGCACTATGAACAAAACACCTATCCAAAAAAGTTTTCAAGTTAAGGAATACATACTGATAAGCCTACAATTTAAAACCACATCAGCAATTAAGCCCATTCCCACAATCTCTGGCCCAACATCCTTATCTGATATGGATGCACAAAACACTTGAAACTCATACCAGGGATTACTGAAGAGCGACCCTGAGGTGTTCAAAAGGCAGAGCCATTCCTTGGCCTTAGGAACAGGGAAAACTCAGAACTCTATTGCAAGCCCCTTTAAAAGCTGGTCATCTCACAGCTACCAGTAGCTTTGAATGCATCTTGTTAACTGCTCATATCCTAAATCCCTCCTGGTCAGTCTCGGGGTAAAACCACAGACAGAGCCAGGTCAGGCTCTTCTGCTCAACATCCTCATGATGCTCAGCGAGGTCAGTGCAACCTCATTGCATCCTTTGGCCTTTCTGAGCAGCCTGGGAAAGATGGGTGCAGCCCAAAAAGACATCAGCATAAGAAAGTTACATTGGGAAATACGGGTCCCCAGGAAAGTGTTGACTGCAGAAAATAGCAACCAGCTCTTGTGGGACAATTACATGGATGCTACTCCTCAACTGGAAGCTGAGGTCTAGGCTTTCCAGCATATGATGTTCCTGGATATCTGATATCACACAATCGAATAAGATCCTAAAGATGTGACATCAAACAGGCCAATGGGACATAAAAAACCTGTTGCAAAATAACATGCATTAGAATCTATGAAGAGGAAACTTCACATTACTTAAAAACAAAATTTAGCAACACACCTAAGCCAATAATACACACAGAGCAGACATCCAGATACCTGATACAAATGAGTGTCCCCATGCCAATTCAAGCAGATTTCTTCCCTAATAATCAAAGACCAAATTTTGTCATTTTAACATTTTTTAAAACTTTTCTTTTGAAACTGTCTACCATAACATCTTTGTAGGCAAGCTCAAGAAATTTGCATAAGATGAATGGACAGTGAGGTGTATCAAGGACTGGATGAATGGCACAGCTCAGAGGGTTGTGATCGGCAGAGTAGAATCCAGTCGGAGGCCTGTAGGCCAGGGATCAATACTGGGCCCAGTCTTATTCAGCTTGTTTATCAATGATGTGGGTGAAGGGATAGAATCAGTTTGCTGATGATATGAAACTGGGGGGAGTTGTTGATCCACCTGAAGGTTGTGCTGCCATTCAGTGGGACCTTGATAGGCTAGAGAGTTGGGAGGAGAGAAACCTAATGAGGTTCAGCAAGGGCAAGTTGTAGGGCCCTGCACCAGGGCGGGGGAATAACCCCAAGTACCAGCACAGGCTAGGGCTGACCCACCAGAGAGCAGCTCTCTAGAGAAGAACCTGAGAGTTTAGGTGGATGACAAGCTGTCTATGAGCTGGCAGTGCCCTTGTGGCCAGGAGGGCCAGTGGGATCCTGGCATCAGGAGGAGTGTGGCCAGTAGGTTGAGGGAGCTGATCCTGCCCCTGGTGAGGCCACATCTGGAGTGCTGTGAGCAGTTCTGGGCTCCTCAGTACAAGACAGAGAAGAAGCTACTGGAGAGGATCCAGCAGAGGCCACAAATCTGATTCTGGGTCTGGGACATCTCTCTGATGAGGAAAGGCTGAGGGAGATGGGCCTGTTTTTCTGAAGAAGAGAAGACTGAGAGGGGATCTCGTTAATGCATATAAATATCTCGAAGTGCCAAGGGGATGGTGCCAGACTCTTTTCAGTCATGCCCAGTGACAAGACAAGGAGCAATGGCCATAAACTAAAACACAGGAAGTTCCAGCCCAGCATGAAGAATCACTTCATTACATTGAGGGTGGCAGAGCACTGAAACTGGCTGCCCAGGGAGATCAGGAAATCTCCCTTTCTGGATGTGTTCCTTTGTCATCTGCTGCAGGTGACCCTACATTGGCAGAGGGGTTGGACTGAATGATCTTCTGAGGTTCTTTCCAACCCTAACCATTCTGTGTTTCTGTGAAAAGCAAGGCTCAGAATACAGATAGGCTGACTTAATCTGATCACAGTTATAAAGCAGCAATTTAACAATCTTTGCAAAACTGATAGATTGTTATTCTGAACATAAACTCTATCTTCCTACTAAAAGGATTTTATTACCTTTCACGTACAAGTTCAATACTTTACCAGATTAAATTAGAGCTGTAAAAACTATTAACAGTCAACGTCTGTTGGGGACTGTACAGTAGAAAAAAATTATTTAAATCAAGTTTTACAGTCTTTAGAGATGCTGAGTGGAGAGAACATTTCCACTAGTATTACAAAATATCCCACAGAGCTGGTCTTTGCATTCTTCATTTTACACTTGACTTTCAAATTAATTATTCAAACAAAACTCTTATATCAGGAGCTCAGTAGTTGGTAAAAGCCATGAAAGAACTGGGCACTACTTGAGTGGCAACATGAAAGACTCTGTTATACTTTTTCTAGGCTTATATATACGGATTTTCTAATTGCCTCATCAAGGCTCCAAAATATGCTGAATGCGAAGGATGTGAATGGTCTCCAGTGCTGAGTGCAATGTGACTGCATAAGCACCAGAAGATTTGCAACATGCTAGACTTGCATCTGACTTAAAATTCATGAAGGTAACAGCCTTTGACTTATTACAAAATTTGGAGCTGAACAATTCTTAACAATCTAATTATGGTAATTGGATGATATCTTACCTCCTTGGAAGTCGATCAGAGTTCTTGCCATTAGCTTAAATATAATGGGGATTTCACTTCTAATACCTAGCAGGAGTGTGAGCACGTTTCTCTAGATGATGCAAGAGCAATTCAGAAGCACTAATGAATTCATACTAACTCTTGTGGGCATGCAATACATTTTACAAATGGACAAGTTAGGGCAGACATTAAACAACTGCAAACAGCATGCAGCCAAGACTGGTATCAGAGCTGAGATCTGCAAGTCAAAACTCTTTAAAAATTACCTCCTATTCAAGTATTTTTCATTTCCTAAGTATAAAGGGGAAGGCAAATAATCCATCAAAAATAAATTAAAATTTTGTCCTCTTATTAAGTCATCAAACAAATTTGATTTGCCCCATATGATTTCTCTTAAATTCAATGGCTTCACTCATATACAACCTTGTCCCTCAAATGACCAATGTTTACTGTCATACTTGGGAACTGCAGCAGTGCTATAGAAATGTGACTTGAAGTAAGAAAAGACAGGAGTTCTTCGTTTTCTCACACTCCAGTCCCAGAATTTTTTTAATATTTTAACTATTCTCTTGGAGGCAATCTTGAAACCTTACACACAGAGGGAGGAGTCTCCTAGCAGTGACCTTCACACAATTCTTTCACAGTTTCTCCCTGTCACTTCCCTAAGCTCAGGTGTAGTGCATGAGCTGAAGTCCAAACTGACACCATTTAATGATTTATTACTAGTTATCAGTTTAAATGTCAATAATCCCTAGCATGTCCATATGGAAAAGCTGAATCTCATTACAGTACTCTTTAGATAGACAAAAATAAAGGATGTTTTTCTCACAAAGCAGTTTACTGTTTTTCAAAAGGAAGAAGTCAAATGGAAGAAGAAGAAAACAATTACAAGCTCCAGGTATTGCCTTCTGTAACAGGAGCTAGAGCCAGATGTTGTTACAGCCCAATTCCTAAATGACTCAGCAGCATTTGCTCCCAGCTAAAAAGCACTGAACTGAAAAAAAGTAGTTAGTTAATTAAAAACTTAAAATTCTATGCTGAAATTAAAATCTTTCCTAGAGAATGACAGAAGAGTCTTTAAATAATTCAGCCTTGCACAGCTGATTAACCAATATGCATCTTCTCTTTTGCTGCTGACAGAGGCGAATGGCAAGTTGCTTTTGAGATGCCTGTTCTGAGACTAGAGGATGGGAGAATTTTCTGTCATCATGAGCAAGACAGACCTAAAGGGGAAAGCTAAAAGGAAACTGGTCCTGTCAGTAAAAATAGAGAGGCAGAATGCCTGTTCAGTAGCTCAGTGGGTGCAGTAGTTAAGGGGAAGGTGTGAAAGGAAGCCTAATGCTGTGCCTCTAGTTGCTGTTTTGCCCTCGAGTGTGCTTATTCGATTACACTCAGGGGGCTGGAAGCTTAAAAATTAAGAAGTTCAGCAATGCTGTGACACACAAGTACCTGAATAGAAATGTGCCTGGAACAGAATTGCAGCAACTCTCAGTCCAGTAACGTCAGAGAACATGGTAAACAAGTAGTAAGCACTGCAAGTTACTCCTCTGAAGAACCAGAAAGATGCAAGAGAAGATACCTAACTAAATCTTTCTGGTGTAGCCCTTCTCCTTTTTCATTCTGTGCCAGGATTAAACTCATCACACATAAGCTGCCATTATGTCAGCTTTAAGTGCACAAGAGTCATAACTCGGACCATCAGAGAATCATGAAATTGGCCCACAAATAACATAAATAAGATAAATTTTGACAAGACAGTGTATTTTAATGTCTCATACATTTCAATTTGTTGTTGTCATCATCTTCCCTACATACATACGCAGACATCCATGTAAACAGTACCAGGAGTATATTAGTTGGCCAACAGTCACCATCAGCAGCGGGAAATGTGATGATCCTATCCAGAGCTTGTTGAATGCCTGATAGCATAAAGCATCTGCCACCAAATCCCTGCCCATCTTGAGGTTCAGCCATTCTTCCTCCATCTCTAGTCCATACCACTTCCAAACATCTGAATGTCAGTAACTCAGGTATCAGTTCTGCATGCCAGTTTTGTTTGGCAGACCCCTTTTCACTCATCTTTTAACCCTAGAGCTTCCTCATAGTTTCTGTGCTTTCCTAAGTCATTGCTGCAAGGATAAAAAGGGAGGAGAGTGCCTTGGCACACCAGTTAAGGGATGGAAAGAAATGCAGATGGCAGAAACCTTTTGAGGACTCTCTGTTCTGCTATGAAAACTGCACTGGCTGCTGGTTTTCCTTCTGCTCATTCAAAAACCCCACTTGACATTGATGTACATGAAAAAACCAAGCTTCACCCACATACCAGTTGTCAAATGAGCAAATGAGGAGACAATGATCCTTTCCCCTAGGTCTGACAATGAGTTAGAACTTCTCTGAATGTTGATAGACATGCTGAAAAATGCTGATGCAATCAATGAAAGAAGAAGATTCCACCAGCTTACACGTTGTTTCTGTTTCCTGAACCTTCAGATCACTTACGTGTCCTCCAACAACACAGTTCAACTTCACACTTAGCATTTTATAAATCCAAAATGTTGCAAAAACATAAAATGACTAAACGTCAGGTCATTAAAAAATCCATTTTTCAAACTGGAAAAGACAATACAAAAGCGAGGAGCTCGCCTCCTGAATGCAGTAAAATCAGGCATCGCACAGAATTAGTAGTGTGAACTGCTCAATTGCCAACAATCTTATTTATGATGGCAGCATTTATTTGAAAGAGCTAGTTTTGTCTGTTTCTTGATGTTAAATCTTTAATTAAAACTCTACCTAATCTGCCTCTCCTGTGAAATAAAACAGACTCTTCTTTCTATTCTAGAGACGGTGGCACAGGTAAAGGAGAGACTGTGGTTCAGACGAAGGCTACATGTCCTGGTGAGACTAGATCGCAGTAGACTGGACTCCAGCTGTCTGGTCTCAGTTCTTGCCTCTCAAGGACCTTCCAAGCACAAGGAAGCAAACAATCTGTCAGCTGCTGTTACTGTTTTAAAATGGGATCACTGAACCACAGGAAGCGGAAGGTCCTTCCATGGGTCTCCAGCCAATGGCCTGCTCTGAGCAGTACCATCAGCAACACTACACGAGAGCAGCTACAACTTTGTTCAGCCAAGTCTCAAAAGCCTCCAGGCATGGAGATATGATAGGCTCTGTAGGCAACCTGTTCCAGCACTACACACCTCGTTCCTGGTGAATCTGTGAAACCCAACCTGGACCTCCCAAATGGGAAGCTGTTACCACCACCTCTTGTGTCATTTGCCAGGGCTGACAAGTATTTGGCTTTGCTTTCTTTGTGCCTCTCTGTTGGGTTGTTGTGGTCACCTCTAGATCACCTCTCAGACACCTCTTCCCACCCTAAGCAAGCCCAGCTCCCTCCAAATCTCTGAGGGGGTACATCCTGTGGGCCTCTGAACATATGGGCAACCCCACTGGGTCCTGCCAGTTTCCCCACATCCCTCTTGGTCTGGGAAAGGGAGCCAAGGCCAGACACAGCAACCTAGATGCGGCCTGAGCAACCACCAAGCAATCCACAATAAGTAACTTTTCCCAGTACTGGATGTCTTCCCACTACCTTATTTTGGATGGCTGCCTACCCTATTTGTTATGGGTTGGGTCCTCTATAACCTGCAGGTCTTCTTCAGAAGGGCTGCTCAAGGCCACTACTTCCCAGCCTGGGGAACGGATGCTGCACCAGCAGTTTCTGGTGCAAGAGCAGAGTTTATCACCTCTGGTGGTTCCTCAAGGCTCCTATTAACCCATTCCTCAAGTTTACCAAGGCCTCTCTGCAGAAAAGTTCCGCCAGTCGCTGCATCAGCAGAGAGCCTTTTCCTTTCAGCTGAGGATCATCTACAAATTTGACCAGTGTCTCATTGTCTGGGTCATGGCTGAGAATACTGAGCACTACCAGACCCTGTACTGGCTCTCCCAAACATTGCTGCCCTTTCTGTGAATCTGTGCTGTTACATGCAAGGTTCTGTGGGTTGTCTTGGCCTGTAAAGGCAAAGAAATTCGCTGACATTCACATTCACAGTGTCATCTGTCGATAAATTTGCCTTAACATGTAGCAAGGAAGACTAATGGATCATTTAAAACACTTTTTCCCCCACAGGGCCTAGGACACTCATTGAAGGCCAGACCTCTTTACAGGGAGGACCTTAAAAAGTCACCACACCAGAATCCAGGAAAATAAGGGAAAAGACAGCTGGAGGCTACAAATAGACAGACAGTGACAACAGCACACATGGAAACAAAGAGGAACTTCAGTCATGTCAACCATGTGACTATTAAAGCACACATAGTTCAAAATATTTTTGCTGCAATACCAAACCAAAATTTTTGTGCCTTGTCTCTTCTCTTCAGTTTGTTTTTCTTATTGTGATTGCACTGCGGTTCACTAGAAAATTACATTTCTGCTGAGGAAGAGCCATTTTTTCTTTATTTGTTCTGCAAACTGCCCATCACATTTTCGGGCTTTGAATACTGTGAACTGACTGAAGTAAAAGGACACTAATTTTCCAGCAGTGAAAAAGCTGGAAAAAGTCTCCAGTCTTCATGCAAGTACATACCCATGGGGCTTCAATGTGGGTTTCACATGAGTACAAATTGTACAAGTTCAAGCTCTCGATGCACATTATGGATGAAAGACTGTACAGCTCTTTTGCTCTAAAAACAACAAGCACGGCCACAGAGGATCTACCCACTGAATAGGGCATGCCAATCATCTCACATGTTGTAATCCTACCTTCAGCATGCTTTACAAATCAACATTTTTCAAGAGATAAATGTTTATCTCAAAAAGTAAAAAATTTCAACAGCACAAAGCCTAACTGTAACAGGGAAATGTTACATGAAATTCAGAACTAACCATGATACCCTGATATGAGTTTTCTTCTTCCAAAAGGAATGCTTAAATGTCTCTGAAATGTCATCACAGCCTTAACCAAGCATTTCTGCCTCAAAAATCAAACTGAGGAAGTCACATACATTATTGTCAAGGGAAAGGGGGGTGGTTGAGGTGTATCTGCAAAGATGTACAAAGCCCTTCTGACCAACTATATTCACTTTTCAGCCTTACTGAAACCATCTAATGAGAAAAAAATAACCAAGTAGTCAGACTTATCATTCTGTTGGCATCCTGAACAAATTACCTTTAGCTCATTGACATTCTAATTTTCTAGAAACAGGCATAGTTATGCTAGAAAGGTTATGACTTGTGTATTTATCTTGGTTACAATTATGCTATGCTCTTTTCACTTCCATAAGATACAGTATAAATGAGGAAGCCCATTTTGTTTGGTTTTTTTTTAGCTGTAGACTGAAAGAACTACTGTCTTATTAAAAGACTATCTCTCTACTCTGGTTTTTGCCTGGAGATAACAGAAAAAGGAATGAGTGGCAGGGTGAATCGGAAATGGATTGTGGCTCATAACATGGATTTTACACAGCACGGAATGACACTCAAGAGTTTAGAAGCTGGCTCTGCCCAACAGAATAATTCCAGCTGATGGTTTCAGTGAGTCCCTGCCACAAAGCCATTACCATTATCAGTACCAGACTGAGACACTTTTGGGTGTAAGCTGCTGTAAATGAAACATTTGTGCTTCCTGTACTGCAGGCACAGTGGATTTTGACCTCAGTGCCATCTCATTCTACTTGCACTAAGCCCTAAGTGCCTCCCAGTGCTTATCCCTGTGGAGCAAAACCACAGTGAATGTTACTTCTGAAGTGAGCAGGTACATCAGATAGCACGTGCAAGAGGAACAGAAGTGATGCAGAAGCCCAAAGAGATCTGACACATGAGTGAGAACAGCTTGCCTTAACACAACTATGCTTGCCCTCCACTTCCCACTCTGCTGAGAAATGACTTTCCTGCTGGTGAAGAACTAGTGAAAACATCTCATTTCACAAACTGATGCATTATGGTAACTGGTGCAGTATTTTATGCAACATGGTACTGATGAAAGCCAAAAGTAAGCTGAATGAATTTAAGGTACTTCTGGAAACCACCCATGCTGTCTTTAAATTCACAAAGGTCACTGGTGTTCTATAGGACAGCAAGGAAAGATGCTTAGGACTTGAGTTTTAATAAGGCTGCTTTTAAAAGCCTGTACTGTAAAACACCTTTTTATTAAGAGAGGAAAGATCTTACCTGTTATTTCACTTTTATGCCATTCACATAATTTGCCCACAGTTTGCATTTCACCTGCAGGTCACTTTTCTTTTCATGACTATGATACCTTCCTTTCCTAATTGGAGGGATTAGCACAAGGCTGCCAAATCTTGTGGCAAGGGATGTTATTTAAAAACAGACAAGATCCAGCTTTCTTTGACTTTAAACAAAACCTTATGACCACCTGTCAAATGATCCAAGGTTGAACAGACCCATGTGTTTTTTGAAAGCATCACTCCTGGCCTTAAATCAGCCTAGAAGCCTTCTTTTAAGGATGGAAAATAAACTCCCCCAGGAACAAGCTAGTGGAGGCAGCAGACATGTAAGCTCTAATACAACAGTGAAGAGCAAACAGAGAGTTCTCCTATTTCTTGTGACATCCAGCCACATAGGATTTACCACAATGGCTTTTCAATAACCCGAGTCCTACACGGAGTGAATGTGCTATAGGCTGTTGTGAAGTGGTTGGCAGAGACTCTATAAAGGTTACAGGAGATACCCAAGCTTCACTGAATAATGCTCCCTCCCTCTTTTCCTTTTAGATAAAAGTAAATATTGCGAGGTCATATGCAGCAGAAATACACTGCTGACAGCACATCACTACAGAGGCTCTAATAAGCCCATAGGTGTTTGTGCATATATGTCATATTTGACAGCATGCACTTTCACAGTTCCTGCAGGCAGTATTTTTCATCCTAACTGGCAAGGTTTTAATGGCTTTTTTATTAAACTGGTTGGGTTTTTTAACGAAAAAAAGGCAACAACATGTCTTTTCTGTACATTACAAATGTGGAACTGATCCTGAAGGGAACATGGCAGAGACCTGTAGACTGAGGAAGCTTTCAAACCATTTCCATCTTTGAAGATGAGCTATCAGGGTACTTAGTTAAGTTTCAGTATGGCTGCAGCCCTTGTTCTAAATATGGCTGATAGGTTTTTTCCTTTAGGTAAAATGTGTAAAAGGAAGCAAACAGAACTGCTGAAACAGAAAAACTGCCTTCTTTTGGTGGCCTTCAGCACTGAACAACTACTGAATTTTACTGAATTTACTGTTGTTCAGAGGAATGCCATCTTTCTCATTAAATGTAATCATTCATGTAGCAACACGATTCTCACATCAGGAGGAAAGGTACAGCAGTCACTTTCAGCTTTTGGCATTCTAGTAGGAAAATCCACTGATCTGAAACTCTGAACACAGGGAGATGGAGACAAGAGGAATGCTGGTGAGGAGCATGAAACCAGCATCCTCTCTCTAAGGCTATAATTCAGCATTCAAGCACAGACAAATGAGACGTAGAGTCTTTGAACATTTGTGATTTGAGATACCTGATGTTCAAAGCCTCTGCTAGGAACGAAACATCCCAATATAAAAGCCAAAATTTACAGGGCTGACTTGCAATGACCATCTCTTGCTATCCTTTAGACACTGGTCCATTCCAAACCAAACACTTAAAAATGTGTCAGTGAGTCTTCATACAATTTTTCAATTTGCATAGAAAACTGAAGTCAGTATGAGCACTGGATCTCATACTTAGGATGTTTAAATAAAACCAGTTAATTCTAATAGTTCTTTTTGAAGTGACTCTTACCTGGGATCCCTTTCTAGCATTGAGACAAAGGTTTTCACATGCTGTAGGTACTTTAAGGATGGTTGCTGGTGTCAAGTCTGAATGGTAAATAAAACGTTCACTACTGCTTCATGTATGACACTAGTCTAGCGAGTATGGGAGGCATTATTTGTAAAAATAACATGGTACATTAGATTGATTTTGCAAAGAAACTAATGCAAATCCACAAATGCTTTAAGGGTGGCTCTGAAACAAATTAGCACAGAATCATAGAGTGGTTTGGGTTGGAAGGGACCTTCAAGACCATCCAATTCCAATCCCTCTTCAAACCCCACACCTTCACAACCCCCACACACCTTCCACTAGACCAAGTTGCTCAAAATCCCAGTCAACCAGGCCTTGAACACTCCCAGAGATGGGGCATCCACAGCTTCTCTGGGCAACCTGTGCCAGTGCCTCATCCCATTCACAGGGCATAGTTTCCTCCTAATAAGTAATCTCCATCTGCCCTGTCACTTTAAAACCATTACCATTCATCCTACCATTACCTTACCTGAAAAAGTCACTCCCCATCTGTTCTGTAGGGCCCTCTTAAGTACTGGGAGGCTGCTGTAAGGTCTCCCAGAGCCTAATCATGAATAACATTGTACATATGCTTTCCTCCTTTAAAATACTGTACAAGCATTTCTACTTTTGAATGTTTCAAATACAAATTGCAGAATGCTTCTAAACAGAAGAGGAAACAGCATACAAGTAGAGCCTGGTAACCATTTTACATCACCACACAGCCCACAAAGCCATTAAAAAGGTCTTTTGAGGAAATACTAATCTGTTACAACTAGATGGAAATCAGATCCCACCTTGTATTAAGGTGAAAGCATCTACTTTGTGGTAAATGAAGTGTAAAGACCCAAACCAAAGACCCAAATAGGGTGGTGAAAAATGATATATAAAGCCATAAAAGACAACCTCTGTTGTCCTATACACTTCAGTCTGCAATCCTTGAAAAGAGAGCAATATACAGAAAACACAACTTGAAGCTATTGCTTGGAATATTAGCGTTCAAGTGTTTGATAACAGCCTGCTACTTGCAGATTTTAATACCTTGTGTGGGGGAGATGAAGGCTGACCAAAGATCATGGTTCATAAACAATTGAAACATAAACCATTCTGAAATATAACAGTGTTCAAAAGAATTGAAATATTTCATATTTTCTAGGGGTCTGAAGTACTGGGTAAAGCTAGCACCACCTACACCATAGCATACAAAATAATCTTGGCTTCTTAGAAACAATAGCGGCAATTTGTTGCTTGACCTCTAGACTTCCAGCAGGGCTATCAATTTATGATGGAGGCTTTCTGGCACATGGATAGTGACCCAGTCAGAAACACACTTGCAGCTGCTATTTATTTCATGACGATCACCACAACGCCTTCAGAGCTGGTAAATGTTGGCCTTTATAATTCAGATACTTTTAATGTAATACCTTTCCTCCCTAGACAGCTGCTTCAAAAAAATCAAATCATATCTGCCTTTCCATTTTGTCAATGACGTACCCTCTCATGGGTGCTGACACTTCCTTCAATTTTGCAGTTATTATTTCAGATAGATTAGAAGATCTCTCCTGTCTTAGCACTCAGCATACCAGGTGAGAGTTAGGGGGATCTCAATTATAAGAGAACTGTCATTTTGAGGGGAAAACACTCTAACGTCCTGTCATAGCTCCTTAGTATGATGGTCCAGTTGAAATTATACCTTCATATAGTGAGAAAATAAAGACACTTTTAGTGCAACATTTATTCTTCTATGGCTAGAAAATTGCTGTATTTCTGTCATGAATAAAATCAATCTGTATCTTCTATAAGCAAAAGAATTACTCCACACTTACCCTCTCCCTCTTTGAGCATGTCCTTTCATTCACAAAGTACCAAGCCTACTGACTACATCACTCCTCGTATGCACATAGCACTTACTGCAATGAGAGAACAAGAAAATCCCACATAGAAAATGTGTGTGTACTGGTTCTGACTGGGATAGAGTTAAATTTCTTGATAGAATCTTGTTTGGGACTATGTTCTGGATTTGAGATAAAAACAGTCTCCCTACCAGAGGCATGTTTTAGTTGTTGCTGAAACAAGTGGGGATGCACAGGAAAGTGAGAGGAAACACATTTGGGACCACTGACCTCAATTGACCAAAGGGACATTCCATACCATATGAGTTCACATTCTGGAAGAGAAACTGGGGGAAAAAGGAGGAAAGAGGATGTCATTCTGTGTAATGGTGCTTGCCTGCCCAAGTCACTGTTATACGTGGCAGAGCCCTGCTGTCCCGGGCATGGCTGAACAACCTGCCTTCCCATGGGAAGGGGGGAATTAATCCATCATTTTAGTTTGCTTGCACATGCAACTTTTGCTTTATCTATTAAACCACCTTTAAAAACCTACAAGTTCTCACTATATGCTTCTGATTCTCTCCCCATTCCACTGCAGGGGTGGGAGGTGAGTGGCTCTATGGTGGTTACTGCCCACCAGGTTTAAACCACAACAGTGTGTAACTGGACAAAAGGAAGAATTTCCAGCACCAGACTGCTACTTTTTGACTGGGTAAAATAGTTAAAGACAGAATTCTGGTGGTCCACTACCTGGGGACATTTTAATTTACCTCCTGAACTTGTTTAAAAGGTTGAAATAAACACACTTGTGGCAAACTATAACTTAGTACTGCTTATGTATTTATACATATATATATAAAAAAGATATAAATATAAAAATTTAATCTTCCTCACACAGTGAGGATATAAAGTTTGAAAGTAGAAATCTGTGTTTTTTTCATTAAAGCAGATATTTTTTTCCAGTCAGCTCTGCTTACACCTCACCATGCCTGGAACACTCATGGTGACAGGCGATTGCTTTGTGCTGCCTCGATAACAAGACAATTACAAAGTATCTGAGAAATATAGCCTCCTACAAAATTACTCTGTAGTTAATGAAGCACAGATACTGCCCCTAAAACGGAAAGAAAACTGAAAAAACAAAACCCAACAATCCAGAAAGCTAACTATTAGATGTAGTAATAATCTGGCCATGAAATGATAAAGGTTTGACAACGCATAAATTGCAAGCATCCCGTTTGGCTGTTGGGAAATTGCTTGCATATAAGTCACCTCAAATCCAATAACCCTTCCTGAAAGTTTGCTTATAAGTGAGATTATAACTCTACTATATTAATCACTGCAGAAGAAGCAGACAAAATAACCCATACCAGACAACACCCTA
This sequence comes from Climacteris rufus, assembly GCA_013398175.1. NCBI lineage: Eukaryota > Metazoa > Chordata > Aves > Passeriformes > Climacteridae > Climacteris > Climacteris rufus. The sequence continues at coordinate 1,489,029 of VZRZ01001922.1, read as the reverse complement.
ATTCAGAACAATAAGAAAGATGAATAACATATTGTGGTTCACATAGGTGTCATGGCACTGTAATTGCTAAATTCAATTAAAGGAAAAAAGTTGAAGATTCTGCTACTGCTGTGATTTGCATATTACAGTTCAAAAAATAAAGCCTTTCAAAAACTAGGCTGTACTGAAATCAATTCTACAATTCTACAACAATAACAACAAAAAGGCTGAACATTTTTGGATAATAAATGCCAATATGAATTTGCAGTGAATATGCATACATGACAAGAGAATTGTTCATAAAAAACATAATAAATATTTTGCATTTCTGTAGCACTTTTCATCTGAGTCTTAAAACATAATTCATAATAGATTAATTCTCACATAAGCAAATGTCACATAGGGATTTAATTTACTTGCCCAGAAAGGCGGCACATGTTCAAAAAAGGCCGGTAAGCTTTTAATTGTATCAAGTAACACTATGAAATAGGACATTAAATGAACCAACCAAGTCACATCTAAAGAGAGAGGAACATACCTCCATTTCAAGACCTCAGCTGTTACCCAAAACCATCTTTTACCAAAATACAAAAGGCAAAAGAAACAAGACTCTCTTGCACTCTCATAAGAGTTAGATTACAAATCCTCAAAAAGGAGGAATACCCTTACACTTTGCCATTTTGCTGCTAAAGGCAGGCCACCTCCTTGACTCCTCTCCTCACTGTGGCAAGTACCTGATACACTGGTTTACAGACTGACACATTTTGCCCTGGGGAGAAAGATGGATATGAAACAAAAATGTTACTGCAATTGATCATTCAGAAAGTACTACTGTGACTGCTCAGAGATGCTCTTCAGAAGTGTAACCACCTACAAAATTAATGGTGCAGCTGAATAGACATGGAACTGTCATGGCACACAAGACATGAACACGGAGGACTTTCCACAGCTAAATTACAAAGGTAGTAAAGCAGTGGTGATAGGAGGCAAGGCGAGCACTTACAGAACAAGAGAGGACCAAGATCAAAGAAATTTGTATTTACACTACGTAGGAGCAGAAGACATGAAGTTTTGTTGGTTGGTGGGCTTGCTTGTGTCTCAAAATGCTGTTTTTCAGTGTTTTGTTAGGCCAATTTTTTAAAGCCTAAACAAAAGAACGCCTTAAAATGAATTAGCGTTAAGCACAGCACAATCATCAACAGGCTAAACAGCAATATGCTTCCAGGACACTGTGCTGCCTCCAGACAAACCTCATTATCCTTCTGAACTCTAGTTAGAGAATAAATGGATTGACCTATTTATTTCATGACTAAATTTTATTAGAGGATTAACTTATTTATTTAGCATTCAGCAGTGGCAGCAGCAAAGGTATTTGTATTCTGTGAAGTGGTTTAGGAAAGGTAAAGGGGACAACTGAATTAACTTTGCTGATGTGACTGGGTGGGTGAATTCCTGTACGCAATGTCAGTTCCTGTGTGTAGCTCTCTCTGCTCTAGAGACATGCACACAACAGCTTTCTTGCTGGTCTCACACACTCATTCTTAAATCACTGACAGTCATTTTGCATTTTTCTTATCTTCAGTTCTGGTGTTTTTCCACCTGTGCACACTTGTTACTCTTTAGCTATTTACTTCTCTGCTTGAGCTAGTCTTGCTGATCCTTCATCATCTTTACCAGCATCTAAATCCCACTTGCCACCATGATCCCTCAGTTTCCTCCCTCTCTCCTGTGTTTGGGATTCAGCCATGAAATAAGATGAATCAGGTAACAGACATGCACATTGTCATCAGATAAAATTTATCACAGTTGCATTTTAACATTGCCTGTAATGAGGGAGACTGAAGAGGAAAAAAAAAAAGAAGAAAACGTCATTAAATACCAGACAACTGCCCAAATTTATCTCTGGGACCAAGCTATGCTACAAGGCTAATAAATGCATAAAAGAGTGTGTAGAAGCCAAAGCCATAACTCAGAGAAGATCTGGCTACCAGCACAGGAGACTCAGCAGCAAACACTACCTTTGAGGAAGTACAGCTACCACACAGTTCAGGGCTCAGAATACTTCGTGGTCTTTGGCAAGACTTTTCTTTTTGCCCCCATATTTAATTTGTAAAAAATCAGAACTAGGCTTTCTTTTAAAAACTTTATAAGACAAGAGAACACTGAAAGGCAATCACAAGTATTTTCTAATAAATAAATGCAATCCTGCAATAAAAAAAAAATATTTGGCCTCATCCAAAGAGCACTGAAATTTTCTATTAAACATCTGGGGTTTTTAGTCTTCTCATCAGCTTCAGGAAGCTTTGAGATAACCTTTCTCATTTAATCTTCTACAACAGAAGTGTTCTTTTAAATGACCTTACCTTTACTAGAAATGCAGATCCTGGAAACCACTATACTACAAATAACATGAATCATGGTATATACCTCTGATGTACCACCAGATCAGGCAAGTCTGGTTCTGTTCTGTTTTAAATATAGCTGGTCTTTGTAGCACATCTTATCAAGGCATTTCTAAGGTGCACATTGCCATAACTGAATAACGTAGGAATATTCTATTAATTTAGCCACAAATAATCTGCAAACAGATGAAAAGTTCTACAAACACTTTTTTTTACTGGAAATTATTTGAAGTGTTCTTTGTGTGCAATATAGATCGCTCTTCAACTGCTTGAGAAGCATGTGTTTTAGAGAAGTCAATATTCTTAATTCACTGTTTGAACTTTATGTTTGCACTATAAATGCAAACACCCTCTGACTGGCTGAGCATTAACTCTTAAGGGGCAACACTCCTTCCTAGGGCTGACTGACTGCAGCACTTCTATGCTAACAAAGAAAATATAAAAGATGCAGCTCACTCCTCAGAAAAGTCAAACAGCAGGAGACGATTAAGCCATAATACAAATAAGTTATTTCAAATAGAACTATTTAGATGAGCAAGTGACATGCTTAAGATAGCGTTTGTAAAAGCATTTCATTCTACAATCTTCAAGTAAGAGACTGTCCATTACACGATGGCCATCTTATTACTGGAGACCTCTTTACTAGAGTCAGGGTGCAAAATGCTCATCTGATCCTGCACAACAGGCTTTCCTTAAAAGTCCTCCTTGCCAGGATTGCTGTCCTATGAAGCACTCCATGATCTGCTATGGATTTAGTTCCATGAGTCTCCTATGCAGCTACAAAATTATGTTACTCTCACAGTTCCTTGGGCATGGTAGCAGGGTGGGTGAGGATCAGTGAATTTTTCTGTTGCATCAAAGGAAAATACAAGGTTTTGGAAAACTGTTGTTCTATGTTTTTTAGAGGAGACTGGAATAAATGCAATGTTCACAGCCAGTTTCCCAGCTTGAAGCACGAAAAATCATTCATTTCTTCAAACAAGTATATAGGTCAAAATTTAAGAATGTGTCCCAACAGATTAGCTTGCTACCATGATGTAAGGACTGACTGACAAGGTAGCTCAGAATCTTTGGTTTCACCGTTGAAACCACCAACAGGGGTGGCAATTAGTGCCAGCTCCTGTGGACAGTGCTTTGATGGAAAAGACAGAGTTCTCCACACATTTCCCACTGACTATTAAACGCCCTGCAGACAGCAATGACTTCCAGCACCTGGTGACTGACTGAATTTGAACCAATGACCCAAGTTTGAAAAGGTCCCAAACCCATTACTGGTCTCCAGTCTCACTGCTATTTTTTATGGCTGTGAAGACAGAGAGCTGTTCCTACCAGCCTGCTGTTCCCAAGCGCACCTGTGCTGGAAGGGAAGCAAAGAGCACCTCTCCAAGCACTTTGTTTTGCTTCAAGCTCCCCACTTCAGAAGTGACAAAGGCAGCAAACAGAAGCCTTGGCCAATTGCATAAATCAGATTTTGCCTAAGTAGCTAATGTCAACCTTGGGGGGAGGGGAGGGAGGCGATTAAGTGTTCGTTTCCAGAGACCAGCACATCTTTTGTGCCTCCACAGCATTTGAAAGAATATAAATCAAAAGAGAATATGAACCGGCAATGCTAATTCACTGCCTCGCTGTTTTATTTCAGTTGCATCTTTCTCAATCTCCTCAGCCAGGTAACATGGCCTTTCCTTGAAAGTTACACAACAAATCAAATAAGTGGGTGATGGGAAGCAAAGAAGAGAGGAGGAGAGGTAAAATTTATTACTGCCTAAAAGGGAAAGTGACTCATAAGAGAGTGGTATTAGCAAAGTGACAGTATGAGACAAAGAGGGAGTGCTTTGAACTCATTCTAATGATCTAATGACTAATATAATCCATTAAGAAAAGCAAGGGCAAGATCTTTTTCACTGATTAACGTTGTACCTTATCCATGTTTTTAATAAAAAAATTTAATATATACTGCTCCTCAGCTATCTGCATGTTTAATTAAAATACTGAAAGCTTTCAGAAAGCATTTATTTCAGTCCATCAGACGAAATAGTGAAGTATCCTACCCTTCACCATGGATCTGGAAGAAGTGGGGAAAAAACAAGAAAGAAGGAAAAAAAGGAAGAACTGTACCATGATTAATACAAGAACATCTGTTGGCTTAGCAACATACCTTCAAAGTATGCTGTGTAAAACTCCTAGACATACTACAAGAATTTAACACTAATATTTAATGAAGCAGATATTTTCTTAAAGCTAGAAAGAGTATAAAATAACTGATAATATTAAAATTCTGTGCTTAGGCTTCAATGACATGTAAGTGAATGTAATTTACTTTTAGGGGCATACGTGAACCTCATACAAACATAATCACAATATGTTAAAAAAAAAACAAACAGGACAACCAAACTTCATGCTTACCATTTACTCTACAGTTGTATCTAAATCACTAATGCCCTCAAACTGAAATTAAAGGCTCATTTGGTATCTATCCAAGTATTCTTTAAACACTTAAAACTGTGAGTTTCTGCTATCAGAAGACACAGTCCAGTGTGAGCTCAACTAATGTTCTGTTGAATGCTGTATAAACACCTTTCCTACTCAGACAGACCCACTGCAGTCATGCATTTTAAAAGCACAGTACATTATTAAAATAAATTCAACTCCAATGAGCACTTGAGCTATTTGTGGTTCAAAACAGCAGTCAGAGATCCAGATACATTTCACTTGGTTGCAGCTGAACTGCTTGGTCATAGTCTTGACTTCTTTGAAAACAGAAGCCTCTTGCCAAGACTGTTCAGCTGACTGACTCGAATGGTAGTGAGCCAAAAGCCCTGTTCAGACACTCTCCATCCTTCGGAGTGGTTGGCCACTGGTAAGCCAACATGTTCAGTACTGATTCAGGAGACAATTTTAGCAACTGCAATCACAGAGTTTTTTTATGGTGGCAAAATAGGTGCAAGGTGTACAAAAAGAGTGCTTGCTAATTGTTTGCAACTGTTTTAACATTTCACAAGGGGCTTATTATTATTCACAGATGTTGTATTTGTACATTCAGACACTTGTGACTTTGCAGCTTTGAGCAAATCACTGTTCACTAAACACTTGCTCTTTTTGGGCCCTTTTGTGTAATTTTAAACACTGTCAATCTACTCTGGGGTAACACTGATATATTCTGAAAGACTTGGCTAAAGTAGCTATCTAAAACGTTAAAGATTTTATGTTTAATAACTCTTAGAATAACAGAGAATTTCAAAGAGAAACTCAGCATTACATCAGTATTTTAAAAAGGATTGAAGAGGTGATCCTGACATTCTGAACACCAGAAAATCAACATGGGACAAGTTGAAAGGCTTCAGAGCTGAGAAATGAGTCACACAACATGATAGGCAGGAGATGAGCACTAAGTAAACATTTTCACAGGAGAGAGGAGAATAAGTCTTGCTATATAATATACACTGAGAAGAATACAATAGGCAACAAAGACTGCAACTGGTATAAAGGCAGGGTAATCATAAATAAAAGGTCAAATCATTGATTAATAAAAAGGACAGTACAAGCAGCCTATACTTTAGCAAAGTTCAGTGCCAAATGACACACAGGAAGAAAGTCATGGCAATAGCAGCTGTGTGAAGATACTTGTTTTGGCAGTGACACCAAAAGGGTGGTAGCCATAGCATCAGATGGTCCACCGAACTTGTGACTGCAGCCAGGCACTGCCACCAGCCATGGTGAGGGGCTCAGCCTGTGTTGCTCTGACATCACAACTGAACTGGACTCTGAACACAGCCAAGCTGAAGTTTCAGGGAGCTGGTACCTGACTACAGCTCTCAGTATCAGTGACATGGCTTTGGGTCAGGCTGTGAAAGGAAGCAGAGCATGAAAGAAGTTTGACTACAGCCAGATAAGCCTATTATACAGAGTCCTGACCTTGGCATCTTTTAAAGCATTTCTGTTATAAGGCAAAAAATAAAAGATTTTTATCCAAGTAATGAATTAATTTTCAGGATAACTACTGTATTAAGGATAAGCTTAACATGACCTTTATACCCTCAAAACCCTTTTCCTGCATTTCAGTCTCTTGAGATCCCCACATAAATTACAAGTGCAATCTACTGCCTTTATCAGAAACTTGATTTTTTCATCCTTTCTCTTCAACCAACTGAAAAAATGAAAAACTTTGACGAAGTTTAATGTGCTTTACACACTGACACTCAACACAGCAAGCAAAGCAAATGGTAACCATCTCTCACCAAGGTGTATTTTTAATAAATAACTTACTGAAATCAATGCAAAGATTACTGGATCAATTTCTATCCACTACGCACACAGGAGGTGAGATGATCTAATGGTCTCCTTTGGCCTTAAAATCTATTAACTAATTTGTTTTCCACAGATGACCAAACACGACTCCCAGAAGAACAGTCTTCACGGTCTACCACCCTGCACAAGGAAAGGGCAGGGGAAGTCACCTTAGCAGGGAAATGCCACCGTGCTGCTGCTGCACATGATGGGATTAATTTAGTTTTATCCTATCTACCATCTTTAACTACTTGTAACATTTTTAAGAACCTCATGCATTAAATCAAATGTCAAGACAATCATGTCACTCAAAAGCTTTTCCCAAGCATAAAACAACAGCCTGCAAATGCAATCACTCCAGAGGCTGACTTGAACATACTGCAAGTTCTCCTCCTAGCAATGAGTAAGGCTCCTCCTACAGCTTTCAGGCTGTATGGACTTCCCAGCCTAAGGAGACAGGAGACTGGGAGACTACAAAGGCAAGTCATTGTTAAACCTATGCTCTGGGAAAGGAAATAAAAACAAACAAACCAAACCCCAAAGAAAAAAAAAATCAACGACAAAAAAAACTACACACACAACGTACCACCACAAAAATAAAAATAATTTAAAAACAAACAAACAAACAAACAAAAAAGCATTCTCTCCTAAAAGGAACTTTGAAGAACGTCCTCCTTATTAAGAAAACCCCAACAATTATCCCAAGAGACTTTAAACCACAGTGTTGGCTTGATTTCTTTATGTGATGGTATTGTAGCAGCACAGTATGGGAGTGAAGTCACACAACTCAGTCTTATTTAAAACATTGTGCAGTGCCACCAACCCTGTGAAGCCTGGCTGGGTGCTGGCAGGCAACGGCTTGCCAGTGAATTCCCACAACTGGAAAAATAACATTTTGAGGCAGTACTGCCCATATTTATAAGAATGCAAAGACAGTGCAAGTCTGCTACTTCCAGACTGAAAAGAAATCATTAGAAAATATGGAGAAAATTAAGGAATAATGCAATTATTTCCAGGAAAAAATTAATATTATATGAGCTCTCTGCTTCTTAAAGCAATGCTGATGATTTTTGCACTTTTTCCAAGCTTAGTCTTGTAATATCCCTACCATCCCAGCACATACATTCTTTCTTTGAGGACAGTGAGCTGAGATATGGAATTACAAATGTCAACACTGTGATTTGCTAGGCAGGACTGCAAACAGAAGTAGGATTGTATCCCTCTGAATTATTAATAAAGACATGTCCTATCATTCCCTTTAATAGCACTTCCCCTGTACAGTAAAGTACACAGAATCCTTTAAGAAAAGGCCACTTCTCTTTTGTAAAAAGGATGTATTTTTAAAGTATTTTAATGTAATTTCTCTCAGAAAACTAACCAGTTATCCAAACTATCAAAGACTATTGTAAATTTTTATTAAGTTGCAAATACAATTCTACTGAAGAAGAGGTAATTGCCACTATAAGCATAAAATGGGAACAATGATGAATGCATTACAGAAAAAAGAGAACCAGTTGCAGAGACCGAGCTGGAGACTGCTTGGAAGTGCCCACAATGTCCCAGGGCAGTCCAAAGTAGGACTGATTCACATTCCTTCAATGAAACAATTCAAGTCAACTGAAACACGTGGTCTTTTTGAAACCAGGATTCTTCCCATGGTTATTTGACAAATGTCTCTACCAGGGACAGGACAGCTAGCAGGAAAAAAAAAAAAAAGGAGAGAAATGTTTTTTTCCCACTCTGCTTGTGGGATACTTTAATCACACACACCTCTTTAGTGAAGAAAGACTACAAGTCAATCCAAGCAATCTGAAATGTACCAGCAAGTGGTATTTCTACCAGTGACTGTTGTGAAACCCCGTGCTGAAGAAATGGTTTCTTTCTGTGAAAACCTAAGGGTTATTTCTGCAAGGAATATGTTGCCCTGATTTTTGCAGTTCTGGATGTTGTCATTCTTTTGTAGCTAGTTTCTCATACTTTTCTCTGTAAACATGGCCATGTTATTGTAACTGTATCTTATCACTCACATTCCTTTCTCATGGACACAGAACTTTGATGGACATTTCCTTTGACCACTGTGATTGAGGGAGGAAGAACTGATTTCTTCCAATGAATAGTGATTTCTAAATGCATATAAAAAATAAAGAAGGCGGGTCTTCCCCCTTCCTGCCTTCTCTCTGATCCTAGTAACAGGTGCCTCTGTCTCTTCCTTTTGTGTCGTTACTGCAACAGGGATATACAGGAATGCTTTGTGAAATTAAAAAAGCAAACAAAAGCTCAACAATCTAGTCTGCAGGATGTAGATTGTGCTGCCTAAACAAGTTTCACCTCCATCAAAAATAAATCAATGTGACTAACAATTTCTCTTGAATCTCCAACGAAGTATTCATAAAGATTCTGCCATTTTATGCTGATTTCATATATAATAATTTAGAAACCTTCTCTTGATGAAGCATTTAACTAGACACAGCATACACAGAAGTTACATGGTTTTGGTTGTTTGGGTTTGTTTTTTTTTTTTAGGATAAACATGAGGACATGAAAGCTAAGAGTAGTTACAAGCAGAGGTTTTAAACACTTCTGTTCTAAGTATACACCCTATGCTCTTTCAACCATTCATGCCAATTGTTTTTATAGTGATTTCCTGGAAATATAGTGCTACAAACCCAGCCATTTTTGCTTCAGATTTTAGAATCTAAGGTTTTCTGTGTCTCTTCACCCTGACTCCAAACCCTGGCATGTTGTTTCATTAAAAACCCAACATACTTCCTAAGACGTTTAAGTACAGAAAGGACAGAAGTCCAAGGCTGTGTGCCTAAATGTGCACATCTTTGTATATATCCTAAAGTACACCAGCAAAGGTTCCCAAGAAAGAGCTCATTTGCAGTCACTGCCCTCATTTTACACCACTGAAGGGAGAGGCCCTGCCCCTTTTTCCATTTGCACTGCCCTAACCTTTGTAAATACACAAATTTTATGCTAAAGGGCATTTCCCCTGCAATAAATCTTCCTGTCACCACAGCTGCTCAGCCCCCTGCCAATGTTGCTCCATGCTGTGGCAGCAGGTACAACAGTTCAGAGTTTGTGATTCCAATCCACCACCCTCTCCTCTGGCTCTCCAGGCTTCCTCCTTTCCTGGAGCAGCTCTGGAAGAATACAGTTTGGTCTCACATTAGAGAGAGGAATTCTGTTGCCAGATCCTCTGCTTTGTATCATTTATGAAACTTATTATTCGGGTACAAATCCACATGCATTTATGTTTTTAAACAGAATTTCAAGGAAGGAGAGAATACACTTTCCAGTCAATTGGCTACTATACCAATGGCAGAGTCTCTTCACAGATAAGACTTTGGTCTTGCAGAATTTGGCTTTGTATCAACTTACACTGTAAATTGCAAACTAATGAATTTGTATTGGCAGAGGAAAACGTTTCTGCTTTTACAGACTACAGCATTTACTAGTAAACAAGATTACTAGGAACAATTCCCAGTTTCCCCAGCAACTTAGTTACTTGTCTCTTACAAGGCTCATTGTTGATTCATTCCTCTCTGTGGTCCCACTGTAATGAGTCTACTCCTAACCACCAGATAAAATTATAGCAATTGAATGCCAAGTTTTGTGAGTTCTAACATTCTGAAAAGAATCTACCTAAGTGCTGGGCACAGGGCTTGGTTTTACTTTGCTGTCACCAGAGCTCTTGGTTTCTGCTTTAGGAGCATCTCTCTGAATTTTTGCATGTTCTTCCAATCACTAAGATCAAAATAAGATAATCAGGCCAAAATAATTGTTTGTCTTCTCAGCCCTCCTCCCATACCCCAATTTTATAAAACCGTGGAGAAACCCTTAAGTCATGAAGCCAGAATTACTGCACCAGTGGGTGTCTATCTACAGCTATGTAGCAGCAGCCCTGAAATATAGCTCCTTGTCCCTCTCATCAGGGTCTTCCAAGTGCATTTTGTTTAGGATAATGGGAAGACACTAATTTAACATTCTAGGAGCTTCAGCTCCCCAAGGCAGCTTTGTAACTTGAAAACTCCTTACACTTGCCTCTGATTTTTACTGAGTTTTGCCTGACAGTTAGAAACATACTGTCAACTATAAAATGATGTACCAGCTGCATAATCAGTGTGACCTGCTAAACCCACATTGCTGATAAAAAGCAATTAATGGTCTTTATCTGTACTCTTTGAAATCTGGTGAATAAAGATGATTGAAGAGTAATATGTTATTTTACCTGAGAAGTGAATTAAGCCACACTATTTCAATAACAAGCTTCTGAAGTACCACAGATTTGAAGTACTCATACACATTAAACTATGACAATAACACATTTTAGGAAACTTGCTAAGTCTCACTCAAGAGGGAAGCACAAACCACTTTGCAAACTATGGAAGAAGTTCACCAGATCAGTAAAATTACTTTTCCATTTTCGATTTGTATAAAACATTTTAATTATAGTCTGGCAAGATTTAAAGAAAACCCATAAATAAATATCACACATCTGCTATAGACAGATTTTTTCCAGGCTGTTAAGTACATAATAGTGCCCAGGTATCTCAACCCTATGGAGATACAGGAAAGTCAGTTTCTGAAACCTTCTGAAAAAATAATTTAATAAATCCAGTATTCCTTTTTTTGTTTTGTTTTTAAATCAAGAAGATAATTTTCTCTATGTTAAATAGATCAGTACCAACACTAGGATGAAGTGAAGTCTAGCCATTTAAATGTATCAGCTTGAACTTGTAAAAGAAAAACTGTTTATAGAACACACTCAGCTTCTAGTACCCATTGCATTAAAAAAAGAAAATTAAAAAAGGAAAGACCTATTCTTTTTATAGAGGTAAAAGTATCCCCAGGTCTATAGAGGTAGGAATGCTTGGTTATGACAATGTAAGTCATCCCTGCTGAGCATAGCTGGAAGTTTTTTAGGTGCTTATTCCATACCTACACGTTGGAGTGCTCCTGGCACCAGTCCCTCAAAGGGTATGATACAGTACCAGTGTCTGCAGCAATATCTGAGCCGTGCTGAAACGCTGCTTTCAAGGCATGGGAGCTCTCAGATACCCTCAGTCTCAAACAAAACTAGAAACGTTATCATTGTTGTTCCCAAATTAGGTCTTCCCTGTAGGTTAGTTCACCGGAGGACATCATTAATTACAACCTCATAAAAATTAGCATCTGTAGGGGATTCTGGTTTCATTCCTAACAATTTACAGGGGCAGACAAGTCATTTTACAAAGCTTCTCTAGTGGATACCTAAACATATAAATTTTACAACAACCAAAACATAAAAACCAGCTTAGCTTTTTTTATGCTTTGATGAAATTCTGTAGGATAATCAGAGACATTTCCTATAACTTAAGAAATGCTGATTTCTTCCCTACATTTTCATACACCTCTAGAGAAAAGCATGGATTCCTATCAAATTGAGTTCATATGCTTCATACTTGCATGTTCCTTTTCCAAGTTAAAGACAAACAAGGAAAATGAAATTGAACAGGAACACATTATCATATTTCAGGACTTGCAGCCAGATTTGATAGTGAAAACTGCACAGTAAGTATTCTTCTTTATAGAACTCCATCTCAGTTTTGATGTCATGCATGATATGGTGGTTGACATGCACAAACAGAGATGTTAAGGGAAGTTACTGCTACTTTACTTTGGTTAAAGGAAAGTTGAGCTTGCCAGTGTATCTGTTGTAACAGATGAAGTTCTCTTTAGCTTTGCTATTTCCACTAACGTCACTAACGTGATGAACAGCATAGTAAGACTTGCCTTAGAGAGATCCCATGCAAGTTTTTGTGCCTTTAACACCATTAAAACCAGTGCAGTAGAACATGCTACACACGAGGACTCACAAACTACCGGCTCTAAGGAAAAGTATTGCCCAAACACACCAGAGGAAGAGACAATCCTCTTTTACAGAAGATGGTGCCATGTTTAATCATGAGGAGTACTTTCAGAATCTAAGCACTAAATTAAAATAAATAAATAAATAAATAAACAAAAGTACTCCGATTTGATTTAGCTGAAAATCTCAATGACATAGAAAGCATAATGGAGTAATTGCATGAAGTCTGTGGGTGCCAGGTTACTATGTTTGTCAACCCATTGTCAGGCACTAATTTACCAAATTATGATTGCTGGATTTATGAACTGTATTCGTTGAAACATAGAGCCCTTGATTTTACCTGTTCTTGTCTTCAAAAGGTCTTTTTCAGAAGTTTTTTTTTTTTCTTTTACAGAAAATGACTTGTCTCATGTACAAAACTAACTTTTAGCAGGCCAAATGATGTTCATGCAAGTTCATTTATATTTTTAAGTTGTCTTGATGCAACTTTTAGCAAGAATAAAAAAATCCAGGTTTATTTCATATAAATCAGTTACCATAATTTAATTGTGTTCACAATGTTAAGGATAACTTGTAATTGTAACATTTGCTCACTCAAGATAATTACTTCTGTCAACATTTTGAATTTTTTAAGGAGAAAAATATATTTGTTAGAGTATTTCAATTTTTCTCAGCTGACATCTTCACAAGGATTAAAATTTTTAAGCGGATAGCCATCAATAAAAGCTAATAAATTCCAAAGAGAATTTGGATGAGTTTCTGCTCAAGCAGACATTCAAAAAAAATAAAAAAAAAAAACCCCAGCCCAAGTAAAATGTTGTAACATAGCATCGTTTTTTCTGTCTGCCTGACTCCTAGATCATGCCAGGCTGACATGGATGAGGTGTTTGGCTTTCTGTCCTGTTTACTGCATGCCCATACAACACTTAACACTGTGAGAGGTGAACATCTAATTATTACTTTGGGACTGTAGGACAAATGAACAATAAAACCTTCATCTTCAGCTGTTGCTTGACAGTGACACTGAAACTTCCAGGTCTGAAAGCACAGAACTCCACACAGTAGCACAAAGGACACTCGGTTATACATGCTCTTCAAGTGGGCTGACATGGGCTGCACAGGTTTTTTATTGTGATTCAGTTGTCACAGAAAAAAACCACGTTGTACTTAACTAAGTTAAAACTAGAATTACAGAACAGTCCAGGTTGGAAAGGACCTCAAAAAATCAGCAGGTCCAACATTTAATGGGAAAGGCAGCCTAGAGGATAATATCCAACACACTGTACAGTCGCACTTTGAAAAACCTCCAGCAGTGGGGAAGTTCTTCCAGTGAATGATTGTTGGTATTGTAAAAAAATTGGGTTTTGTACATCCCAATGAAACTTACCCCAGTGCAACTTGTTTCTGTTGCCTCTTTCTTTTTTTTTTTTTTTTTTTTTTTTTTGTGGCTCCTTGTGAAGAGAGTCTGTCATCTTTGTAGCTGCGTTTTAAGTACTGGAATACTGCAATCAGGTCTCCCTTGAACATTCTTTTCTCCAGGGAGAAAAGACCTAACTCCTTCTGACTTCCCTCATAGTGTAGGTTCTCCAGGCCATTGATCATCAATATTATGCTCTTTGTAAAGAAATCAAGTCTACATTTTTGCACGTGAGTATGCATTTTTAATTTCAGGGGAGGTCAGAGAAGTTCCTGTCCCCGAGAAGAGCGCCATTAAAACCATATTACAGCACTGAAAACTCAATTCTGTTCTTTCTTTGACTTTGTTCACTACTCAGCAAAACGCCTTCTTGTTAATTATCGACTTCATCATCAAGGGACAGTTTAATCACAAGACTGTCTGCAGTTCAGGCTATCACAGCAGTACTAGTAGGGAATTTTGCACTGCACATAATTGGCCAGGTAATTAGAATACAAAATCCTTAATTGCTCAGTTACCAAACGTAAACGGTGCAGCACACAGTGCTTGACTGGCGGAGGACTTGGGGGAACCAAGGCAGCTGCCAAGTGCCAACTTTTCCTTCTTCACCACACAGCTAAGCAAACAGCACAGGTGACTGATTGCCACCCTGTTCTCCCAGGGGTGGGAAAAGCCCTTTCATTCTGTGGTGCAAAAAGAAATTCAGCAAAGAGACTGTATCTCAGGATATCTAAATCTGCTTGAAAATAAACCCATAAACCCAGGATTTTCAAAAGGCAAAAGAAAACCAGTATCCTCTCAACAATGGCAAAGCAGAGCTGGTATACTGGTGTGAAACAGCACCATTGCCCAAACTGACAACACTCTGGTGTGGCACAAGGTGCTGCTGCAGGCTGACAACTTATTACAGGTTCTCCATGGTCTGAGCTAGAGATGTTTTCAGCACATCATTGTGTGAATGGATGGGTGCAGCATCACCCTGCTCTATAATTGTGTTATGGATAATTCAGAGGTTACCAGTGTAGGTATTTTAGAGCAACAGGTACACATAATAATATCAATTCTTTCATATGTTGATGGACAATATGAAGTGCTACATTAAAACTGTCTAGATTAGCAGCGTACTTCAGTGGAAGGCTAATTCACAGCTCTGATATATCATAATCTTTGTCTTATTTCCATGCTAAATTCATTTATGGCCTATATTTATTTGTTCACATGTTCTTTGGTCGGTACTTCTCCTTCAGCTAGATTTTCAACACTTGCCTTTCTTTCTTCTATTTATAAACACCAGCACCTACTCTCATGTCAGTAGAATGAAAGGGGCTATTTTGTAATCTCACCTGCTGTGGCAAGATCTCTGCTCCCTAAGCACCATTCTAGGAGCCTTTTTCATCACTTATTTCTGTTTTAGATTTCCTTTCTCAAACACAGCCAGCCAGATCAGTAGGCAGCACTCAGCATTAGGCTCTGCTACTCTTTTATGCAACAGCAATAGGATATTCCTCTCTCTTCCAGAAAAATCTTCACCAGTCTCACAGCTGACTGCTGTGGCAATTAACAGAAACTCTCAATGCTATCTTACAGCTTCCACTTACAGTCAATAATCTCTGCTTGGAACACAAATTCTTACTATGCTCCACATACAAGATTTTTCATTTTCTGCTACAGTTATTGCCTCCAGGATTCCAGTCCTAAAGGCATCACATTCTCCCTTACTTTATTCCACTATTATATAAGCAGTGTCTTTCAAACCTATGTGGTCACATTTATTCCACTGTTTTTATGTTTCCTAAACTGTCTAGAGGCAATGACTCATAAATTCTTGTATCAGTTGGTCCAACAATCCTATGCCTTTCTCACTGCTCCTCCTTCAGGAGTTTCTCTCTTCCCCTTGTCAAAAACCCACAGCTGCCCACGCAGGCTTTCCAAAGGCAACTACAACTTGTTTGTATAGGAGCAAGATAAGTCATCTCCAGCCATAGAATAGAACTGATAAAAACCATTTGGCTTTTAAGAAAAGGAAGTTTTAATTAGTAAAAGGACATTTGTTACTTGTCTATGCTCCTAAATAAAACCTTTCTTTAAGGAATAAAAATAACAGTGTAAAATTCTTCAGCAGACAAGCCCTACAGGAAAGCTTCTTTCTGGGGGAGAACAAAGGAAAGTTTTGCAAGAAGCACCTAATTCAATTGCTTGTTGCCTGAGTGCCCTGGTTACATTAAAGCTGCACAATATGATTCTCATTGGAAGAAGAAATCATGAGCCAGACAATCATTAGGCAAACTCAATAATGTTTATATTATTCAAATATAATCAGAACCTACTTGTCTTTATCACTGTAAGGTGTTTGAAAATCACAGCGTTTACAGCAGGGGGCTTAGCACCCTCATCTTGTATTGCAAGGCACAAGAGATAAAATACTGGACTCTCCATTTCTTTGTAGATTTGATTCATCATAACACACTTTGCTACAATCTAAGAAAACCCAGCAGTAAATGCACAGAATGCTTATTGGGCAAAGACAAATTGCCTTTGAGAAAGCAAGTCACGTCCAGAATTGTGTTAATCTGTGTATACACTCTGAAACAGTAACACTTATTGACAGACCAGTGTCTTGTATTAAAAACATAGACAATTCGTAAAAATTTCTATTCCAGGTTCATATAAATTCACAGGCATTAATATAATCAGATGCTTTAGACCATAGTGTAAGATCAGATATTCTGCAGGTATTAAGTAAATTATTTCCTTATATTATTTTTTCTTGATAAGCAGCTATACTAATGCAGGATCTATCATTTAATAAATAGATGAAACACTGAATTCAACAGGGCTGTGATACCTCACCTTAAGGTACTTTAGAAAGTTACCCAAAACCTAACTTGACTTAGTAGAAAGGATGACCCAGACACCTGAATGAAAGCAATCAAGCTTTCAGAGAAATTAACCCTGCATATACTGCACGAATAGGATTTGCAAGACCTTGGCACTCTTAAACCAGCCAATTTCTTAATATTTATCCACCTAATCATGTTCCACAGCTTTAGATAAGTAATCTCTGCTTATCAGGGATGGATATCTTTCAACTCTTTCATTTAATGGTTACCTTTTCTTGTTAAAAAACTAGAAAACATTTTGCTACTTGAATTATTGCAAAAAACAGTCAATAAAGTGAGTACTTTATATCAACCTGAATTTATATCAACAACACTTCACAAAAGCTCCTTGTTACAACATGAGCATAGACACTAAATAACCATTCTAAAGGTCACACAAGTCAAAGCTAGAAACTTCATGCACACTTTACAAGTTTCACATCTTCTTTGTATCATTCTTTAACTAAGTTCAGTTCAAGAATGTTCTCATTAACCTTCAACGTACACCTCTGTATTTTGAGATTCTTAAGACCCTTAGCTACAATCTTTGTACTGAATGAAAGGAAAAAAAAGAAGCAAATTTGAGAGTCCAGATTAAAAAAAAAAAAAATCTGTTCACACTGGAATTTAGTGGACTCTGGAAATCCCTAATGATAATCTCAACCTCATAAAACTCAATATTCCTTCTAATTCTTTTTCTAGTTTCCAAAATAAACCACATGCTACTCCCAGTCTAAATACCTGTCCATGCTTCCCTCAAACACAAATGACTAAGACACGCTTCCTATATTTGGAGTACTTGGCTTGCCTAAAAAAAACCTGTAATGTGAAAAATTGTACCTATTTCACTGGGTATTTTGTACTTTGCAAAGTTACCATCTCTTCTATTTTTTCTATAGCTATGCAGTCATACCACCAGTATAAACTAAAATAATTTATCATTAATCCCCAGCCCTCCAGTCTTTACTGACTCTGGCATGTTCTATTAAACTTTGTGCCTTGTGGTAATATGATTTCAATTCAGTAACTAAACATATTTATTTTGAATTAAGATTCACAACTAGCCAAGGCAAATGCTAGTAAACCCATGGCCTTTATCATGATCTCAAGTCAAGAGAATGGGGAATAAGAAATAAAATTTTAATCCAGAAATGAGCTGGGATTTTACTCTTTTCTGAAACCATTTCAGCAAGACCACTCTTAATGCATTTAGCAACAATTAATTCTCAAAGCCAAAACAGCTGCACATTGCTGATGCTCTCCAGATGCAAGGTAAGGAATTAAATCATGAGATAATTCAATTGGAAAATTGCTTGTAATTATGGAGAATGCAGAGTCTGCTTGACTCCTCGTGGTGATTGGTAGTTGTCTTAAGAATAGTGAGGTAGTCTGTGCAATGCATGGTGAATACAAATAAGTAGCTGTGTTATGAGAAATCTCATTTCGTTTCCCAAAGATATGGTTTTAACATGATTAAAACTGTATTTGCTGACATTAATGATAATCCATTTTCACTGTCCCGTTACTGCCAACAGCCTACAGTCACTTGCACACAGAACAGCAATATTCACTGATAGCACCTTCCCTCTAAAGGAACTCAGAGTACTTTGCAAGCATACAGAACGTGGTCCTACTCCAAACAACAGTGACCCAGATAGGTTACTGTGTCTCAGCTCATTTAATACATGCATGCAAACAGCCTTGTTCTAACAGGTCATTTAAATCTCCAATGGGACAAGGCTGACAACTTCTGGAAATGAAGAAGTGTGTTCCTCCACCACAAATATTAAAAGTAAAGTCCTCAACAGTAACAGAAAAGAAGGCTGCAATAAGGTCTAGTCAGAGATGCTCTAGTATTGAATGGAAAAATCCAAAACAAACTGGCCTTGTGGACTGACAATTATCAGTGGAGAAAGACAGCCATCTTGTCATCTGTAAACAGAGCATATGTATTCTGAAAATAACAGAATTATGCAGGTTTTTACTGTCTTTTGTAGAATAATCTTACCAGATCTGATCCTAATTAGCATTATAACATATGACAGAGTCTGCTCACTGTTTTAAAGTTGGCAAACTGAAGGACGAAATGGCTGCTGAAGGTGATCACATTCATATAGAGTCATTGATCAAATGGGAAAAACCCCTAGAAATACAAATTTTCTGTTTCATGGTTTAACCATTAAAACACGCAGCTGCAGCCATGGTAGCAGTGGTTATTATGGCACATTATATTATCTGTGCTTTAGCTACTTAAATGTTTGCCTGGGGGTTTTTTTTTTTTTGTTTTTTTTTTTTCTTTTTTACTTTAAAAAGCTTTAACAGAAAAACCATTAGGGAACAAGAGATCAATTATTTACAAGTTGCTTCACAAATCAATCATCCAGTATCAAAGCTAAAGTTGTTATTTTTAGCAGTATTAACCACACAATAATTAAAATTGATTACAAAGTCACAACCTCTCATTAAGTTGCTGTCAATTGTAGGAAAAATTCCTCAAAAGCAATTTTTTTCTTTAAAGTGATCGTAAAAAGATTCCCATCAATTAAAGGGACATCTGATAATATGCAAAAGGTGATAAATTATCTCTTTTTCTCAGTGCTAGTACTTCGTAGACCAAAGGTAGTGCAGAAGAGAAACCCTTTCGGTCTTATCTCCACCTAAAAAGGAGAACAAACACCCTTGTGTGGGGCCACATGGACTCAGTCCTGCTGAGAGACAAGACTTGTATTTCAATGTAACAAAGTCTTTAAGCACATTCTGTAAGTATGTGAGCAGTCCTAAGAAATAGAGAAGTTCTCTGCTTATTTTATTGTCACACAACAGATACTGCACGTTAACTTCCCTAACCCTACAGCAGCTTTTCCAGTAACCAGATAAGCTACTGTTTCTACAAGACACATCTCTTTTGCTGCTGTCCTACTTTTTCCTTCCCTGAGCTACACGCCATTGGATTAAGTTTGAAGTCTGAAGAGAAATAAAAGAGAGTCCCACCCTCCTTTAATATAGTTTTCCAAATTGCAAATGGGTTCACAAAATATCTTTCTTCCCTCACTAACTCATTTCACAAGCTTGAATTACAGGTTTTCACGATGCTGCTGACCTAAATTGCTGGTCTAATACCAACTCCAAAAGGGATCAAAGGTGATCACCTGGATCTCCCGCAGAAATGGTCCGTGCAGAAGCAAACCTCACTCCAGCCTTTCTGCTGTCCCCCACCCCATGGAGCAAGAGCAGAACATCCACATACTTAGCAAAGACTACTTTCCCTCAAGTGTTCCAAGTATGCACAGGTAGGAAAAAGCGGCACAACACTAACTCCTGACACAAACACCCCAGCTGGCATCTCTAAGGTAAGAAAGGCATTGACATCATGTTTAAAACAAACCAACCAAAGAAACAAAACAACAAAAGACCCTCACAAAGGCACACTAAACCAAACTGGTGGGGGGGGGGGGGGAACCCAGAAAAA